>MU224173.1:2473455-2485823 GCA_018584345.1 Thuja plicata
TGCGACCTTGTTAGAGGATTTAAAACCAACAGTTTGTCTTTTGACCTAGCAGTCACTATGTTGTCAACAAGAAAACCTTTTGATACTCTTGAGTATCTCAATACAATAAGGACTGTTAAATCCCACTTGGTTAAGATATTTTCTGAATCAATGGTTAAACTGATACAGTAAATGATATGTTCAAAACAAAAATTTGATTTGCAATTATTCATATCTATTGTTAGTCCAATAATACCTCTCTGATCAATATATACTTCAATTCCTTTGCTTTCTTTCTTTATTTTGCTTGGTGAATGCTTTGTCCTCTATTGCTCAGTGTCTGCAAAATTTCTTGGCTCTATTCTTCAACCTATATTAGCAGATCTACATGAAGAGTTCTACATAAAATATACTCAGCATTCCTCTCTTTGATAATGAATTCCTTATCTCTTTATATAGACATGATTAGCCGCTCAATCTCCTTGTTTTTGTCGTAGATCTCTCCTTGATCCGTAAAACTCACCATGATTTGCTTTATCACATAAAGCTCTCCTTTAGTTTTATTCCATAAATCTCTCCTTGATAACTGTGAATAAAAAATTATTTTAATCTCCTTCCTTGATTTAGCTTAATTGATCGTTGATAATAAAACAATCAATCAGTCAATCCGTAAATTGTAGCTCTGCCAGCTAAGGAATTTTTTCATTCTTTAACTCCAATTATGCTCAGTCATCAACTTTAGTTATTCTCGGTTATTAAATCTAGTTATGCTCGGTAATTAACTCTTTCTTGGTAACACTTGTTCGGTTACTATTGTGCTTGGTATACACTGTAAACTGCTCGGTGTTCACTGTCACTCAATGTATACAGACCTTTTATGTTTTACCAACCACATAAACTTTGTGTCTTCAGATCTTCAAGGTTATGACAATATGTGTATGAACAATCAAACCATATCAAGTTGACATCAATGATAATATAATACATTAACCGATTTAATGTCTTTCATTCACTTTTGTAGCTCGGTGATCATCAACTTATCACCTTCAAACATTAAATCAGTTATAGTTCATCAATCTCTCTCTTTGGAATTGATGGCAACACAGTATGAAATATGCAGTATAAAACATGCCATAACATACCAAACTTATTGTTCTATAACCAATCCAAATATCAGAATCTTGGTAAGTTCTTGTAGCTCAGATTTAATATGAAAAAAATATTTACCATATAGCTCTCCCTATAGATTTGATTCTGATGTGTGCTCTGTTAGGGTTTGACAGAACCGGAATAATATAAGAATAAACAGTTATACACAGAAACAATAGAAGAAAGAAACTAAACATAGATAACACACAGATTTAACGTGGTTCACCCAAAACCTAGGCTACGTCCACCTACACAGTCATCCAACCTATTTTATTATCCAGTAAAAATGTACACAACCTTACAATGCATTATACATCTCAAATTCTTATAACATGCATTTTAGGGCAACCTCTAAAATCAACCATTTTAGGGTTTTACAATGTCGATCTTCTTTTTCCCAAAAAAGCAAATCTCTTTCCCTAAAAAGCACCAAACAATTTTGGCCCTTCAAGCCAGCCTCCGGTTTGGGGCTACCACCCCTCACCTCCAACAACTACCAGACAAGTCACCATAATATCAACACCTACTACATGATCAGTCGTTACAATATCAACATGCTCTCCCTTTCTTCATTCCCTTCAATGGATAGGTGTAGCAACTCTATCTTTTGATTCCGTCTCTCCCTTTCTTTTAGAGTCTCTTTTCCCTTTTCTAGATAGATATGTAGTGTTAACTCTCTCCAATTCTCTCCCTTTGATGGATGGTTATTTCATTAATAGTAACCTTTAGATATTCTCTCCCTTTGTGTTGTAGAATCTCTTCTCCCTAGTGGATATTTCATTGAATCTTTCTCTCCCTTTGACAAAAATGCCAAACAAATATACAGTTTTTTAGTATCCAACAATATCTCTGGTGTGTGGTTCAGATAAGTACCTTCAGTGTACTGATACATCATTGCAGTCCATATCTCATCTTGTATCAACATGATTATTCTTCTGATAATGTGTAGGCTGATGCAGCCTCCAAGTCAGCTCAGTGACTAGTAGACAAGGGTTGAACCCCTAGTCTATTCCTTAGGTATTCAAATGTATCTTTTGGAAATGTTTTTGTGAATATGTTTGTGTTAGGAATAATAGTCCACAAGACAACTGAGAGGGGGGGTGAATCAATTGTGATATAGATTATTAAACTTTAAACTTTATAAATCAAATCTGCAAATGTAAATGATAAAATAGTAAATGCTAACACCATAAAATAATATTTGTTGTCAAGGAAACCCTGTTAAAGGTAAAACCCCGGTGGGAGTTAACACCCACAAATAATGTACTGAGAGTATAGTATCCCTGTTAAAAGATTTAGCCTTGTTAGGAGCTTGTTACAACATTACAGTACATAGTCTATGTTAGCAGACAAACCCTATTAGGAGTCAAAATAAATAGTAGGCTCACTGCCAAGGCACACTTCCCAAAGAAGGTTAAATCCACCCTATTTACAATCCCAAAAAGTGTATAAAGAAAATACACAATCTAGTGAACTGTCTGATAGCAACTGTCTTTGCTTGGTCAGTTCCAATGAAGTACTCTTCTCATAAACTCTGCTCTACATCCACTAGCCAAACAAGCCTTGCAACTTTTTCTTCTTCTTCTTCTTCTTCTTCTTCTTTTCAATCTTTGTCACACCTTTTCAAAATAAAATATCACTCATATATACCCTCTTACAATTATTCATTAGGTTGGCCAGTTAAGCTTTCCTAATATACAAATAATTAATTAGGTCGGCCAATTAAGGCTTTCCAATATAAAAATAATCATTTAACCCCTTGCTAAGATACACACAGTACCTATAATAAGTAAAAATTATTTACAATCCATCAATTATGCTTCTATATCCACAATCCATGCTCATAATTCATTTTACATGCTACATGTCTGAAGTCGGCCACCAATTAGGTCTTCTTCAGAAAACACACCACAGGTGATGACACCAGAAAGATATACCCAAAATACAGAGTTCTCTGTCCAGAATCACAGTTACAGTCCAAAAACCAGTCTTCACCAAATCAATTCTAACATTCGTAATATGCAACATAAAGCCAAGAGACCTTAGGAATAAGTTCAAAACACATCCTTCTACATAAATCCAAATTTGATCATTCGCACAGTGTTCGTACACTTCTTCTAGTCAAGTAACTAGTCTGTCCTCTCCACAAAAATATATGTTGACATCAGTGACAAAACATGAATATCAACACCATGATCAGTAACTAAAACTGATATCATCCAACAATCTCCCCCTTTGGCATTGATGGAAACATATGGGAAAATCCATATGCATCAACCCAAAACTACTCTCTCTCAATATAATCTTCTCAATATTCTCAACACAAATCTCTCAAAATAGTAGGGATTTTTACATAGATTCTTTCCCCCTTTGGAAACAATAGCAAAGGGTGCCATAACTCATCTAGAGTCTTCTGTAAGGTGTAGCTTTTTTCAAATCTTGATATCCATCAACTAGGTGCAAGATCACCCAAATGTACTCCACAGTGTTCTTCTGCGATCACTCCCCCTAAGGAGTAGATCCATACATCAAGTTCAGAGAATGATATAGCTCTGAGATCCACTGGACTGATGCACATATGCATCATTTAATTACCACTGGAAGGGTCCATCAGCCCAAGCATGACTCTGAGATATTTAAAAGCATCTTTTGGCAAAGGTTTAGTAAATATATCTACTATTTGTTCCTTTGTGCTAGTATACTCTAGTTTAATATCTTTATTTGCTACCTTCTCCCTCAATAAATGATACTTAATAGAAATATGTTTATTCTTTGAATGCATTACAAGCTTGTTTGACATATTCACTATGCTAGTGTTATCACAATGGATAACCACTAGTTCTTTTAAAATTATTCCAATGTCCTTCAACATTTGTTTCATCCACACAACTTGTGTACAATTTATTACAGTGGAAAAATACTCTGACTCAGTAGTAGATTGAGCAATACAGTTCTGCTTCTTGCTCAACCAAGAAACCAATATTTTTCCAAGGAAAAATGCACCACCACTTGTACTCTTCCTTTCATCCACATTACCTTCCCAATCAGCATCAATATAAGCCTACAAAGTAAAATATTTAGATTTTCCATACCACAGTCCATATTCTACTGTCCCTTTCAGATATCTAAAAATTATTTTCACAATAGCAAAATATGTCTCTTTAGGATCTGCCTAATATCTAGCAACAATTCCAACTGCATTGATAATATCTGATCTAGTGTGAGTTAGATATTGTAGACCTCCAATCATCAATTTGTACTTAGTTTGTACAACACTTTGAGTCTCATCACTATTAGTCAGTTTTTTTCCAATCACCATAGGTGTCCCAATAGGTTTACAATCTTCCATTCCAAAAAATTACAACATTTCCTTAAGATACTTGGTCTGAGATATAAAAATGCCATTCTTACTTTGATTAATTTGCAAACCAGGAAAAACTTTCATCTCACCAATCATTGACATCTCGAATTCATTTTCCATTTCTTTAGAAAACTTCTTACTCATCTTATCATTGCCTCCAAAAATGATATCATCAACAAAAACTTCTATAATTAAGATTCCATCTTCATCAGCTCTCAAATATAAATTACCGGCTGCGTTACCTTTTTCTGAAACCAAGACAAAGTAGATATTTTTCCATTCTTGCATACGATTCTCTTGGTTCTTGTTTTAGTCCATATAGTGCCTTCTTCAATCTACAAGCCATGTTTTCATCATCTATCAAAGGAAAACTATCAAGTTTCTCAATGTAAACTTCTTCCTCTAGATCACCATTCAAGAATATTGACTTCACATCCATCTGATAAACCTTAAAGTATTTATGTGCAGCATAAGCAAGAAATAATCTCATAGCTTCCAATCTAGAAAAAGTAGAAAAAGTTTCTTCATAGGCTATGCCTTCTTGTTGTGAATATCCTTTACAAACCAGTCTTGCCTTGTTTCTTACCATTGTTCCTTCCTCATCCATCTTATTTCTGAAAACCCATTTAGTACCAATCACATTTTTGTTCTTAGGTCTTGGAACCAATTCCCAAGTATTGCTTTTTTTTATCTGTTCAAGTTATTCTTCCATAGCTTTAGTCCAAGATTCATCTCTACATGCTTCATCAGTAGTCTTTGGTTCAACTTGAGAAATAAAATAGATCTCATCTCTAGCTCTAGATTTAGACATCATACCTTTATTTGCATCTCCAATAATTTGATCTTCAGGATGGTTCTTCTTAACATACCTTGGTGTCTTCAATGTCTCAATAGTTTCAGTCTGTTCATCTTCAATCTCATTGTGAATCATCAAATATTCTTCAGGTTCAGTAGTAACCTCTTTTGTTTCTTTAACCTGACCACAGTCATACATCCTTTCCTGAATCTAAAATTTTTCATCTATCCTCAGATTGGCGCTTTCAATCAACTTTCTCAATCTCAGATTGAAACATTTATATGCTTTACTCTTAGTGGAATATCCAAGAAAGATTCCTTCATCACTTCTAGCATCAAATTTTCCTATTTCATCGTCTCTTTTGATATAAAATTTACTACCAAATATTCTAAAATATTTTATAGTAGGTGTATGATCAAACCATAATTCATAAGGAGTCTTACTTGTACCTTCTCTGATCTGAATTATGTTTAGTGTGTACATAGCAGTCCCAACTACTTCTCTCCAGTGAACATGTGACACATTTCCTTCCAGCAATATAGTCCTTGCAACATCTAATATAGTTATGTTTCTTCACTCTGCCATCCAATTCCGTTGTGGAGTTCTAGGGGCTGATGTTTGTCTATATATTCCTTTCTCTTCATAGTATTTATTAAATAGCTCTGATGTAAATACTCCTCCTTTGTCTGATCTCAAACACTTTATCTTCAAACCAGATTCATTCTCAACTTTTTATTTAAATAACTTGAATTTTTCAAATGCTTCAGATTTCTCTCTTAAGTATGTAACCCACATCATTCTAGAGAAGTTATCAAAAAATAGTATAAAGTACCTTTCACCATAGTATGATCTTGTTTGTGTAGGACCACACAAATCTGTATGTACCAGATCCAACTTCTCTTTTGCTGAATAAGCTTTGCTTTTGAAAGTGCTTCTAGTCTGCTTCCCCATAACACACTCTCTACACATAGTTTTAGATGGCTTTACAATTTTAGGTAGATCTCTTACTAATTTTTTCATACTTGCCTTCACAATGTTATCAAAATTAACATGACAAAATCTTCTGTTCCATAACCAAGTGTCATCAACCTTCGCAATAAAACAAGAAGCTTCGGATGTGTTCAATTTAAATACATTACCTCTAGATTTAGTACCAGATGCGATCAAGTCTCCTGATTTACTTCTGATAGAGTGTTTCCCATCAATTAATTTCAATTGATAACCCTTGTCCACTAACTATCCAACACTCAACAGATTATGCTTAAGTCCATCAAAAAATAATACATTGTCAATGTTAGTTTGTCCATCCAAAGAAATAGATCCAGCTCCAATAATAAGCTTAGGAGTATTATCACCAAATCTAACAACACCACCATCATGTTTCTTCAAACTCACAAATTTGTTTTTATCTCTAGTCATATGGTGTGAACAACCACTGTCTATAACCCATTTAGCTTTCTTTTCAACTTGGGATAATAAGGCTTTTTATTCATGTATAGGTTCATCATCCGTAATAGCAATAAATCCAATTTCATCATAGTCACCATCATCATCATCATTAGATATACCCTCACTAGCATAATAAAATTCCTTGTCTTTTGAATACTTAGACTTGAAAAACTTAGGTTTGTTCTTTGGAAGTCTTGTAGGACATCTAGATGCAAAATGACCAATCTTGTTACATGAAAAACATTTCAAAGGTAATTTTCCTTCAAACTTTCCCTTACCTCTCTTTTCTCTTCTAAAAATCAGTGCCACAACTTCATATAGCTTTCTTTCTTCTTCCTGTATTTGTTCCCATTCATCTGCACAGGCTCCAAATTCCTCCCTTAGGTCATTACTACTAGTGCTTGTATTTCTAGATAAGGTCTTTTTGTTCTTGTGCACAGTTGCCTTGAATTCTGTCTCAACTTTAGGTAAAGTGTCTCCCAATTATGCAGCCTCAAATGTAGTTATCTTTCCAATCAAAAACTCTCTGGTGAAGTTCGATGTCAAAGGTATAATATCCTCTATAGCTTGTACTTTGGTTCTACATGCAGGTGTCAAAGATCTGAGTATCTTCGCAATCACTTCTTCCTCACTGTAAGTACCTCCATAGTTTCTAATACCAGTAACCACTTCAGTAATTCTCTGTCCATATGCCCTAATGTTTTCATCTTCTCTCATCTTCAATGATTTCATCTTTGTCTTCCAGTTTTGTATCTTTTCCTTCTTAGTAAACTTGTCTCCAATATACAATGCTTCCAATCTTGACCAGATCTCATGTGCAGAATCCAAGTCCTTTACTTCAGTGAGTTATCCTTCTAAAAGTGCGCTGATCAAATATTCCCTTGCAACCATATTACATGAAAATAACTTCTTCTAATATTTAGAAGCCTTCTCTAACTCATCCTCAGTCGTTATCTTTTCATTCTTCTTTGTGATCATCCAATGATCAATTCCCAAACATAGCAAATGTGTTCTCATCTTGTTCTGCCAACTATCAAAGTTTTCAGGATCAAACTTCAGACTATCCTTTCTATAGTAAGTCATCTTTAGGATCACCTCAAGCTGTTAAAATTTCTCTCTAAGGACCACAAGCTCTTATACCAATTTTTAGGAATAACAACCCACAAGACAATTAAGAGGGGGCGGTGAATCAGTTGCGATATAGATTATTAAACTTTAAACTTTATAAATCAAATCTACAAATGTAAATGATAACACAGTAAATGCCAACACCATAACACAATATTTTTTGTCGAGGAAACCCTGTTAAAGGTAAAACCCTGGTGGGAATTAACACCTACAAATAATGTAATGAGAGTATAGTATCCCTGTTAAAAGATTTATCCCTGTTAGGAGCTTGTTACAACATTACAGTACATAGTCTCTATTAGGAGATAGACCCTACTAGGAGTCAAAAGAAATAGTAGGCTCACTACCAAGGCACACTGCCTAAAGAAGGTTAAAGCCACCCTCAAGGATTTACAATCTGAATAAGTGTATAAAGAAAATACACAATCTAGTGAACTGGTTGATAGAAATTGTCTTTGCTTGGTCAGTTCCAATGAAGTACTCTTCTCATAAACTTTGCTCTACATCCAGCAACCAAAAAATCCTCACAACTTTTTCTTCTTCTTCTTTCAATCTCTGTCACATCTTTTCAAAAGAAAATATCACTCATATATACCCTCTTACAATAATTCATTAGGTTGGCCAGTTAAGCTTTCCTAATATACAAACAATTAATTAGGTCAGCCAATTAAGGCTTTCCAATATACAAATAATTATTTAACCCCTTGCTAAGATATACACGGTACCTATAACAAGTAAACACTATTTACAATCCATAAATTATGCTTCTAGATCTACAATCCATGCACATAATTCATTTTACATGCTACATGTTTGAAGTCGGCCACCAATTAGGTCTTCTTCAGAATACACCACATCTGACATCACCAGTAACCAAACAACAATCAAAATCAACCCATTACTCAAACATATGTTAGTTGTCCACCAGTAAGCTTGCATCATCTGAAATATCTTCTCTAGAAAGATATACCCAAAATACAGAGACCTGCTCTGTCCAAAATCACAGTTACAGTCCAAAAACTAGTCTTCACCAAATCAACTGTAACATTTGCAATATGCAACATAAATCCAAGAGACCTTAGGAATAAGTTCAAGACATATCCTTCTACATAAATCCAACTTCGATCGTTCTGAATCATCCGTATAGTGTTCATACACTTCTTCTAGTCAAGTAACCATTATTTCCTCTCCATAGAAATATATGTTGACATTAGTGACAAAACATGAATATCAACAACATGATCAGTAACCAAAACTGATATCATCCAATAGTCTGCTAGTTGTTCTTTAGATTGTACTTATTCCAATATTATGTATTTCTCTTATACTTGTTCCCTCAAATAATGATACTTAATAGATATGTGTTTTGTCTTAGCATGCATCACAAGGTTATTTGAAATGTTTATAGTACTTGTATTATCACAATAGATAATTACTGGATCAATAATTTCCTCGTTCATACCTTTCAGCAATTTCTTGATCCATGCAATGTTAGAGCAATTTCTAGTAGTAGCTACATATTCTACTTTTGTAGTTGATTGAGATATGTATCCTTGATTTATACTTATCCATGTGACAAGTCTGTCACCCATAAAGAATGCTCCTCATGTAGTTCTCTTTCTATCATCTATGTTTCCAGTCCAATCAACATCAATATAAACTTGTAGCTCAAATTTTCCTTCTTTGTTGTACCACAAACCATAGTCTTCAATATTCTTCATATATCTCAAAATTATTTTAAAAGAAGTCATGTGTGATTCCTTAGGGTTAGCAGAGAATCTTGCAACTATACCAACTGCATGTGTTATATTAGGTCTAGTGTGTACAACATACTAATGACATGTAACTGACTAAATGTTTGATAAATGTTAAGTTGAAGATAATGCAAGGCATTAAATTATTTAATGGTTTGTATTGTCATTGATGTCAACTTCATATCATCTATACGGTCATGTACATAATGCCAAAGACTTCAGAGAATCAATGGAACAGAGACTATGCTTTCAGTAATGCATAAAAGTAAAGTATTCACTAAGTAACAGACAACACTGATGGAGTGCACACCATCGGTAAAGGAAAAGAACAAAAGTCATAGTGATACCCGACGAGCAGAAGATAGTATTTCCCGACGAAGAAAAATCATAGTGATACCTGACGAGCTGAAAATGGAGTATCCCGATGAGTAAATCCAATTATGCCTGATGGACAGAGATCCTGAAGCTGACTGGAGTCACACCGATGGAACTGGCAGCTATCACTGATGACTAACTACAGAGTTGATCGACAGAACAAAGAGTTTAGAAAATGACAAAATATCTAGTTGACAGAGCTTAAGGATAGACTTAACTGGTTGTTTTCATTGTTTTATTCGACCATTGTTAATTAATTGATTTAAAGAAGATTTGTACAGTTGGAAAGAAGATAAATACAAGATAAATCAGGAGTTATGCTTTAAATTAGATTGGCTAGATTGTTTTTCATGCCAAGAATCAAGAATTAAGAATCAAGAATCAAGAAACAGTGAATATCATGTCTATATAAGAGACAAGCATAATTCATTTCCGTAATCACATTCATGGGAAGGAGAGTGAATAGAAAGAGGATGCTAAAGAGAAACTGATGAAGAAGAACGTCATATAGTCTTGATTAATCAAGCTGAAGGAGAGCTAAAGAATTATGTAGACACCAACGAACAATGAAGCACAACATCATAGAGTAGAAAGTGTGGAGCACAAAGAATTGAATTGATACATTGATCAGAGAGGTAATATACTTAAATAGATCTGAAAATCTGCAATTCAATTTGCATTAGAAATAGGTCATTGTGTTTCAGTTTAACGATTGAAGCATCAAGTCTCTTAACAGAGCAGGACTTAACAGTCTTGTATAATTGAGGTATATCCTAATAGATTGCCAAAAAGGTTTATCATTAAGATAGCATTAAGTGCTCGATACCGACACACAGTCTAAGAAGGAGGTTGATGCACTTAGGTAGCACTAGATATGCCAGATACCTATTGTTCCCATAGAGGTTGATCAATATTGGTAGCATATACATTCCAGATATCAAGTGATAGACTTATATTAAAATCCTCTAACAAGGTCGCACTTAATAGTGTGTTTGTAACCTTTAACAGGGTTGTCTCCTAACAGGGCTCACTTCAGAAGAGTGAAAATTTGGGGTACCAGTCCCAGTGGTTTTTCCCTTAACAGGGTTTCCACGTTAAAATCCATGTGTTATGTGTATGGTTTATTACTTTACTATTTTATATTTCACATATGCATTTCTGGATTGATTGGTATACTCTGCATATTTACTGAGTATCGGTAAATAGTTTTTCTCCTTATTGGTAATCAAGGAGAATAAGGACAGAGAAGGAAAACTGACAGACAGTTAATTATTATAAGTATTTCATGGCATGCATCTTGTAGGGACTTAAAAATCTGAGATGTATTTGATTGGTGGTTAAAGTTTAAAAGGATGAATTTTTGAGGTCAGTGATTCACCCCCCCTCTCAGTTATTACTAACAATTGGTATCAGAGCTTGTGTTCTTAGAAGGAAGGTTTCAAGACCTAAGTCAAGATCAAAAGATGAATAGACAAGATGTGCCCAAGTTAAACAAAGACAACTTTGCTTCATGGAAAAGAAAGATAAGACTCCACTTATCAAGTATTGGTAATGATGTTACTCAATACTTAGATACTGAATATGTGTAGCCCATAGGACCATTAACAGTAGATCAATTGAGAATGAAGCATGAGCACAACTGAATGGTCATAGAGCTTTCTTCATCTCTCTCTGATGCTGAATTTTAAGATGTCAAAGATTGTACAACTGCAAAGAAAATGTGAGACAAACTGAAGCTTGTACATGGTGGTGATGCAAATGTTCTAAGAGCCAAGGCAGAAAGCCTTAGAGGAAAATTTGATGATCTCAAAATGAAAGAAGGTGAAAACATCACATAGTACAACACAAGAATAAAAGAAGTAGTCAATGCTATACGAGGTGTTGGAGGTACACTTGAAGAGGAGACAGTGGTAAGTAAAATCTTAAGAACCTTATTGTGTGTATATGCTATTAGAGTTTCTTCTATTCAATAAATGAGAGCAGTAGCAAACAATATAGTTATTCTTGATAGTTTTATTGGTAGACTGATTTCATTTGAGATGAATAACTTTGATAATAGTGTCTTACCAAACTTAGAATCTGCATTTAAGTCTTCTATGAGAATAAGCAAATCCAGTCAGAGACACACATCTAGAAGAGATAGTGAAAGTGAAAGAAAGGATACCGAAAATCATAAAGAAAGGATACCCAAGACTACAAGGATAAACAAAAGAAGGATAGCTACCTACCTGCTTGCAAGGATGAAAATACTGACACCGAACCTAATGATGACATCGAGATGGTATTTGTAGTTGTGAAGGATGATTCAGATGAAGATGAAAGGTATGAAGAAATTGCACTCATATCTAAGGTTAGTAAGAATGATATCTAGATTATA
>MU224173.1:2487074-2506842 GCA_018584345.1 Thuja plicata
AATAGTTGAAAGTGCAAATGTGAAGATTGATGAATTTGCAGAAAAGAATGAGCTGGAAAGCACAAAAGAACTAGAAGACTACAACAAGTTTGTATATTGTGAAGAACCCATAACTCTACCCGAGCAACAGTGCTTAATTCCAGAATAACAAAATGTTGCAACTGACGGTCAGAATGTTGTTACTGATGGTTAGGATAATGATTAAGATAATATGAAAGGTAATGAAGATCAAGCTAATACACAAAGAGATGTACCTGTACTTGCAAGATATGTAAGAAGGAACCATCTAGAGGACTAGATCATAGGAGATAAGAAAGCTAGTACAAGAACAAGAAGTAAGTATTTAAACTTAAATTGTTTAATTTGTGAGTTTGAGCCAAAATCTGTCAATGCTGCAAGAGATAATGAAGAATGGATAAGTGCTATGAATGATGAGATTGAGAAGAACAAAACATGGTCACTTGTGCCAAGACCAGATGACAAGAATGTCATCGGTACTAAATGGATATTCAGGAATAAGCTGAACGAGAATGGAGAAGTCACAAGGAACAAAGAAAGACTAGTATGCAAGGGGTATGCACAAGAAGAAGGTATAGACTATGGAGAAACCTTTGCACCCATTGCTAGGCTAGAAGGAGTAAGAATACTACTTTCTTATGCTGCATACAAAGGATTCAAAGTATATCAAATGGATGTAAAGTCAGCATTCCTAAATGGAATACTTGAAGAAGAGGTATACATTGAGAAACCAGAAGGGTTTGTAGATCTAGACAAGAGGAACATGGTATGTAGACTTCAAAAAGCCTTGTATGGATTAAAACAAGCTCCCAGAGCTTGGTATGAACGACTTCATTCCTATCTAATAAGTATTGGATTCATAAGGACTAGTGAAAATAGTAATCTTTATTTGAAAAAAGATATTGATGCTAACACTTTGATTTCTAAAATATTTGTTGATGACATCATATTTGGATGCAATGATATACTATGTAAGTCATTTGCTGATGAGATGAGAAAATAATTTGAGATGTCTATGTTTGGAGAGATCAAGTTCTTTCTTGGTCTACAGATCACTCAACAAAGTGAAGGTATTTTCATTACACAGTCCCAATACATCAAAGAGGTCCTGAAAATATTCAAGATGGAAGATTACTATCCAGTTGGAACACCGATGGCTACTAGATGCAAATTAACAAAGGAAGACAAGACAATAGAGGTAAATCAAACTTTGTATAGATCAATAATAGGAAAACTCATGTATGTTGTACACACTAGACCAGATATTGCACATGCAATAGGAATTGTTGCTAGATTTTCTACTAACCCCAAGGAATCACATATGACTATTGTGAAAAGAATTCTAAGATATCTGAAGAATATTGAGGAATTTGGCTTATGGTATAGAAGAGAAGGCAAATTTGAACTTAAGGTGTTTACCGACGCTGATTGGGCTGAAAATCTTGATGACTGAAAGAGCACAACTAAAGGAGCATTCTTTATGGGTGACATACTTGTCACATGGATTAGCAAGAAGCAAGGATGCATCTCACAGTCTACTGCAGAAGCAGAATATGTTGATGATGTTGCAAACTGCTCAAATATTGTATGGATAAAACAGTTGCTGGAAGGTATGCATATGAAGATCTTAGAACTAGTGATTATCTATTATAATAACACCAGTGCAATAAACATTTCCAAAAATCCATTCATGCATTCTAAGACTAAACACCTTGCAATCAAGTATCATTATTTAAGAGAACAAGTTCAAGAAAAAGAGGTGATACTTGAGTATGTGCAATCTAAAGAACAATTGGCCGATATCTTCACCAAGCCACTACCCAAGGATAAATTTGAGTACCTGAGAAAAATACTAGGGGTCAAACCCTTGTCTACCAGTCAGTAAAAGACTGAAGGCTGCATCAGCCTATATATTATCAGAATATCATTCATTTTGATGCAAGAAAAAAGATGAACTTCAAAGCTACATCTATATACAAAAAGGCATATATCATAACCGAGCACCAGATCATATTGATGTATTGCTCATGGATAAGGGAAATTCAAAGAATATATTATGGATTGAGAGAAAAGATCACTTGACATTAATGTCAGATATCTGTGAGATATTCATTTGGCATTGTTGTCAAAGGGAGAGAAAGTTTCCATATTATCACAGTCTTCAGAAAAAGAAGAAAGATTATCCATTATCAGATTACTCCAAACAGGGAGAGATCATATCCATAGGGAGAGTTGCTGATAAAAGACAGCGACATCAAAGAACAAGAACAGTCAAAAGAGAGATATTGACACAAAGGAAGGATGCAACACATGAGAACAAGAAACATAGAAAGCTGCTAGAATCAAATCTAAGCTAACACAGAGCTTACTAGTGGTCAGACATTTTTATTGGTTATCAAAACAAACTATTTGGTAATTTGATGAAACTCAAATATTATATTTCATATTGTATTAGAAATACTATAGTGTGATAATATAGTATGTTGCCATTAATGCCAAAGGGGGAGATTGATGACATGTAACTGATTGACTGTTTGATAAATATTAAGTTGAAGATAATGCAAGGAATTAAATCAATTAATGGTTTGTATTATCATTGATGTCAACTTGATATCATTTGTACGGTCATGTACATAATGCCAAAGACTTCAGAGAATCAATGGAACAAAGATTATGCTTTCAGCAATGCATAAAAGTCAAGTATTCACTAAGTAACAGACAACACTGATGGAGTGCACACCATTGGTAAAGGCAAAGAACAAAAGTCATAGTGATACTCAATGAGAAGAAGACAGTATTGTCCGATGAAGCAAAATCATAGTGATACCCGATGAGCTGAAAATAGAGTTGCATGACGAGTAAAATCCAATGATGCCCGACAGACGGAGATCCCAAAGCTGACTGGAGTCACACCGATGGAAATGGTAGTTATCACCGATGACTAACTGCAGAGTTGACTGACAGAACAAAGAGTTCAGAAAATGACAAAATATCCAGCTGGCAAAGCTTAAGGATAGACTTAACTGGTTGTTTTCATTATTTTATTCAACCAAAATTAAGTAATTGATTTAAATAATATTTGTACAATTGGCAAGAAGATAACTATGAGATAAATCAGGAGTTATGATTTAAATCAGATTGGCTGGATTTTTTTCACGCCAAGAATCAAGAAACAATGAATATCATGTCTATATAAGAGACAAGCATAATTCATTTCCGTAATCACATTCATGGGAAGGGGAGTGAATAGAAAGAGGATGTTGAAGAGAAACTGATGAAGAAGAACTTCATACAGTCCTGATCAATCAACCTGAAGGAGAGCTAAAGAATTTTGCAGGCACCGATGAACAGTGAAGCATAGCATCACAGAGCAGAAAGTGTGGAGCATAAAGAATTGAATTGATACATTGATCAAAGAGGTAATGTACTTAAATAGATCTAAAAATATGCAATTCAAGTTGCATTAGAAACAAGTCATTGTGTTTCAATTTAACCATTGAAGCATCAAGCCTCTTAACAGAGTAGGACTTAACAGTCTTGTATAATTGAGGTATATCCTAACATATTGCCAAAAAGGTTTATCATGATGATAGCATTGAGTGCCTAACACTGACACATAGTCTAAGAAGGACGGTGATGTAGTTAGGTAGCACCAAATATGCCAGATACCTATTGTGCCCATAGAGGTTGATCAATATTGGTAGCATATACATGCTAGATATCAAGTGATAGACTCATATTAAAATCCTCTAACAAGGTCGCACTTAACAATGTATTTGTAACCTTTAACATGGTTGTCTCCTAACAGGGCTCACTTTAGAAGAGTGAAAATTTGGAGTACCGGTCCCAGTGGTTTTTCCCTTAATAGGGTTTCCATGTTAAATTCCATGTGCTATGTGTGTATGGTTTATTACTCTACTATTTTACATTTCACATATGCATTTCTGGATTGATTGGTATACTTTGCATATTTACTGAGTATCGGTAAATAGTTTTACTGCTTATCAGTAATCAAGGAGAATAAGAACAGACAAGGAAAACTAACAGACAGTTAATTATTATAAGTATTTCATGGCATGCATCTTGTAGGGATTTAATAATCTAAGATGTATTTGATTAGTGGTTAAAGTTTAAAAGGATAAATTTTTGAGGCCACTGATTCACCCCCCCTCTCAGTTATTACTAACACATACATTAGTTTACCAATCATAGATCCGTATAAGGTTTGTTTTACCTCGGTTGTCTTGTCTTCCTTTGTCAATTTGCATCCAATTTCCATAGGTGTTCCAACTAGTTTGGAGTCCTCCATCTTGAATATCTTTAGAACTTCTTTGATGTATTTTGATTGTATGATGTAGATGCCTTTATCCTATTGTAGAGTTTGTAGACCAAGAAAAAAATTGATCTCTCCAAACATTGACATTTCAAATTTTTTTCTCATTTCATCAAAAAATGACTTGAATAACATATCATTACCTTCAAATATGATATCATCAACAAATATCTCAGAAATCAAAATCTTATCACCAATATCTCCTTTTAAATACAAATTACTATTGTCACTTGTTCTAACGAATCCAATACTAATGAGATAAGAGTGAAGTCTTTCATACCATGCTCCCGGTGCTTGTTTCAATCCATACAAGGCTTTGTGTAGTTTACAAACCATGTTCCTCTTGTTAGGATCAACAAACCCTTCAAGTTGTTCAATGTATACCTCCTCTTCTAGTATTCCATTCAGAAATGTAGATTTAACATCCATTTGGTATACTTTGAATCCTTTAAAAGTAGCATAAGAAAGTAGAATTTTTACTCCTTCTAGTCTAGCAATGGGTGCAAAGGTTTATCCATAGTCAATACATTATTCTTGTGTATACCCTTTGCATACCAGTCTTTCTTTTTTCCTTATGGCTTCTTCATTCTCATTAAGTTTGTTTCTGAAAATTCATTTGGTGCCAATGACATTTTTGTCACTCAGTCTAGGTACTAATGTCCATGTTTTATTCTTATCAATTTGTTCAATCTCTTCATTCATTGTGCTAGCCCATTCTTGATTCTTAGGTGCAAAATTAACAAATTTAGACTCAAAATCACAAATCAAACATCTATTGTTAAGTGACTTACTTCTTGTTCTCATTCATGCTCTTTTGCCCCCAATAATCTGGTCTTGTGGATGGTGTCTTCTGACATATTTAGCAAGTATGGGTTCAGATCTTTGTTCTTCACTTTGATCTTTATCACTCGGTTCAACATTGTGAGCATTTTCCTTATTCTCGGTGTGTGCAGCATGTTGCTCAGTTGCATTTTTCTATCACTCAAGAAAGGTGTTAGGTTCTTCAATGTAGACAAATTTTTTGTAATCTTCGGGTTCCTTTATTCTTTCCTCATCATTTTTCTCAGCAAATTCATCCACTTTAACATTTGCACTCTCAATAATTTTGTTAGAAGATTTTTCAGACATTTATAAGATTTTATTTTAGTAGAATATCCTAGAAATGTTCCTTCATCACTTTTAGAGTCAATTTTCCCATTTCTATCATCTTTTAGTATATAACATTGACTTCCAAAAGTTCTAAAGTAACTCACATTTGGTGTGTATCCATACCATAGCTCATAAGGTGTCTTATTTGTGTCTTTCTTCAATTGAACTTGGTTCAATGTATAGACATAAGTACTTAAAGCTTCTCTCCAAAAAATTTGTGTGATGCCTTTTTTCAATCATCAGTGTTCTGGCACAATCAACAATTGATCTATTCCTCCTTTCAACAATCCCATTTTGATGTGGTATTCTTGGTGCAGAAACCTGTCTTGTAATTCAATGCTCATTACAAAAGTTAGTGAATTCATCATAAATAAATTCTCCTCCTCTATCTGATCTTAAATATTTTAGTTCTTTTCCACCTTTTTTTTCAACTTTATCTTTATACCATTTGAACATCGTAAATGCTTCAAATTTCTCTTTTAAGAACATGATAGTCATCATCCTACAATAGTCATCAACAAATAGAATAAAGTATCTATCACCATAGTAGCTCTTTCTTCTCATTGGTCCACATAAGTCAGTATGGACTAACTCCAGAATATCATTAGATGAGTAGGTTTTGTTCTTCAAACTAGAGTTTTTCATTTTTCCTATTTGATAATTCTTCCACATAACATGGTCGGGATTTGAAATGCTTGGTAAGCCTCTCAATTTTTTTTTACTAATTTTCTTAACCATGTTGTCAAAATTCACATGACATAACCATTTATTCCACAACCAAACATCTTCATTTCTAGCCAATAAACAAGTGGTCTCAATATTATCAAGATAGAATATATTACTTTTTATTTGTTCACCAGTACCGATCAACTTTCCTATTCCATTATAGATCATTGCCTTTTGTTCTCAAATGCAACTTGGTGTCATGTGTTGTTCAGCTGTGAAACACTTAATAGATTATATTTAAGTCCTTTTACCCAATATGCATTTTCAAATTTGATCAAATTATTCAACATGATAGTACCTTTTCCTTCAACTGGGCAAGGTGATTCATTACCCATCCTAACTGATCCACCATTATAATAGTCAAAAGTTTCAAGATTTTCTTTCTCTCCAGTCATGTGATGAGTACAACCACTATCAATAATCCAAACATCATTTTTGATAACTTTAGATATGAGTGTTGTTTCAACATACCTTTCTTCTTCGTCTGAATAATCCTTCATAGAAAAAAATAATACCTCAATATCTTCATCAGAATCAGTATCATAATTTTCAGCTTTGTTCTCAACTAGGTAACAAGCCTTCTTTCCTTTGTCCTTTTAATCTCAGTTATCTCTTATGTCAGAGTGTTGTTTTCTTCAGTAGTCTCGATCATCACTTTTGTCATAATTCTTTTCATAAGATCTATCATTGTCTCTTTCATCATTTCTCTTGTAAGGGAATCTAGTAGAAAAATGTCCAATTTATTTGTATTTAAAATAGACCAATGGTAATTTACCTTTATATATTCCTTTACCTCTATGTTATCTCCTAGCCACTAGTGCTTCAAGTTCATCAAGTTCTTGCTCATCACTATCACTGTCACTATCATTTCTCATAGTGTGTTTGTTACTAGATTTGCTTATTTTCAGAGAAGACTTGAATGCAGACTCAATAGTAGGTAAGAAATTGTTGTCATAGTTGTTCATATCAAATGAAATAAGTCTACCAATCAAACTATCAAAGGTAACATTGTTACTATCTACTGCTCTCATTTCTTGAATTGCAGATACTCTAATAGCATAAATAGGTAATAAGGTTCTCATGATTTTACTTACAACTATTTCTTCATCAAGTACTCCTCCTACTCCACAGATAACATTAACAACTTCTTTGATTATGTCACTGTACTGAGTGATGTTCTCTCCTTCTTTCATTCTCAGGTCATCAAAATTTTCTCTTAGGTTTTCATCTTTATCTCTTCACACATTGGCATCTACTCCATGTACTAGCTTGAGTTTTTCCCACATTTCCTTTGCAGAGGTGTATGATTTCACATCTTCAAATTCAGCATCAGTTAGTGAAGAAGCAAGTTTTATCATCATTAAATTGTGCTCATGTTTCTCTCTCAATTGATCAACAGTCAGAGGTCCAGTAGGAGCAACATACTCAGTATCCAAGTGTTGTGTAACATCATTTCCAATACCATATAGATGAATTCTTATCCTGATTTTCCATGATGCAAATTTGTCCTTGTTCAACTTAGGCACATCCCTTTTACTCATCTTGTGATCTTTCGCTTAAGTCCCTTTAAAATTTTCTTCCAAGCACTAAAGCTCTAATACCAATTTTTAGAATAACTGAGAGGGGGGGTGAATTAGTGGCCTTAAAAATTATTCCAAAAGATCCAACCAAAAACTTATCTCTCAAATATAATACCTTCAGTTATCTTACAGTCCCAATTTCATCAAGATGTATGCCATAAATAATCTTAACAATTATAAACTACTCGGTAAGATATATTGTTTATCTTTTCTAGACTTTACCAAGTAGTAGTAAATAAACTTAGTGTTAACTGACCAATCAAGTTTCAATAATGTGTAAAACAAAATATCAATGCAATGAAACATATACACATTTGACACATGTATTTTAATGTGGAGACCTAATATGGGAAAAACCACCTAGGACCGATAATGCAAAATATTTTCACTCTTCTGAAGTAAGCTCGGTGAAGAGCCAACCCTGTAAAAGGTTAAAATACACACTGTTAAGTGTGACCTTGTTAGAGGATTTAAAACCAACAGTTTTTCTTTTGACCTAGCACTCACTATGTTGTCAACAAGAAAACCTTTTGATACTCTTGAGTATCTCAATACAATAAGGATTGTTAAATCCCACTCGGTTAAGAGATTTTTAGAATCAATGGTTAAACTAATACAGTAAATGATCTATTCAAAATACCACTTTGATTTTCAATTATTCAGATCTATTGTTCTTCCAATAATACCTCTCTGATCAATATATACTTCAATTCCTTTTCTTTCTTTCTTTATTCTGCTTGGTGAATGCTCTATCCTCTGTTACTTGGTGTCTGTAGAATTCCTTGGCTCTATTCTTCAACATGTATGATCAGATCTGCATGAAGAGTTCTATCTTCACACAAAATATACTTAGCATTCCTCTCTTTGATAATGAATTCCTTGTCTCTTTATATAGGCATGATTAGCCTCTCAAACTCCTTTTTTCATAGATCTCTCCTTAATCCATAAAACTCGCCATGATTTTCTTTATCCTGAAATCTCTCCTTTAGTTTTATTCCATAAATCTCTCCTTGATAACTATGAATAAAACACACATTTAATATCCTTAATTTCTTTAACTTAACTAATCATTGATAATAAAACAATCAATTAGTCAATCCCTAAATTGTATCCCTACCAGCTAAAGCAATTTTTTTTCTTTAACTCCAGTTATGCTCGGTCATCAACTTAATTTATGCTTGGCCATTAACTCCAGTTATGCTCGGTCATTAACTCTTTCTCCATAACACTTGCTCGGTTACTGCTGTGCTTGGTATACACTATGAACTGCTCGGTGTTTACTGTCACTCGGTGTATACAAACCTTTTATGTTTTACTGACCACATAAACTTTGTCTCTTCAGATCTTCAGGGTTATGACAATATGTCTATGAACAATCAAACCATATCAAGTTGACATCAATGACAATACAATACATTAACCAATTTAATGTCTTGCATTCACTTTTGCAGCTCGATGATCATCAGCTTATCATCTTCAAACATTCAATCAGTTAATTTAGTTCATTACACATGTATCTATAAAATTCACTTTTTACAAACAATATGAACAAATAAAAACAAGTGACTTTGACTTTTTGAATAAAATGACAAAATCCATCAAGTAAGGAAATTTTTTTGTACTATATGTGTTACCCTCTAAGACAAGATTTTGCACAACAACTTCTTTCCCTTGAAGTGTCTTGAAATTTTTGAATGCTTTCACTACTTGAACCATGATCATATTATTTCTAGCACAACTACATTGACCATTCTTATTCCCCTGTTTGTATGATCTTTCTGAACATCTGTTAGTTCTTTATTATAGCCATATATATATATGACTATTTTAAACATCAAGTGAGGAACATATGTGAAACAAATTCTTCATGATTTCCATACCTGATGCTTGTCTTCCCAACACATCTATATTGACCATATCTTGAAAATTATTTTTGATGGCTTCAATGTTCATATTTTTAATATCTTCCTTTGAGTTTGAGACAATTGAAAGAAGATCATTTTGAATATTCACCCCACCTCACTCACAGATTTCTAGGAGTTTTTCCTTTTTCTGGAAATATCTTGGTGTAATCCAAGAGCTTCCATTCTATACTTTTAATCCAAAGTTTACAGTGGTTGTCCTTTATCTTTTAGAAAATGTTCTTATTAATCAAAATATTTCCATCTATTTTGATCAATTCATAAAGATCCTTTAAAATTCATTTCCAAGGTACTCTTATTTTTTAGCATCTTTTAATCCTTTTGTGATCTCTTCTTTCTTGAAGGATGCCTCTTTATAAATTTTTCCCACTTTTTCAATGAAAATCATGACACCAACTCTCATTTGTTCAATCCATTCTTTGGTTTCTCTTCCAGGTGATTAATTCTTTCAGATATTTTCCATAACCTCTTTTACAATGATGCCTTCAGAAAGAGGAATTAATGCATCTATAGATGTAGAAGATGAATTTACAATGGACTTTGAATAAGCTACAAAAACTTGTAGTTGTTTCAATTTATCTTTACTTTTCTTCACCTTCTTTGACTTCTCCACTAATTATTCTAAAAATATCACAAATTTATAAACAACACTTTCATGTGATAAAGGACCCATGTTTATTCTTTTAAATTCAAAATCAACTACATTAGCTTCTACATTTTTCTCTAATATTAGTTGGGCCACTTCAACACACATGTTTCCAGAAAAAAATATTAATCTCGATGCAACCTTGATCTTCTTAATTTTATTTTATCTCTAAATTAGATAGGTCACTGTGTCAATTTAAGGGAATCTCCAACTAAGTGAATCTCATTTTCTTGAGTAATATTTGTTGTGACCAAGAGGGGGCATCAAAATGTTGAACACTGAAGATTTCTTCACTTGATGGTTCTATAGAGGATGGTGTTAGAGTTAGAGTATTATTTCATTTTACTCTAGTTGCTTAAGCGTCTCTTAGGTGCATTATTAATTAACTCTTAATTAATAATGTGCAACCTAGTATTTACCTTTTAGGGTTTCGTTCACCTTTATAAGGTCAAACTTTGTAATTGTCTTTCATTAATTCAGATTATAATTTCGCTCTCACTTTCTGAGCAACTTCTGAGTTCTTCAGCTTTTTCAACTTTGTGCTTCTACTCTGTATCAGGTTCTTGCATGCAGTTGTATTCGGGGTCTGTGGATTTGCATGTTTGCAATTCCTACATGGTATCAGAGTCGCCCTGCTGCTGTCTGGTTTGAAGATATTTGAAGCCGCAATTCGAAGAAGTCAGTCTTAGCCTCTCTGGGGTTTTTTGGAGTTTTTTTTGGCACTTTGAAGGAGGCACGAACTTCTGGAGCAGATTGAGCAGAAACAGATGCTGCCATTGCGCTCAGAAGGCCTGGGAGAGTCAAAATCACATAAGACTTGACCAGTTTAGCCTCCGGGAGCACAGGCAAATTTTTCTGGCCTCCAAGGGCCGTACGGCACACAGTTCGAGGAAAAAAATGCAAAAAAAATTTTTAAAAAAATGTTTTTTAGGGCAGCCCGGGGCACGCCGCCACCGCAGCCTCAGCTTGGCTGGCGCGGCCCACGCTCAGCCCTCCCGGCAGCGCGCCGCTAACCAGCCGCCAACCGCCGGCAGAGCTGCCAGCAGCGGTGCCGCCTGCAACCCGCCACCCGGGAGCGTCCGCCACCAGCTGCGGCCACCGGCCCGCCACCGGGCCACCTCCCGCAGATTTTCAGGCTGACGTCAGCGGCCAAAATTTATTTTTCCGGCACGTTTTTAATTTTTCGGCAGTTTTTTGAATTTTTCCGGCGTCGAAAAATTTTTCCGACGGGAGTACGACGGCCGTCAAATTTAACCGCACAGAGGTGTGACGGCCATTTGGACATCAAATTTAGCCCAGTGACTGGTTTTTTCCAGTGGCTAGTTATTTGGATAAGAATTGTGGATGAGGTGATGGAAAGTCATGAGAAGGAAAAATAATAGTGATTGGCTCTTCATTATCAAAATTCACTTGAAGACTTTCACTTCCTTCTTCAACTGTTTCATTAATTGGATCTAATGATTTGTCTTTAAGATTAGACCTCCTCTTTGTAATTTTTGATTCAATTTCACATATACCTTTAAAACACTATATTTATTCAATTCTTAACCATCATCACCACCCTAAGTGCTTGATTCAAGAATATATCCAACAACTGAAATTTGAACAATTGTAGTGGAGGAAGATGCACTTTGTTGTATGTCACCTCTTTTCTCTGGAGAGTTATTATTGTTTGAAGGTTTAGTTGTGGTATCTTCTATCATTTTATTCTTTACCCATTCTTATGTAATCTTGATAATATGGGAATTTCTTTCATATAAGTCCCTAAATTCATGATTTGACCAATTAATGAGCGGTAGTGGTAGCAATTGAACTTTATGAAAGTAGAATTGATCTATTACATTTGATTGATCATCTTAAATTCCACTCACATCTCATCCTAACCTAAATTTCAAAATTTTTTCTACAATGAGGTGCATGAATCCTTTTTTCTCACTTCAAATTCATCTTCACAATCTTCCTAGAAGTATTCACTCCCTAGATGATTATAGTAACTTGGGCCTAAGTCCAAATCATTCTTGACAAAATCTTTACTGTAATATGGGTATCTCATGGTGCTAATATATATTTTATGCAATCACAGTCGGAGTTTCCCCAATGGAGATAGTCCAACCATTGAGCAAGAGTCAACACAACATAAAACAATTCATTCAAGTGTATAAAGAACTCAATAATGAACATAAAATATGTCTCGTAGGCCTTCTTATTATCAATTAATCCAAATTGACATCATACATGCCTAGAAACATACTAGCTTACTTTCCTAATAATACATGCCTAATTACAAACATAAATCCATATCCATGCTAGATGTTAACCTAACAATTGAGAGTTTCCCTCCCAACCTACCTCTAAGAATACAAATATATACAAGAGTGTAAGCCACAATTCAGCCAAGGAGATCACATTCTCCAAGAATGAAGGAAACATATTACAACATATAGGGTAGGGCCTAAATCCATAATAAATACTCTAGATATGAATTAAATACCATACTATCATACAAGGAGGTTGACCATGAAAGTAGGAACATCAAAAAATGCATTGTAAAGCTTCACCGATCGTGGAACAGCTTTGCAAGATCAGAAAACCCAATCTGACTATAAGAGCAGGAAGAACAAATAAGACCAGACCTAACTTAAGAAATATTTATTAGGAAAGAGCTGATTGAGATGTGATCACAAACATATATTCATCATGATGACTATAACATATCATTTGGATCGCATGAGATAAGGGGAAGACTCGAAGGATCACAACATGAAACACTAAAAATAACTAACAAGAACAAAACTAAAAGCAAAATATTTTTGGATGATGCAAGATTTATAGCATCCCAAGAATGCTCCTACATCGGACACCCCATGTGAGAATAAAATGTTCCATAACAAAAACTTATGAATATTTGACAAGATGTGGGACATAAATCACATGCTCATTCTTGATCCACATATCCTCTTTATCTGTAAATCTCAATCTTTGTACCTCTGACCTATCCTCTGTCAGATCCATCCACTTTCTCTACTCTGCACTTACTCTATCATATCTCACATCAACTTCAGAAATATGACAATTTCTTCCTTTCTTTTGCAAGACTAAATTACCTTTGCTAGAATCTTTCATCTGATCAGCAACCCATGTCTTATGTTACTTCACTTTACCCAAACTCTTCTCAGTTCTGCCTTCAAGATCCTTCTTCAGATCCATACCAACCTGTAGATTTTTCTACTCCAAATACTAACACTTCACCATGCTCTAATTCCTTCCACTTCTTCCTTCCTTCTCCTTCAAAGGAACCATAGTAAATTTATGTCTATCCTTCTCTATTATGACCAAGTTTCTTCGACAATCATGAATATCTCCTTTATCAAATTGCTAAGGTATACCTAATAGAACATTAAAATCACTCATAGATACCATATCACACAACACCTCATCTCTGTAAGGTCCAATACTAAATTTGACCAAATAATTCACTTTCACCTCTACCATGTTTTCATCTTAAAACTATCTTATCACATAAGGATAAGGATGTTTAAGCCTCTTCAATCCAAGATTATGTACCATTTCTTCTGATACCAAATTATTAGTACTACCACAACCCATAAACATCTTAGAAAATTTGCATCCTGATTTGTAGATAGATCTAAAAAAATTCCTCCTTTGTAAAGGTTCATCTTCCTTCTTACTCAACATGACTCTCCTAAGCATAAGAGATTCTTCTATCTTAGGTTCTGCCATATTTTCCTCAATTTCATAAATAGTTTTTTCCTCACATGCCACAAGATTCTATTTTCCCATGTTCTTGTTATATCCTTCAGAATATTGAAAATATCTATGCCTTATTCCACCACATTTGAAACAAGTACCCTTGAATTCCTTGCTACCATTCCCTCTCCTAAGTGTCTTCTGATCAAGTTCTTCCTTGAAGGGTTTTCTTTTCCTTACCATTGTTACTTACTTGATCTTCCTTTCCTTTAGGATTGTTCTGTCTTCTCTTCAAATTATATTATGCCCTTAATGCATACTGATAAGAATCCTCAACTAAAGTAATCCTCAACATAGTCATCTCATCCTGAATATTAAATCTCAGACCATTAATATACCTATCCACCATCTCCTTAGATACTTCTTGTGTCCAGATTTGATTGTCATCTTGTAACTCTTCGGTATATTCCTTCACACTCATGTCCTTTTGCTTCAAGTTTTGTAATTTCTTGAAAAATTCTAATTCATAATACTCGGGAATGAATTTAGACTCTAACATAGTAACCATCACCCTCCATCTAGTGATTTTCATTTCACCATTGTATTCCCTATCTTTTTACAATTCTTTCCACCATAAGGTAGCATGACCCTTCAACGTAGTCTATACTAACCTAACCCTCTGTGGATCTATGATGTCTTCAAGTTCAAATTAATCTTCCAATTCTCCAATCCAATAAACCAAATATTGAGGATCCAAAGAACCAAAAAATCTAGGAACATCCATTCTATGTCTCTTACCTAATTGTGCCATATCTCTCAATAATATTTCATCCTGTGTAGGGATCTTGGTGTCTACTGTCTTGATATATTTATCAGCTTCCTCATATTCCTCTTTAGTCTCAGGATTCCTTCATAACCCATTCAATACATTTTTGATCTTAATCCTTATCTCATTTCAAAAGTCCTCTATCATTTGTTCCAACCTCCTACGGTTCATTCTTCTAGGCGGCATCTTCCTAATCATTACGTGCAACTACCTCAACTTTGGCGATATGATTACAAGGTGTCAATTACCTCTTACACAATGGTCTATTGAATAACCTTGTAGTATTCCTCTAACTTAGTGATCTATCCACTAGTGGGATGTTTCAACACTCAATAATCAACAACAAATCCTTTTCTAGCCACCTTGCGCAAGTCCTCTATAATTATGAGTTAGATCTTCATTTCACCACCTCGCAATCAACAAGTCTAGGACTTCACAAGTCCATGAACTCAGATCTATAGGAAAAAATCTTGTTCTGATACCATCTGATGCATTCACATTTGGAGTGTCCCCAATGGAGATATTACAACCATGCAGCAAGAATCAACACAATATAAAACAATTCATTCAAGTGTATAAAGAACTCAACAATGAACAAAAACATTCCTTGTAGGCCTTCTTATTATCAAGTAATCCAGATTGAGATCATACATTCCCAATAACATGCCATCTTACTTTCCTAAGCATACATGCTTGATTACAAATAGAAATCCATATCCATTTTTGATGGTAACCTAACAACTAAGAGTTTCCCCCCAATATACCTCTAAGACTAAAAATATATACAATATTGCAAGACACAAGTCAGCCACGGAGATCACTTTCTCCAATAATGAATAAAATTTATTACAACATATAGGACATGACCTAGATCCACAATAAATCCTCTAGATATGAATTAAATTCTATGTGATTGCACAAGGAGGTCAGCAATGAAATTAGGAACATTGAACAATACATCATAAAGCTTTGTCGACTGTGGAACAACTTCTCAAGATTAGAAAACCCAATCTAACCGTAAGAATAGGAAGAATAAATAGGTACGGACCTAACTTAAGAAATATTTATTAGGAAAGAACAGATTGAGATGCAAACCCAAACATAGACTCATCATGATGTCTAGAACATGTCATTTGGATCACATTAGATAAGGAGAAAACTGGAAGGATCACAACAAGAAACACTAAAACTAACTAACAAGAACAAAAGTGAAAGGAAAATATTTTTGGGTGATGCAAGATTTCCAATGGCCCAAGGATGCTCCTGCATCAAATTTGATCTTGACCAAAGAGCATTCAATGTTTTAAGCATATGATAATGAATTACAAATATAATAGCTTAGGATAATGGGAAAAGCATTGTCATATTTCCTCTTATTCTTGCATTCTTTTTGAACTGCAACAAGCTATCTATAAACCTCTATAAGGATAAGTTTATATTTTATATATTTTGGTAATTTGAATGGCTATCCATTAAACCCACCAACCCGCAAGTGAGTAAATGGTGCAGGAGCACCTAGGGGTTTGGATTGGGTAACCCTCATATTTTGATGTGAAAGACCTAATTAGGATCATGTATATAAATAAGGTTGTTATAGGTTGATGTTGGGTTGTTTTTGTGGTGTGGTTTTTTTGCTGTGGTCAAATTGGTCCAAGAGACCCCATTTATGTTGTGGAAGCCAAAATACCTGGCAATATGTGGAAATGACACCTAGAGTGATTAGATGGACCTATTTGAAGTGTAATTAGGTCTAGGGTGAGGTTAGAAGCCATTTTTCACCCAGTCATTGGGTCGGGATATGAAATTGCAAAAGATGTAAAAGTTGTAAAAAGTTGCTTGAGCAACTTTTACAACTTTCAAAAGTTGCTCGACAACATTTGGACAAAAAAAAGAAAAATTACCTATTGGAAGTTATTGGTCAGCTTATTTGGTTATTATGAGTCTAGGGGACCTATATAAGACTTTTCCAATGAATTTATAGACATTGTAAAAATTTTGGTTGATTTCCTAAGGAGTTGGTGACAGTTTACTATATTGTGCACATTTTTGCAAGATTCTATGAGAAAAATTTGAACATGGATTGAATCACTTGTTTTAATGTGTAGAGTAGTTTCATATTATTGATAAGAAGAGTCCTAATCAAAGATCCAGTAAAGGAAGAGCCTAAGCAAAGGAGGTCACTTTTCAAGGTGAAATGTAAGATTCTTGGTAAGGTGTGCGAGGTGATAATAGACTCGGGTTCAATGGACAAAATAATCTCTGAGGAAGCAATGAACAAGTTGGGATTGAATAGGATATCTCATGACCATCCCTATAGAGTGGCATGGTTGAATAAGGGACAACATGTCCTAGTCAATGAACAAGCATGGGTTGGTTTTGCAATTGGAGGATATGCTGATAGGATTCTTTGTGATATGTTTCCTATGGATGCCTGCCATCTATTATTGGGAAGACTATGGAAATGTGATGGGAAATCCATGCATAATGGGGAGAAAAACTCCTATTCATTTCAGAAGGATGGAGTAACATACAATATCTAGTCTTTGGTGGAAGAAGAAGGGATGAAACTAGTAGTCCTAATGTGTTGGTAGTTGGTGGAAAATAATTCTTACAAGACCTCAATAAAGAAAAAGAGGAGTGTTTTTATGTTATGATGATACCTAACGAAAAATAAAAAATTGAACAAGCACCACTACCCAAGGAGGTACAACAAATTTTGGATTAGTTAAAAGATATTGTTAGTGATGGATCACCTGCGGTCCTACCACCACAGAGAATAGTGATTCATCAAATTGAATTCATTCCAAGAGCATCATTGTCCAATAAAGATGCTTATAAAATGACTCCTAAATAGAATAAGGAGATAGAAAGACAAGTATAGGAGTTACTTGATAAAGGTACACTACAACATTTGGGGTCAAATTTTGATGCCAATTTGTGATGGCACTACCATTTGTGTTTATTTTTGTGTTTTTTTTTTCCAAGTGCCCCCGATGATGTCATAATAGTGATGGTACAGTCTGAATTGTGACACCCGCATGATTATAAAAAAAAAGGCCCATTTCTAATTTAGTGTGAAGAGGGCCTAACTGTGGAAGATTGGAATCTTCGTATATGCAAGTAGCCATGACTTGATTAGGTAGGCATTTGATCTTTGTATTCTCATTAACTCAACTTCATTTTGATGGCATTTGTTGATTTAATGGCACAATATGAATGTTAATATTGGCATTGTTGGCATTGTTAATACTGGAAATATCTTGATGGATCGCATGCTGCAAGCTAGGGCATCATGCATTGTTTATGAGCTCACTATTTAATACTGGCATTGTTTACATCTTTGCATTTTGAATGCTTGATGACCCACGAGCTTTGAGAGCTAGGGAATCATTTCTATTACCTTCAAGGCATTGTGTGAAGTGTTTGATCTCTATTTATTTGTTTTTCTATTGATATTCACTATGTGGTACTCCCCATTTATGATCATTTCATGAGGAAATGTATCGATGTATCGCGGGCTGCAAGTTAGGGCATCATGCATTATTTATTAGCTCACTATTTAATATTGGCATTGTTTACATCTTTGCATTTTGAATGCTTGATGACCCATGAGATTTGAGAGCTAGGGCATCATTGCTATTACTTTCAAGGCATTGTCTGAAGTGTTTTATCTCTCTTTATTTGTTTTTTCGTTGATATTCACTATGTGGTACTCCCCGTTGATGATCATTTCATGAGGAAATGTCTTGATGGATCGCGGGTTGCAAGCTAGGGAATCATGCATTGTGTATTAGCTCACTATTTAATATTGGCATTGTTTACATCTTTGCATATGGAATGCTTGAAGACCCTCGAGCTTTGAGAGCTAGGGCATCGTTGCTATTACCTTCAAGGTATTGTGTGAAGTGTTTGATATCTCTTTATTTGTTTTTCTATTGATATTCACTATGTGGTACTCCCCATTTATGATCATTTAATGAGGAAATTCCTTGATGGCTCGCAGGCTGCAAGCTAGGGCATCATGCATTGTTTATGAGATCACTGTTTAATACTAGCATTCGTTTACATCTTTGCATTTTGAATGCTTGATGACCCGTGAGCTTTGAGAGCTAGAGCGCATCATTTCTATTACCTTCAAGGCATTTTGTGAAGTGTTTGATATCTATTTATTTGTTTTGATGTTGATATTCACTATGTGGTACTCCCCGTTTATGATAATTTAATGAGGAAAAACATGGTATCTTCTTTCCTTTCTGCAGCATTCTTTTGAGTGCACATGTCTTGTAGCATGGTTTTTCTTTCAAAAGTGTATGGCTTGACTATGCACATGCATAATTGTAGATTAGGATCAATATTAGGATGCCATTCATTGCTTATATCTTCTTGATCTAACCCACATCTCTCTTTTCTTTGCAATTTCTAGATCATGTAGGAGCACACTGGATTCATACCCGGGTCAAAAATTCATCAATTCAGGCAATGTCTGGTACCCTTATTATTTATGTTCATCCTCTTATGTATGCATGTACTCTTGCATATTCTTCTAAAAGTTATCTATGCTCACAATAGCCCAGATGATTTGATCTTTTAGTTCCTTTACTTGTATAGTATATACAAGTTATTTGGCATATATATAGTATATACATGTAATCTTTAGATGGAGAAATTTCTTTTCCTTTACACGTATCTTTTCATGAAATGAACGAAAATTAAACAAGATAATCTAATATTGCAAACTAGGGTACTGTAGTCACTCATCTAGTAATTAGGTTACCAATGTATAATGAGGTAACTATTTGTATATATATCAAACCATGAAGATGATGCTTAGGAGACAGTGGAGCTAGAGGAATATGTGAA
>MU224173.1:2506892-2517753 GCA_018584345.1 Thuja plicata
ATTTGTATATATATCAAACCATGAAGATGATGCTTAGGAGACAGTGGAGCTAGAGGAATATGTGAAAGATCTAAATGCTTTGAAAAATAAAAACTCCTAAGGCTTTCAAACACCTAGGAGCCTGTAACAAATTAAAATGGAAGAAGATAGGTCCATGTATGATCTTAAGGAATTTTTTATCTAATGCTTACAAAGTTGACTTTCTAGAGGGCATAAATATCTCACTTGTATTCAATGTTAGTGATTTGTATAAATATTCAAATTTGGAATCATTGTTGAAATTCTTCCTCATGTAGTGTATATTTTTGCATGTTTAATAGGTTGTAACTCAAATTTCTAAATGTTATTGAACTCAAATAATTGTTAAAAATCTATTTGTGAGTTACTATGCTTCTTGGTGCATGTTTGGACATATCCATAGACACAACAACTCTTGTGTGCATGTGTATGCATATATGTATGTGATTTTATGTTTATATATGTATATGTATATGTATATTTATATACATGTGTGTGTATGCATACATATACCTATATATTTACATGTATATATACATGTACATACATATATACACATATGTGTATGTGTATGTGTATATATATGTGTGTGTAAGTGTGTGTGTATGTGTGTGAATATTTATGTATGTATATGTCTGTATCTATATATACACACCCACACATACATACATACATACATACATAGATACAAAAATGCATACATAAATACATACACACATACAGACATACATACATAAATACATACATACACACACACATACATACATAAATACATACATGCATACATACATAAATACATACATACATACATACATACATGAATCTTTCATTTGGTTTGCACATATAAAATTTCATCATATAGAATCATCATTATTAGTCATTATATGTCTACACCCCCTTTCAACTCACATGGATCAACAAAGAAATAGACTCAAAATCTTCAAAGAAACCTGATTGCAACCACCTAACTACCCAAAACTATTCTATAATAGTCATAAAATTGACTGTCAAAACCAAATAGGCTTAATGGTGTTGTCAAGTTGACAACCAATGTTGTCAACTCAACAACATGGTGTCTCATACCCCCACTTAGGATATTTAGAAGGTTTTTCCATAAGTCCTTCGATCACTCAAGTCCTTGGATCACTCAAGTGACCCCAAGGTTACATAACTATCCCTTATCCCATTCAATGGCTTACATAACATTATTTTCAACTAAAATGAGAACCCCTCATGTTTAGAATGAAACACCCAAATTTCTAAAAGAGCTCAGGTCTGAAGTCAATTAAAGATACATATCCATATATGAAAGGCCAATATACTGAATAGACAACATATACTTGTAACAAAATATGTACAACACACCCCCATTAAACCATTTATCACAAACCACAAGCCCTATCAATACTCAATGTATATATACTATCATACATGCATGAATACCCACCTCCTTGGGCAGATACACAACCAAAGAAACAACATGCCAGGAGCTCCAATACTAAGAGCATTACTACCATGCAGACTCCACTAATCCAGCCTGAACCCATCTTTCTGAAAAAGGAAAGCTACAAAATCACACCAGTGTAGAAATACTAATAGGTAGAGAAAGGTTCATCAAATGCTAAAAGGACTGTCTGCAACACAAAGTGCCTGTGAAGGGGAATCCTTATCCTCCACTATCCTTTTTCTTAGCATGCATGTGAGACTATAAAAGTAAACAAACAAAAAAGAAGGGCTTTGCAGCTATAACAAATATGGTAAATTCACTACAGCATATATTTAATACCCTTATTATTTATGTTAATCCTCTTATGTATGCTTGTACTCTTGCATGTTCTTCTGAAAGTTATGTATGTATATATGTGTATATATGTATATATATGTGTGTATATATGTATATATATGTATGTATATATATATATATGTGTATGTATGTATGTGTGTGTGTGTGTGTGTGTGTGTGTGTGTGTGTGTGTGTGTGTGTGTGTGTGTGTGTGTGTGTGTGTATAACAAATAGAGCACCGGCCAATCATATGGCAGCCATGACTTGAGGTAGGCACTCGAGCTTTGTCTTCTCATTAACTCAATTTAATTTTGATGGCATTTGTTGATTTGATGGCACAATACGAATTTTAATATTGGCATTGTTTATATCTTTGCATTTGGAATGCTTGATGACTCGCGAGCTCTGAGAGCCTAGAGCATCATTGCTATTACCTTCAAGGCATTCTGTGAAGTGTTTTATCTCTCCTTATTTGGTTTGTTGTTGATATTCACTATGTGGTACTCCTTGTTTATGATCATTTCATGAGGTAATGTCTTGATGGCTCGTGAGTTGCAAGCTAGGGCATCATGCATTGTTTATGATCTCACTGTTTGAGCACCACATGACCCTATTATGAGCTTTGTTATATATATATATATATACATACATACATATATGTGTATGATGTTATTATTGTCATTGCATGCTTGCTGTTGTTGTGCACCATATATTATTTTATATATACATTTTTTATTTCATTGAGACCGTGAATAGCTTGGCATTTGTAATGTATTTGTTGTTATTGGATCAATGTTGCCATCTTGTTGAGGTTGTAGATGCATTGAATCACCACTTCCATTCTATTTTGATAGCATGCAGTGCTTGATCTCTCTTTATTTGTTTTGTTGTTGATATTCACTATGTGGTACTTTCCGTTTATGATCATTTCATGAGGAAATATCTTGATGGCTCGTGGGCTACAAGCTAGGGCATCATGCATTTTTTATGAGCTCACTATTTAATGTTGGCATTGTTTACATTTGGAATGCTTGATGACCCACGAGCTTTGAGAGATATGGAATTGTTGCTGTTACCTTCAAGGCATTGTGTGAAGTGTTTGATCTCTCTTTACTTGTTTTGTTTTTGATATTCACTATGTGGTACTCCCCATTTATGATCATTCCATGATGAAAAACATGGTATCTTCTTTCCTTTATGCAGCATTATTCTGAGTGCACATGTCTTGTAGCATTGTTTTTCTTTTAGAAGTGTATGGATTCACTATGTGCATGCATGATTGTAGATGAGGATCAGTAATAGGATGCCATTCATTGCTTAGATATTTTTGATCTAACCCCCATCTCTCTTTTCTTTGCAGGTTCTGGATCATCACCGAAGCACACTGGATTCATACCCAGGTCAAAAATTCACCACTTCAAGCAATGTCTGGTACCCTTATTATTTATGTTCATCCTCTTATGTATGCATGTACTACTTGAATTTTCTATAATAGATGAGCATCATGCAATTTTATTGTTGTCATTGTATGCTTGCTGCTGTTGTGCACCATATATTGTTTTATACATTGTTTATTTCATTGAGACCGTGAGCTTGGTATTTGTAATGTATTTTCTGTTATTGGATCAATGTATTTTTCCCTTTATCTCGAGCATCATGCAATGTTATTGTTGTCATTGTTTTCTTGCTATTGTTGTGTGCACCATATATTGTTTTAGACACTGTTTATTTTATTGAGACCGTGAGCTTGGCATTTGTAATGTATTTTTTGCTATTGGATCAATGTATTTTTCCCTTGAGCTCGGGCATCATGCAATGTTATTGCTATCATTGTATGCTTGTTGCTGTTGTGCACCATATATTGTTTTATACACTGTTTATTTCATTAAGACCGTGAGCTTGGCATTTGTAACGTATTTGTTGTTATTGGATCAATGTATTTTTCCCTTGAGCTTGGGCATCATGAAATTTTATTTCTTTCATTGTATGCTTGTTGTTGTTGTGTGCACCATATATTGTTTTATACACTGTTTATTTCATTGAGACCGTGAGCTTGGCATTTGTAATGTATTTGTTGTTATTGGATCAATGTATTTTGCCCACTTATTCATTATGTTGGTATACTTATTCACTATTTTCATTATTGTTACTTTGTTTTATGTCTTCTCAATGGATAGAACATTTGGTATTGAATGTTGTCATTTGGAGTCCTTGGAAGAACAATGCTCCAGATTATTTAATGTGCATGATGATAACATCAAACATGCTATTCTCTACCTCCTGAAAGATAATATTGTTGGCTCGCATGTACACAATGGGGTGATCTATAAACTAGTATTTTCTAATCTCTTTGAAGTTATCGGATAGAATGGTTCTTGAAGGTGGTTAAGCATGTGGTTGCTCCCAATAATTCACAAAAAATTGCACAGGGGATCCAGACCATCAATCCAAACATTATCTTTGGCAAGCTTGGCTCAATTTTTGATAATAGAGCTCGCTTTGGAAATAAAATGGTGGAGGTGTGGGAGGTGTTCAATAAATCTTGCGCTAATGATGACTACACTGCTATGAGTATCTTCCATGGTCACAATGAAGATTTTTTCACTTGTGAAAATAAGAATGTTATGATGGACTACTTCTTTGGAGTTGGCATTTTTGTCAACAAACTAGGCTATCTTTAGATCAAACATAGACATGTAACTTAACTGTTTAACATAATGTTTGGAATACTCTTATTTGTAAGTGTTTTTTTTATACATACTCAGGATCTAGATATCCATATTTTCATCATCATTACAAAAACTTATCTAGCTAATGATATTGCCATCTGGATTCAAAAACTTATGTAAATATGATTATCATTACAAAATCTTATGTAAATCCGATCATCATTACAAAAACTTATGTAAATCTGATTATCAAAACTTTTCATTATCTTGTGATATTTCTATCTGGATTCAAGTGTATAGTTTTTTGAGTCAAACTCATTGACTCATGTTTCATCCATGAATTTGACATGCACAAATTGCTTATCATGTATAAAACAATATATGGTGCACAACAGCAGCAAGCATGCAATGATAGTAATAACATCATACATATATATATGTATGTATATATGTATATATGTATATGTATATGCATGTATGTATATATGTATATGTATATGTATATGTATGTATATGTATATGTATGTACTATGTGGCCATACTCCCCATTGGTACTATGTGGTACTCCCTGTTGATGATCATTTCATGAGGAAATATCTTGATGGCTTGCGGGCTGCAAGCTAGGGAATCATGCATTGTGTATGAGCTCACTGTTTAATACTAGCATTGTTTACATTTTTGCATTTGGAATGCTTGATGCCATTCTTTTTTTATTTTGTTCTTTTGTTCTTCATGGACCATTCTTTTTTATACCCGGCTATATCTCCCATTAAATTTTCATCAAAACTTTTCATTATCTTATGATATTGCTATCTGGATTCAAGTGTATAGTTTTTTGAGTCAAAATCATTGATCCATGTTTCATCCATGAATTTGACATGCAAAAATTTCTTATCATGTCAAAAAAATCATTTATGTGTCGACAATGACTTGCAAGAGTGTAGGTGACACATGGTTCAACTCCAATTCATACAATTTGGAGTACCCGAGAATGTGAGTAGACTCTAAATATAAATATTTCAGCCACTAATATAACAAGGACGAAGCATGATGAGGAATGGAGATAGAAAAGAAGAAATAAGGCACACATGTAGTGAACATGAAAAATGGTATAGTAGAGCCTACTCGTCTTTCCCGAGTAGTCCCAATTGTTTCAAGTGGAGAAGAAGTAATGAGAGGAATTGTCGAAACATCAACAATTTTCGTAAGATTAGTTTGTTAACTACAGCTGACACAAGGCAATTTGTGAATGTCAAACTATACAGTTGAATCTTGATAGAAATATCACAATTTTACATGCCCCTAACTATAGATGCCTTTACATGCATTTCAATGTGTGGTAAGGACTAAAAGTCCCAATCACAACTATGCATATGGTTTCCATCAAGTGCAATTAGGACATTGAATTTACATGTACTATGATTGACATTAGTCATTTTGCAATTTGATTTGAGATGTTCTCTACATGATTCATATGTTTCTTTTTATTTCAATTATAATTAGTATGAATGAACAAAATAACTAACTAAACAAAATGATGTGTTGGAATGACAGTGCAATATTTATCAATATAGCGTCGATGGCTTTGGTCAATGTGCCTATGTGTCAATGTGGTGTTGGCCCTTGTGTGTTTAAGATGTCACGCACAAAAAATAATCTTGGGCATCCATTTTGGGGTTGCCCAAATAGGAAAAAGGTCTGGATATGGAATTATATTTTAATGTTTAAAATAAATGTGACAAGTTATAATCATTTTAGGAAGAACTAGTGTAGATTTGGTATTGTAGGGAAATAGTTGATGTCAATACTTTTGGTAGGTCGATGAAACCACATTTACATCCACCCCATCCATGTCTATACCTGATGTAGGAAATGAGTGCAACTTTTGCAAGGCTGGAGAGGCAGCTAGTGCTGCCGAGATTGCTTCAATGGCGAAAGAAGAAATCATGTTTCTGCAATGCCTTCTTTGTGTAGTTTGTGCACTAATTTGTTGGGACCATATGCATAAATGTGGTTAATAGAGGGCTATTGTAGATACTGAAAAGTTTTTAGAATTTCATGTAGATACATTGGACATATTTTGATAAACTCATGAACTTATTGTTATTTTTGACTTTGTTATGATTTTCTATATCTTGGATGGGTTTTTGTAAATTTTATCTTTGTTCCTTTTAGAAGTGTATTGCTTGACTATGCACATGTATAATTGTAGATGAGGATCAATAATAGGGTGTCATGCATTTCTTAGATCCTTTGGATCTAACCCCATCTTTTCCTTCCTTGTAGGTTTTGGATCATATAGGAGAATACTGGATTCAACCCCGTAGACATTGGCAAGGATCACCCAGCTTCATAAAACAAGAATGGAAATATCCCAATGTAAAATTAGAAGACATACAGACCTGTCTAGTGATCATATTGTGCTAAAGGTGGAGTCTGATGCCGCTTCAATGACATCAGGCAGTAATGCAAAATTTAATATCTATAGTCATTACAGCAGCATCAGGCACCACCTTCAACACATATGATCACTAAATAGGTCTGTATGATGTCTTCTATAAACACATCACATTCCATATGGTGTTAGAAGGCCCATATGGGAAAAAATTCAAGAAAAAGGCTCAGGAGGTTGCTAAGTCTTCTGTACACCTTTTGCTTGGTAATTTGAAGCCATCAATGGAAACTTACAATCCTAAACAATTAGTATACCATTGATGGCTTCATAATTATTAAGTGAAAGGGATTTATCTAATCTGGAACCCCCTTTGGTGACTATCCTATGCAGTTCCACATAGACATGACACGTTCCTTAGAAGACTTTTAATCTCACAATAGCTAAGAAACATAAATATAGGTATCATGGTCACAATTCTTTGGAGACACAACATAAACAGCCAGGAGAACATATGGTGTTAGAAGGCCCAGATGGGTAGAAATTCAATGGTCATAGTTGTTTGGAGACACAACATAATTGAGTGGTATACCCAGATGATGCAACGCAACCACTACTCCTCCAGTTCTAAGTTGGCACCATAGGATCCAAAACCCATAGATAAGGAATAAATTTAGAGAGCGAAGGAGGAGGGCCATAATGACCGAAATAATATAGGATCCCTAGGAGGGGCTAGATGAGCTTCCATCTTCACATGGTTGGCACTATTAAGTTGAGAATGTTAAATTGTTCTCAAAACAAAGAGAAGCTCAATATTTTAAGGTCCCACTCCATGCACACGACAAATATTTTTTGTTTAAAAATATAGCATACCATCTCAATTATGAGGGTATTCAGTGGACGACCGAGGCCAAGACACTACATGCAACGTCCAGATGTCTAAATAGTCCGATAGGTGGACGTCGCATGTACATCATCTCCATCGTGTACCCATCGTAATAACAATACTCATGATGTGTAACAATGGCATACTAACCCTCATAGCCGGTGCATATTGCGACAGTCATGACCGTCGCAATAACGACAGACATAGCTACCGTCGGTGATTCTGACACCAAAACTGCAAAACCGTTCTATGTCACTTTCCCAACGGAGTAGTGTTGTAATTGTGATGCATAGCCATTAAAAAGAGGTCTCAAATGTACTATTGGTATAGTGAAGAAGAGCATAAGCCCTTATGTAGTTCTAGTGGTAATAGCATAAAAAATGGATGTAAGTGGAGACTATGTACTTACTCCAAAGAAATTAATAGAATCACCATTAAATATAGGTTCCCAATTTCTAGGATTGAGGACCTAATGGACTATCTTGGAGGAGCTCAATATTTTACCAAGTTGGATCTCAAGAGTTGTTACCGCCAACTCTGAATTAAGGAGGGTGATGAGTGGAAGACAACCTTCAAAACCACAAAAGGTCTATATGAATGGATTGTCATGCCATTTGGGCTTAGTAATGCCCCTAGCACATTCATGAGATTGATGAATGAAGTGCTAAAGGACTACATAGGAAGATTTGTGGTAGTATATCTTGATGACATACTCATATTTAGTAAAACTAAAGAAGAACACCTTGAACATTTGGAGATTGTGTTGAAGAGATCGGATGAGGAGCAGTTGGCTATCAACTTGGAGAAATGTAAATTCTTGAAGAAATACTTGGTATATCTTGGATTTTTGGTCTCACAAGGAACTTTGAAGATGGATCCTAGAAAATTGGAGGCTATACTCAATTGGCCTACTCCCACATCTGGTACAGAGGTAAGAAGTTTTCACAGGTTTTCCCAATTCTATAGGAAGTTGAGTAGGGGATTTAGTGCAATCTCTTCCCCAGTCTTGGATACTATTAAGGGTGGGTTGAAAACTAAGTTTAGGTGGACTAAGGAAGCCAATAAGGGGTTAGAAATCTTGAAACAAAATTTAGTCACCCAACCTATCCTTGTACTCCCAAGTTTTGATAGACTGTTCACCCTAGAGAGTGATGTAAGCAATATAGTAGTAGGAGTTCTTTTAAGTCAATCTGAGGGAAGACCAATAGCTTTCTATAGTGAGAAATTGAATGAGGCCAAGAAGAGGTATTCCTCATATGACCTAGAAATCTATGCCCTAGTTCAAGCCCTTAGGAAGTGGAGACATTATCTTCTACCAAAAGAGTTTGTGGTGTTTACTAATAACCAATCCTTGAGCTTTATCAATTCCCAAGAAAAGATAAGAAATAGGCATATTAAGTGGGTGGAGTTCTTAAAAGAATACACATTTAATATCAAGTATAAGAAGGGTCAGATGAACAAGGTGGATGATGCTTTGAGTAGGAAACTTCTCATTATTCAAGAAGTGCAATGCAAAGAATAGGAGTGGAAAGTTTCAAAGATCTTTACACAGAAGATGAGGACTTCTCAGAGGCATACAAGGTATGTATAGAGTTCAATAATCATTTCCATAGTCAATTTCTAGACTAAACATTGCAGAATGTGTTATTATTTAGAGGGGGATAGTTATGTGTTCCTAAGGGATCAATGAGGGAAAATATCATACAAGAGAAGCATAATGGTAGTCTCGGTGGACATTTTGGTCTCAATAAGACACTTGAGCTAGTCCAAAGATTTTTCTACTAGCCTAGGATGCATAAAAATATTAGGAATTATGTGTAATAGTGTATCATTTGTCAAAAAGACAAAGGGAGTACTTCTAATGTTGGTCTTTATCAACCACTTCTCATTCCCAATAGGCCATGGGAATGCATCAACATGGATTTCATTATTGGTTTACCAAGGACAAGTACTAGATTTGATAGTATCTTTGTATTTGTTGACAGATTCAGTAAGATGAACCATTTTATTTCATGTTAGACTAAACATGATGCTAGTTACATTGCTTAATTTTTCTTTAGAGAGTTTTAGAAACTATTGACTTCCCCTTAGCATAGTCTCAAATAGAGATGTTAAGTTCATGAAACATTTTCTGAAGACACCGTGGAAGAGATTGGGCACTAATGTTTCATTTGGATTATCTTATCATGCACAGAATGATGGCCAAATAGAGGTCATTAACAGAGTCTTGGGTAACCTTTTGAGGTTCTTGAAAAAGGAATATGGACACTCACAGAAGCCACCCAAATATTTAAAGCCAAAGTGGGTGAAAAGAAGAAGAGTTGCAGTTTGAAGTGGGAGACTTAGTTATGGTACATTTGAACAAAACTAGACTGAAAAATGGGTACCTAATAAGCTAAAAATGAGAAGGATAGGGCCTTGTAAAGTTCTAGAAAATATGGAGTGAATGCTTACAGAATGTTAGCACTTTTTCTTGTACCTCAACCTTAGAATGACAGTATACTGATTATACTTGAATGAAAACTCCTTTATGACAAGAGAAAGGCTAATTGCTAAGGACTGGATAAGGTCCTTCTTCATTTTTGAGCTCCACATACTCAGGCAGGTATTACCTAGATAGTTCACTATGTTTCAAGTAAACCTCAAATGGTGGATTGGGTCTTCACTGTTATGTCATTATATTTATGATTATATCAACAAGATACCACTCTTCAGATGACTGGAAATAATTCTAAAACAGAGCTTGACAGGGAAATACTTATGACTGTAATAACAAATAACAGTGGTATAAGGATGCATATCCTTCTTCTTTTTATGAGTTTAGAGTCAAGGAAGGCTAACCTTTTGATTCTCTCTCTAAGGAATCAACAAACTGAATAGTATCCTGCTGATACAAATTCTTATGAGTTCAGCTCATTTGTTCTTAGTAACAAGAGTATTTTTTATTAATTTGATTTTGATATTGGATGAGGAACATATTGCAAATTATACCTCAGACCAGTGCCTATCCCTTGGGCAAAGAGTCAATGAAAACATGAATCCACAGAGATAAAATAACAGAGGTACTGTAGAGTGCCTTACAAACTACATGTGGCTGAGATAGAGTGCCTTAC
>MU224173.1:2517803-2534768 GCA_018584345.1 Thuja plicata
CTTACAAACTATCCTCTCATATACATACATCTGCATCAAATCCTTATCACAGTGTTTTTCTCTCTGAAATCATCTATGAAACTTAGTCCTCTCCTTGAAAGGAACTCATAAACAATTAGACAAACTAGCTTATAGATGGTGTATTTCAAATGCCTTACAGATGAAACACACTAGAGCACAAACAGAATGAAAAGAGACAAGATAATATGAAAGAGGGAAAAACCACACTGTATTCTATTACTGTATTATGCTTCAACATATCCAGACAAGAAGCTTTGATGAATATACAAAGACACAAAAGTATAACTTACAATAAAGTCCACAAGACCAACAGGGACCTGCTCTGGGCAGAGGAAAGGAACCCTTACAACTGACAACAAAAAGAAAGATATAGAAGAGAGAAGAAACCCTAAAACTTCTGAGCAATTAACACATGTCTCCCCTCAAATCTGATTTGCATTCATCTTTCCAAAAATATCTGACTGATTAGTCAATTTTCAATTCCACCTGCCTGAGAAAACATCTGATATATCTTTAAAATATCTCTTTCCTTTTCCCACTGAAAATTTTTCAATCTAATCTCATCTGCAAAAAATCTTTGAAAAATCTGTCACATTTCCCTTTAAAAATATCTGATCTTTCCATTAAATTGTCATCAATGCTCCTTAATGTTTGCAGACATTGCTTGTTCCTTTAGTCAATATTATCATGCTTCTGGAAAGAAATCCAATCTTATTCCCCATCTGATTCACAAATGAAACTTAACTCATGCATCTAGAACAAATCTGATTTCTAAAATCCTCTGGAAAGCTCTGTCAAATCTGATTTTGTTATAGTTTCCCGGATACATCTGCCCTGTTTGTCATTAATGACCCCTGAAGAGAAAACTGAATACAGCTTTTTTCTTCTGAGAGCTGTGTAAAAATAACCTGCAGAAATGGATTCTTCATCTCGAGAAAATTCCAACAGTATATAATACTTGATATTTTGGACCAAAATTGAGCCCTGGACAGTCGTTTGAAAATCAGGTCTCCGCTTGTAACTGTGCATAACTTATTTTAACATTAAATGCATCTAGCAACCATGCGACAAGCTAAAAAATCCAAGTCGCGAGCATTTTTTAACCTCTTCCTTCTTTTTTGGGTGACCTAGCGACCTGCACACAGCGGCTAACTCCTTCTGGCGACCTGGCGACCAGCGGTTTCCTCCATGTCGCGACAGCTTCCTTTGGCATCTAGCTACCTTGCGACTAACCGCTAGCGGTTAGTCGCCGAATCTTGGCGGTTATCTTCAGCGTCAGGCGACTGCACGACTAACCGCTAGTAGTCAGTCGCGAGGTCTCGGCAATCTGGCGGTTAACTGCGAACTGTCTTCCTACTGGGCGACTGGGGCTTCTGGCGACATCGCGACTGGGCACATCCGGCGACTTCGCGACTTTCATCAAAATTTGCATGGAAACCGAGGTGGTCAGATGAGGGTGTGCACGTGCAAAGCCTTCTCTTTCATCTTCAAATTCATATGTTTTCATTTTTGCTTATAAAGTCTCCATTTTGCCTCTGCTGGATGAATGTGGGACAATTTGTCTTCATGGGTTAAAGCCATTTTCAAAATTTGTATTAAAATACTAGGTTTGGCCTATGTCTCCACTCCTCCAGCCCCTAAGAGCTCGCCCAAATCCTCTGGGCTTCTTCTTTACATTGAATGTAAGCATTTTACTATAAAAAGATCAAAAAAGTCAACTGCCCAGCCAACGTGGGATAATGAAATTACAGTGTTTCTTCATTTTCCTAGGGTTCTGAAGAGAACTGCTCTCTAATGGCACTCTTTCCTTGCGAATGAACACCACAGTCTTGTTCTAATGCTCAGGGCGCCACTTCCTGTGGAGTTAAAAATGCAGATTCCTCTTTAAAATTCTCAAAAAACTTCAAACACATTCCCCAAATGCCTATCGCAGACTCTGTGGCTGCTTTTTTTTTTGCAGTTTACTATGTTGAAAATTAATAAAAACCTTTCCTGCTGCGTGGCATTCAATATTTTAATGTTTTCCATGGATTTCTCACAGCCACCTCCTCCATTGCCTCACGCAGGGGTCTGGACTTCAGTAGTTACCTTAATAAGGACAAAGCATTCAAAACAAAATCAAAATCCCTCCCTTTACAACTAGCGCAGACTGCTGAGAATTTGGTTTTACACCTGCAGATTGCATAGCTTGGAACAATAAAAACTCCCCCTGCTGTGTGGCACGAGCACTTTGTCAATGTTTGCAGTGTATTTCTTAAAGAAGACTCCTCCAAAGATGGCATGAATCCTCCCTTATTGTCTGCAATTTTGTTGTTGTTTAAAACATAATACATCCTCCTTATTTCCCAATATACTACGCAGCTCATCATGCATTTAATATGCTTAACATCTTTGAAATCTCCTTCATGTTATAGTTGCGCAGGGTTTGTTCTCTAATGTCTGCAATCTATTTGTTTAAAATGGTCTTCATTCTACTATGCACCCTCTTTTGGCAAATTCCTAATGTTCTTCTCAAAGAAAACTCCCCAACATTAGCACAGACTTCTGACAATGCTGGACTTAGAAAGTAGTTTGTATTGAGTGTCTTAAAATCTTCAACCTGCCTCCACAAAATGCTACATAGGCTGTTGGCTTATCTTCATAATTTATTAATACAGACATACTTCCTCTTTCACAAATGCATAAACATATGCCTTTTGCATTTAAAGTCGATTTAAAACTTTTACCATCCATTAACTCCCCGTAAATGCTTTGACTACTATGTAAGAATAGCGGTCGCTTGGCTTCATAAAGAAAAACAATCAAGTCTGGATGAGCACCGATCCATGTTAAGTTGCACTTTGATTCTTTATTGGTCTACAGATACATTGACGTTCCTTGATAACGAATATCCGAAGAAGAGAGAGCCGTGAATTGGACTAGATCCAAGATTGACAATTGCAATAAAATCATCAACAAATTAGGTTGCACATAGAGCCCCTTGTCCATATCCATTACTTGCAACCCTGGTCACTTAAAATGATCCACCACACAAGGGCAATGAAACATTGAACTGGCGATGTTTTAACAACTTTTCACATTTTCGCAAACTTAACACATTAATGGCAACTGACCTCCGGGGCTGCCTTTGAAAACTGACATAATGATTTGATCAAACCCTGCCCTCTGACAGGAACATTCTCTGATCTATAAACTATCATTCCCCAAAATGGCATCTCATGACTGTACCTGAGTCGAAAGATATTAACCATTGAAACTGCCATTGTTATTCTATTCCTGCAAACATACTGTCAAAAATTATTTTTAATCGTCGTAATTGATTTTAAAAGGCTGACAAATGGATTAATAGGGGGCTCAAATCCAAGCTGGAAATAGTGTGTCAGCTTTGCAAGATAATGCAAAAATAAATTCGTCAAAAGAATCAACCGGCCAAAAGTTATTCACTGGCAAAGTAGGGCATTTCGTAAACTTAACTATTTTCCGCACTGCAAACTGAACAAACTGCCTCTGAAGAATGAATTCATAGGGTCATCAAAAAAATCTTTCAAAAACTCAACCTCTGGATCTTGACTGAATGTCATATGTAGAACATGACCCCTCAATTATCTTGTTCTGAAAACAAACTTCTGAACTGATACCGATCTGCAAAGATAGCACTTTTACACTTTCTGAACCAAAACCTAATAGATATGCAGAAATCGGGTTCGGAATCGGAAAAGAAAAGTGATCAACCAGATTGTTCAAGGCTTGGGAATCTTCAAAGGAGTTCATTCCTAGGTCTATAATGCAATTCAACCTTCAATTATCCAAAATGTTCACCCGGGTACAGACTTTCAAAAGCTCAAAGTGGGTCACTTAGTAATTCTGAATTTGAATACACAGGAAATCAGATTTAATCACTGTCAGAATGGTTCTTGAAAACTTGTCATCTGACTTCATAAAGATCTGCAGACTGGAACATATGGAGTGTGTGACCTCTGGAACACAGTACAAAAGGAATTTTCTCAATTGGATGAGCTGGTCAAAAGTTATAACATGTCAAACTGGGCTATTCAGATTTCCAGACAGGACAAAAATACAGACAGTCCTGAGCAACCAACTTTGGGAAGTATGAAAACTTATCAAACAGATTTGGAATGACCTGAGGTTTAAAACATAAGCTCTCTGATATGCATGCTAAACATTCCCAAAGTGGCGAACTATGAAACTCAATAGGGTGTAAGATACTCAAAAGCAAAGTAGGCTCCGGACAGCAAATTGACACTTAGCAAAGATGCAGAATTAGGTGACCCCCTCAAAATGACTACTCCATAAACATGTCAGAACTGAAAATCAGGAGCTGGGACCCACTGCATATGTCAAATGGAAGGCATTAAAGCCTCTCCCCAAGTTGTATCTCATAAAAATCATTCGGGCACCCTTTTCAATCACTCTAACTGAGCCTTCTTACACAACTTTTTCAAGGGTACTCACTTTGCTTGTCTGAAAATTTTAACATGGTCACTCCAGATTTGTTCCAAATTTAGGAGTACCAAAACAGAATAGACCTACCTACAAATTTGGAGATAAAACCAATGTTCAATGTGCAAGACTTAGTCAAATATAAAGGTCCTGTACCAGAGGAGACTAAGAATACTTCTGATGTTTAGAAGGTTATGGTTGATGTACCCTTTCCACCTAAGAGCAAGCCACAAGCAGAGAAGATACTGGATTCCAGAGTTAAGAAAAATACCGGACATGGACAGTAAATGGAGCATCTTGTCAAATGGAATCCCCTACCTGAAGTAGAGGCTACATGGGTTGCAGAAGAATGTAATAGATTCTTCATTACTGTCTCTAGATATAGCTTAACTTCTTTTGTTTAGAGGGAGCATGGTGCAAGAGAACTTAGGGGTTAGGATTGAGTAACCCTAATATTTTGATGTGAAAGACCTATTTAGGATCATGTATATAAATAAGGTTGTGTTAGGTTGATTTTGGGTTGTTTTTGTGGTGTGGTGTTTTTGTTTTGGTCAAATTGGTCCAAGAGACCCCATTTATGTTGTGGAAGCCAAAATAGGGCAATATGTGGAAATGACACCTAGAGTGTTTAAATGGACCTATTTGAAGTATAATTAGGTCTAGGGTGAGGTTAGAATCCTTGTGTCACCCATTTATTGGGGCATGGAAATGAAATTGCAAAAGATGTAAAAGTTGTAAAAAGCTGCTTGAGCAACTTTTACAACTTTCAAAAGTTGCATGACAACATTTGGAGAAAAAAATGCAAAATGCCCTAATGGAAGTTATGGGTTAGTTTAGTTTGTTATTATGAGTCTAGGGGATTCATATAAGTTTTTTCCAATTATCATACGGAGGTTTGAAATTTTTTGGTTGATTTCCCAAGGAGTTGGTGACAATTTACTATATTGTGCACATTTTTGCAAGATTCAGTTAGTAAACCTTGAACATGGATTGAATCACTTGTTTGAATGTGTAGAGTAGTTGCATATTATTATTTACTTACTCTGTAACTATTCCTTTTTATTTCTTGTATAGTTTTGTGTGCTTGAATAAAATAAAATCCTTCTTGTACTATTCACTACGAGTGTAAGGGTTTATCTATGTAAATATGGTTCCACGATGACTTCCTACCATGGGATCTTGATGGACCATGGAGTATGTAAAGTGTAACCCTTGTACATTATTTTCCTTCTTGTACAGTTGCAGGAGATGTCATTTGCTAATTTTGGGAGCTTTCCCTAGGTGAGACAGTGTGTACCCGGCTAGGAGCAATTTGGTGACAGTCATTGATTGAAGGTAGGATTGGATTGGATTGAGGGATCCATTGATTGGAAGGTGTTGTGAGGGTGTGGAATAAGCCCTAAAAATAGTGTCAAGATTTGATGAATCTATTTCATCAACAAATTCCTTAAGAGAATGCAATTAGCCGTATTTTTAAGGAGTTTAACCCAGTTTGCAAAAGGTATTGTACAGACACCTTGGTGACCCAAAACCCTAAAAATATTGTAAGTTTTCCAAAAGGGTCTTAGGATCAATGATTGGTTTGGGGCCTCCTTTGAGAATTTCTTAGAGTATTTTTTAGTGAACTTATCCTAGTAGGTTCAAGGAAGAGTTCGATTTACCTTTAGTAGAGAGGCCCTAGGGATTGGGAGAAGAAAACAAGGAGTGTCCTCCTAGGTTGGGGTTGAGAGGTAAACCCTTCAAGGTCTAGAAGGTGACCTAAGAAGAATCAAGTGACTCTAGGGTAGGATCCTCCCTATCATTAAACCTCTGAAAATGAATAAAATAACTTTATACCACTTTATGAGATCTACAGCTTCTGAGGAAATGTTGAGTCTAATATTTCCCTGGAGTGCTCTTGTTGTCAACATTGTGAATGCATCATTCACTCTCAAGAAATGTTTATAGCTTTCTTCTAGTTGAAATTTAGGATAAAATCCATATATCTAAGTGGTATTGGTGTATACTCTCCTTTGGTATTTAGTCCGTGCCATGTCCTCATAGTGGAAATTACATACACAAGGTAATAATTCATGTAGAAATAGTGATTTTACTCAAAACACACTATTTGATAATGCAAATTGTCACTAATGATGGTTCCCTAGTCAATAAAGTGACTTCCTTTGCATATGATAGATGTATACAAGTAAATCCATGGTTCAAATTCACTTGATTCTTTATTCCCCATCAATATGTGCAATAACACAATCATGTTAGATATCTCTTCCTCAAAGAGGGTTCCAAGAATGGTTTTGGGCAACTGAGATTTTCTTTTCTTTGGGGCTTTCAACCAATTTATGGCAATAGTGTGAATACATTGATCTTTATTTTGAAGAAAATATTGTTGTGCAGTCTCCTCGATTATCTGCACAAATTGGTCCCTAGTTGGTAATCTAAATATAATACTGAAGGACACATTATCCAACTTGGCAATCAACTTGTTAGCAATTGTTTTAATTTCCCTAGTATGTGGATTGTAACACTATATACACTCAAGAATCAACTCTGCACATTGTATTGATCTGTGAAACCCTGGTTCATGAGCCAAAACACTTTCTAAAATCTTTTGTGACAAAGAAGGCATTTTCCCTTCTTCCATGCTATCCCAAAAACTCTTCAAATGAAGATGTCCCAACTGTCCCAACTTTGTATCTAAAATTTGAGGAAGAGTACTTTATAGTGTAGACATGAATTCATATCCTTGATACTTGTATTTTATTTTGATGGGATCTTTTGGCTTGAGAAACTATCTGGGATATTGTCAATTTTGAAAATTACCAATCCCCCTCTTATTTCAATATTTATCTGAGAAAAATCAACTCTTTACTCACACAATTCCAATATAAGTAGCAAAGTCTATGTTTGGAAATCACATTCAAAATTCTTTTACCCAACTTTATATCATTTTTAAATCACCCAAAAATGGTCAAGGTAAATCAATTGACTAAAATCCTAATCAAGATTATCAAATAAAAGCAATTTGAATCAAAGCATAATTGTGTGATTAAATTCAATCAATTTAATTGTATAATTAATCAACAAGTAATTATCAATAATCAATTAATTCCTTTATCTAATTAATCAAATCAAAATTCAAATAGAGATCCCAAGTGATAAATCTACTAGAACTGAAGGCAGCGACGCATAGGAACTCTCCATGTGATCCCAAGTGATAAATCTTCGATCAATAGTGTCATCCTTGAATACTCTTCTCAGAGCACCAATCCCCACACTAGGTTGTTGATCAAAGTAGACTATCTTTGCAACAACTTGAATCCTCAATATCCTATACACATCCTCAGGAGTCAGTGTGACCTCACCTATTATCATGTGAAAGGTGGTATGCTCTGAACGCCACCCCTCAGCCAGTGCAATCAACAATCCCCTGTTCACCTGAATCTCAGCAATATCAAGCAAGAAGAGAAATCTACATTTCTGATTCACAGTGTGATCCTCATCAAATAGATCACCAATGATGCTCAATATATTTGAGTACTGACCCCAGAAAGTAACACCCAAATCAACCTGCATCAAGAATCAAACATAAAAAAGTCAATCAAACAAAGAAAATTACATCATACGATCAATAGATTTAATCATAACATCATTAGGAATTAATTATAATTTAATTCAAACAACAAACGAATCAAATCGACATCAAAATCAAGTGAATGGGGAAAAAATATACCAAATACAATTAAAGACAGTTTGGATATGATCTAGGAGTCCATATACGATCCAGAACAAGGTTGGATACGATCAAAGACAAATAAAAAATTAGCCAAAACAAAATAGAGCCATGGCAAAATAGGATACGACTCACAAAATTAAAAAAAAATGGAATCGGGAAGAATATGATAAAAAATAGAAAATGAGCAAAAATAAGTTGAACACGATCGTGGATCAGACATGATTCAAACTTGTGGGTTTCCTAGAAATGACTCAAGAGCTAACAGGAAACAACTAAGAATACCAAAAATGACCCGAGATCAGACGAGATATGACTCGGGTTCGGACAACATGCGATTCAGAATTCTAAAAATGATGAAATGCCATAACCGCATGATTAAGGGTATGTGATCAACACAATCATAAATTTTTTAAATTAGAGCATCAAAAAAATTCAAATTATCAAAAATTGTCATCAAATCTTCTCTAGTAATTAAAATTCATTGGTCATCAAACTATAAGATCATAGTATCAATGGATCATCAATCGAATCAGAGATTACATCAAATCAAACTAAACCACATCATCACATCGATTTCATCAAGATTTGTGTCAAGTTGATTAATCAGAGTCTTAGCGAATCATTAATTTCATCATATTCATATCAAATTGCTTGTTCTCTTTGGTATCAATATTTTCTTCATTATTGAATCAACAAGGACATATCAATTTCATTGTATTTATATCAAATAAATAGTGGCATCATCAAATAATCATTTGATAATTAACTTCATGAGGACCCATGTCAAGTTAATTGTCTCGGTCATCACTATCTTCTTGACTATAATCAATTTCATCAAGATTCATATCAAATTGGTTACTTATTTTTATCAACATCAGTATCTCAACAATCGACATTGGTGTGAAAGAAAATGCTATTGTTAGAGAAAATTGAAAATGGAACCCTCCTCCTCTAGGCTGGCATAAACTAAATTTCGATGGTGCCTCCAAGGGGAATCCTGGCCCTTCTGGTGCAAGGTGCATCATTCACTCCTGTGATGGATCTGTTATTGCCAAATTGGCAAAACCCTTGGAAAATGACACTTGTAATGTGGCAGAATTTAAAGCTCTCCTTCTAGGACTCTTGTTGGCATGGGATCTAGGCATTAGAAAACTAGAAATTGAAGGGGACTCTATGATCACCATAAATGATGTAAGAACAGGGGGCTCCCCAAACTGGAAATTGCTGGCCATTCTGGAGGTTATTTCAAATTTAATATAAAAAATTGAATCCACAATGGCTAACCACATTTACGAGGAAGGAAATACTTTGGCTGATGGTTTAGAAAATAAGGTAGCTTTAGGAGAGTACATTCAATTTCCTTGTTAACGAGTTGGAAAAAAGTCACTTCACCATCAGTGTCTGGGAGGTCTAATCTGGATAGATCTTCAAGTGGATGTGGAACACAGCTCATTCAAGTCCCGTCAACATTAATGCCTAATGCACAATGGGCATATTGGTTTTTCAGGAGATGATGTTCACGTATGACAATTCCAATTGGCCATCTTCTTGCAAAGAATTTGCATTTACTATACATCCCATCACCTGAGAAAGCTTGTCCTCAGGCTTATGAAAACTTTAAAAGGTGTCACTTCTATTTTTGCAAAAATGACATCTCTCTCTTCGAACTGTTTGCAGTACATCTAGGTGGAGATTGTTTAGATCCTCTCAAGCCGGGTACAACACTCTGTAGGCTTGTATCGAGCCACAAAATTTTAAGTGAGATACACTCCTACTCGGTCTGTCAGTGCATTAAAGATTTAAAGTTTTAAAAAACCGTCTCTCTACTAGATGAGTACTTCACTCTCTTTACCGACAACTGAAGTTCTAGGCTGCTCTCTTTCCTCTGGACATTGAGTTGCATTTTCTAAGTTTGAGGTATGGACACCCCAATCAAGCTACATTCAGATCTAGAGCAAATCACATTTGATACTCCAATAACTTCGAATCACATCAGGGAAGTTTGCAACTTTCAGCATCCTTTGGTCATCCATGCAATCCGAAAGGTGTTAGGGTACAACTTCCTTTGCACCAACCATAGATATAGAGTCCTTTCCGACATCTGCTCTGGCTTTCTTGCCAGTATCTTGGTCGCCGAGGCCTCCATAAATCTGGCTGAAAACCTCTGCGATCATATTTTCTCAGGAAACTTCATAGTGGGCCTCCACAATGCAGTGATGAACATCGACTTCAATCTCACCACCCCATTTCCATGGGATTTGGCAACAGTTATGACCGTGGGGCAACCATTTTCTGGTTTTGCGATGGGACAAAGAAGGAACATTTATGCTGGTCCTCCGAGGCATCTTTTCATTCTCTCTGGTTGGGAGTGGGAAGACCACCAGCTACGCAAGAGCATGATGGAAAAAGGAATAAGCTTACTTTCCAAATGCCTGGGAATTGCAGAGGGATTGAATGCACCTTATGGAAACAACTTGGATGGAAACCTTCCATGGGTTTTTCAGTACAAGTATGATGAAAATTTGGATGGTTGGGAAGGCCTGAGTCCTCAGATAAAGAGGAAGAAGATGAAGAAATGGAGACTGCCTCAGAGGAAGATTTAGACGAAACCCACGATGACAAGGATCTGGGAATGGCTACAAACGAGGAGGAAGATACAGAGGAGGTAGATGTTGAAGTGGGGGATGCCTCAACTAAGGAAGATCCTGAGGGAAATTGTGGCTCCTCAATTCTGGTGAGGAGTCCAAAATCAAATTTTGCACCCTCCACAGAGAATGACTCCACATCTCCTTTCGACTGAGATAAGGTCGCCTGGGATTCTACGTGTTTTTCTTTTTTGGAAAACATTAATACCATTTTTTAGCTTCTGTTTTAAAACTGTAGTTTAAATTCTCGTTGAGCCTAGGTGCTCGGCTGGGTTCACAATCCTCTCGGTTGGATTGGGATATGAACCAGATACACTATTTTGCTTGTTGTTTACTATTTTTACTATCTTTCCATTTTCCAAGTTTTAATACAAATCTCTTGGCCTCGGCCCATAATTGATAAAAAAAAAACATTAGTATCTTTAATATCTTTCTGACAGATAATAATTTTCATCATGATCTATATCAAATTGGTTATGCTGGTTGTGATTAACAATTTCTCTTATCGAACATCTCTCAATCGTAGATTCAAATCGAGCATCATCATGTTATGAACAGTTTCATCAAAATCCATATCAAATTATTCACTCAATCCAAGCATCAATGATATCAGTACTTTTGATCTATTGGCTCATTAGATTCATATCATTTATCAATTATCAATGATCAATCATTTTTTCAGTTCAGTGAAAAGGACAACATTAGACATTCTTTGAATCAACGCGATGCTCTCACATCAATCCAAAGAGGGGCAAATGTAATCATCTAAAAAAAATTCAAGGTAAATCAATTGACCAAAATCCTAATCAAGATGATCAAGTCAAAGAAATTTAAATCAAAACATAATTGTGTGATTAAATTCAATCAATTTAATTACATAATTGATCAACAAGCAATAATCAATAATCAATTAATTCCTTTAGCTAATTAATTAAATCAGAAGTCAAAAATCACATGGCTAAGGAAATTAATTACTTGGATTTAATTAAATATTCAATATTCCCTCAACAAGACCATGAAACATGGAAATCAAGGAATCAAAAGGGGATGAACACCTTGGCATCAACCAACCAATAGAAGTAAAGTGCAAGGATCAATCACATGGCTTTTCAATCTTAACAATCCATTTCAAATGGGTGAATCTTGACCATCCTATTCGAATTCAATCATTTTACCTCCAACAGAAATCTATAAATCAACCTCAATTCAAGTCATTTGGTATCTAGATCATTTGCATAAGGAGGTTATGTCAAATTGAGTATTGAGTTGCATTAAGAGAATTGCATCATTGTCGTAGCTTAATTTCATAATCTAGATCATTTTCATCCTTAGAATTGAACCATGTAGATCATAATTACAACATTTAGATCATTTTCATAGCATAATTCATCTAGTTTTGCATCAATTAGGATCAATTTAATCATTCATCATGTGAATTCCATCAAATTTGCATAATTAGGTGCATGGATCATTGAATCTCCCATTTCATGATTGTCAATTCAAATATATTAATATGTATTCTGAAAGAAATTAAATAACCTAGTGAATCTTCATGAATAAGAATCAATAAGATGGTTTCTAATGAGTTTTCTTTATGTATTTAATTTGAATTTTGAATGCTAACTCATTGATCTAATTATGTCTTATTGATTGTTGTGTTTTCTAAATAGGTGCACAATTTTACACAACACACATTTCTCCAGCACAATTTCCATGATGTCATTGGTTTAATTCACTGATATCACCAAGCATTGCTTGAGTTTTTCAACTTTAATCCACTCGCCTTACTAAAACCAAACTGGCCAATGTCTGCAGATCTTCACAGAATTAACAAAAAGATATTTCCTTCGATCATAGCTGAAATCTTACCTCTTGGTATCAAATTTTAATGATAGGAAATTTGTTAAACAGTTCTTGTACAATGTCCATGCTAGTACTTATTTTTATCCTCTGGGATAATACTTCCTTTGGAATAGTTTGTCAAACCGTTGGTTCACTTTGTGTATGTTTCCATATTTTGATTCCTAGAGATCCCTATTCCACACAAAAATTCTCATTTTGGCATGGCTTTGAGGATGTTTTTTTTTCTTGAAAAGAACTTGGCTCGGTACAATATGCTAACATAGAAACCATCACATGAAGGGTTGAAGGGTTGAAAAATATCTTCATTCCAATTAACTCCTTGAGCTGGCACCCCTGCAGGCATTCTTTAAAATAATTCACATGCTCAATCTGTGTCTCCTCAGTTTTGCATTCCATAACCATGATGCTCATGAGATTAGATTTATTTGAGACTCTATAGAATAGTTGACGTGTGTCTTTTATGTTTGTTTGCTTGAGGCTTCTAAAGACCATCCAACAATTCAATTTCTCTACATATGGCAATCATGACATCCAATGAAACAACAAATTTTTAATTCATTCCATCAGACGATTTTTCATCTTCAACTATGCTTCTAAATCTGACATAAATGATTACAATAGTAAGTTCTAGGCAAAATACATGCTATAATGAATGTTAATCATGTGCCATTCTAAAACTCTAATATGTGTGTGCCTTATTATCATTTTATTTGTTTTCATTGGAAAGATATTCCTCTGAGGGTTCACACCAAAACCATACACAAAACTTTGTTCTTTTCTCCCATAGTCTGTATGAACTTTTTGAACTCATTCATCACCAAATATTTGGAGTATGTCCATGTGTTTGGATGCTTATAATGTTGCATAAGAAATGAAAATACTAGTGGAGGTTGCAAAATTCAACTTTATGCCTTCCAATTGCATCCTCTTAATAATTTCAGAACCATTCTTGAGAAAACCATTTCAGGCTTATTCTACAATTTTTGCACTCCATGCTACTACATTTCTTTGAGAGCAACATGTCAAAACATTTTATTTATTGTCAGTGCTACTACAACTTGCATGTGTTTTAGGGTAGTCCAGTAGGAAGCATCTACTCCAAAGTTTCTAAGCCTTGCCAATGGATCATTTTACAATCTGTAAAATTCTTTGAACATCATGTAGATAGTTCTCTTTCAAGAACTTGGGTTTTGAAGCACTTAACATAACTTCTTTTGATCATAGTTCAAAAATCTGCAACGCACCATTTACATACTCGCATTCACTTTTTACGATTTACAAATTATTTTTGCATTCTACATTCACCTTTTGAAACTCATAACTTCGTTATGAGTTATGTGTTTTGACTTCACAATGCATACTTACATGCTTAGCATTTACTATTTACCAATTCTAACTTTCCTTCATGTTTGTTTTTCATCATCCACAACCCTCGATATTCACTTTTTGAAACTCGTAACTTGGTTATGAGTTATGGATTGTGATTTCATAATGCATGATTTGTCAAAATCACAAACTCTTTCTCATTTTTCCATTTTATATTTATTTTTGTTTTCAAGAAGTGAATATATTTTCTTTTGATTTAAATTTAATTTTTCTCACTTCTTATTCTCCTTTTCCAAGATTTTATCACAATTTTTTACTGAGGGGGATTGGGAATTTGAATATTTGATCACGGAACAAATGGGGGGAGATGACCACAACCCGCAAGTACTTATTCATGATGAAGATTTTAAGATGAGATTCTAACATTTTTCAAATGTAGATTCATGAAAATGTAAGCGTTAAAATCTCACAAATGGTGAAGTGAGTTTTTGAGAAAATTGGCCTCATTTCTCATAATGGTATTGAAGAGAGGTGTATAAGATCATTTCCCTTGACACTTTATGATTTTTAAAATTTTAATGTTTTTTTGAGTTTTAACCAATACATGATAGATTTGTACATGGAAGGACTTGGAGATGATGACCTCGAACCGAAACCACATGAAAGATTTTGTCAAATACACATTTTAGATAAGCTAGAAAAAAGATTCAATGTAAAATTTTAAATTTTGGCAGGTTCGAAAACAAGGTAACAAGTTGATTGTTGAATCCCAAAACTTTTATAAATTATCTACTATTCAAACACATACCACAAAGAGAGAAAAAAGAAAGTGATTTACTATGCAACCCTTTAGAATTTTATGATACAAAACAACAACAAATTAAATATAAATATGCAATGATAAATCCATATAATAAGGAAACACAACTCTAGATGAAACTATAGGTGATAATTAAATTAGATTATCCTTAACCTATGAATTGTAATAAAACAACATGTAACCTAAGCTTAGCTTAAGTATGCTAGTGTAAGAGGGGACCTTATAATGATTAAATTTGGTAATTTCATTTTACTATAACATTCACAATGTTGTGTCCTTTAAAAATGACTAATTCAAAGCCCTTTCAAAGAAATTCTAGGTCAAACATAAATGTTCTACACCTTATTACCCACAAGAAAAAGGTCAAGAAAATGCATCTAAAAAAAATCCTATAAAATCCTCAAATAATTGTCAATGATGTTGTCCATGATAAAAATCTTCAACTATATTCCATGATTTGGGTCTATTGCTCTAGCATTCATACACCTAGTGACACCACTCTTTATCACCTCATATTTGGTGCTAAAGGTTTTGGATCCATATTTATAATTGAGAGTGAGCTACCATCCTTTGCACAACCTTATCACTAATGAAGACTTAGAAAGTAGCATGGTTGCAAGAACTTGAACTTGATTAAAAACCCAACTCAATGTACTTAATTTCCACAAATACTATCAATTTTTTGTGTGTCATGGTTATAAAAAGAAAATAAAAAAACAAAGAATGCATGGTTGGGAATTTTGTTATCAAAGAAGATTCTATGAACAGAAATAAATATCATAAAAAGAAAGGGAAAACACTACAACATTTGGGGTCAAATTTCGACATCCATTTGCGACGGCGCTACCATTTGTGTGTGATTTTTGTATTTTTTTTTTCAAGTGCCCCCTCCGCTATCGCAATAGCGATGATACCGTCGTAATTGCGACACCCTCTTGATTATAAAAAAAAAAGAAAAAGAAAGGCTCATTTGTGATCGAGATGTGCATGCGAGCGAAAAGAAACTATACCATTCTGCACGCGAAGAGGGCTCTTGTTGTATTGAATCCAGCTAGCAGTCACAACTAAAGAATCCAACAACTCGTTAATCACACCTCCGGGCCGGTTTGCAATTCATTCAGATGGTTTCCTTCATGTTTAGGGTATAGCCACATCGTACTCATCAACAAGCTACCACCGCGTACTCACTATTTGAGGTATGTCTTGTATTTTATCCTTTGGTTAAGAGCATATTACCGATATTAGTCAATATGATGAATATATGCTGTAATGAGAACATACGCCATAATCTACAGAAACCCTAGTATAAAGAAAGTGATGCTTTGTCACGGGTAGTATGTCACTGTTGTCTCACTGAAGCTTTGACCCTATCTATTGAAGGTCAGATGCCAATGAATTTTGCAATGGTTGGTGTCTTTTTAAATGCCTCACTGAGGGATTGAACAAACTGTCTAGAACCTGGACATTCACGATCTTATTATCAATTTCAATATATGTCTTGTATTTTAGCCTTTGGTTAAGATCATATTAAATGAATAGAGGCGTATACCCTAAGATGGCCTGATTGATATTAGTCAGTATGAGAACATATGCCTTAATGAGAACATACGTCGTAATTTGCAAAAACCCTAACATAAAGAAAGTGATGCTTTGTCATGGGCAGTATGCCACTGTTGTCTCACTAAAGCTTTGACCCTATCTATTGAAGGTTAGATGCCAATGAATTTTGCAATGGTTGGTGTCTTTTTAAATGCCTCATTGAGGGATTGAACAAACTGTCTGGAACCTGGATATTCAGGATCTTATTATCAATTTCTATATATACATTGAATTATATGGATTTTCACTATAGATGCTTGAGGGTGCTAGTGTTTTTTTCTTTAATTTCTCGCTAGCCTTCTATCACATTAAATAATTAGATGTCTTCTCTAGGAGATGAGGTCGAGTCTTTTCTAATGTTTAGGCTTGCATTTCCTATTTTTGTTTTTTACTACAAACTTTCTCTACTTTAACAGCTTGAGGATGGTAAAATTTAGTTTATTCCTTGTTGTTTCAAATGCTATACTATTGACTTACTAATGGCGTGGATGAATATGGTT
>MU224173.1:2551079-2564653 GCA_018584345.1 Thuja plicata
CCCAATTGATCTAGATTGACCAATAACAACTTCCACTTTCTACATTGAAAAAGTACCATATCTCTCTCTTCAAGGGTGGGTTATTCATTACTACCATGTCATGTTGTATTCAGTTGTATGTAGCTCTCATTGTTTATTGTTAAAGTTAAAGTTAAAACTGAACTACGATGTCTCTATGAGTTACATAGGCAAGGCCATCTATGATGAGCCCCTAAGGAATTAGGTCTAGCCCTTAGGTCTTGTACTTTTGAGTTCTTTCTTGATCTTTCCACCCCTTACTAATATTTTACATAGTTTGCAACTATTTACGAAACTAGTTTTCAATGCCTTACGAAACTAGTTTTCAATGCCTTATGTATTTTTCCCACTTATTCATTATGTTGGAATACTTATTCATTATTTTCATTTTTGTTACTGATTAGTTTTTGAGTTTGTGATCTCTTTCTCCCTTGGGAATTCTTTCCAAGTAGAATCAGTAGGATATATACCATCTATCTTTCTTGAAGACTCTTTATCGAAAGGGGATCAATGTCCTTTATCTTCAATAGAATAAGGGGTACAAAAGGTTGCTTTGCATCCATTGGGTATAGAAATTGAGTGGTATACCCAAACGATGCAAAGCATATTTTGCACCCTTGATTTCAGTGAAGAGAAAAATATCATTGATACCCTTTGGATAAAGAATCTTCAGAACATAAATATGACATCCTACCATTACTACTAGGAAATCATTTCCAAGGGATCATAGATGCTCTATCCTATCACAGACATGTGTGCATTCATTATCATAGCCTAAACACAAGCTCAATCTCATGAGGTTGTAGTGGACCCAATTGATCTAGATTGACCAATAACAACTTCCACTTTCTACATTGAAAAAGTACCATATCTCTATCTTCAAGGGTGGATTATTCATTACTACCATGTCATGTTGTATTCAGTTGTATGTAGCTCTAATTGTTTATTGTTAAAGTTAAAGTTAAAACTGAACTACGATGTCTCTGTGAGTTACATAGGCAAGGCCATCTATGATGAGCCCCCGAGGCATTAGGTCTGGCCCTTAGGTCTTGTACTTTTGAGTTCTTCCTTGAACATGCACATAAACACAATAGTTGTGAAACATAATATCCTTATGCATTATGCTGTTGTGGTTTTGCCTCTTTTTTTGGACACTACTAATTATTGCTTTCTCTTTTTTCCTTGGTAATTCTTTTTAGGTAGAAACGATAGAATACAATCTATCTTTCTTGAAGACTCTTTATCAAAAGGGGATCAATGTCCTCTACCTTCAATCGCATAAGGGGTGCAGAATGTTGCTCTTCATCAATTCGGTGTAGAAATTGAGTGCTATACCCAAATGATGCAGAGCAACTTTTGCACCCTTGATTCTAGTGAAGATATAAATGCCATTGATACCCTTTGGATAAAGAGAATCGATACCACTTCTACCATCCTTTAAAAGATTGTTTTTAAAGTTAAACTTGAACTATGATGTCTCTGTGAGTTACGTAGGCAAGGCCATCTATGATGAGCCCCCGAGGCATTAGGTCTAGCCCTTAGGTCTTGTACTTTTGAGTTCTTCCTTGATCTTTCCACCCCTTACCAATATTTTACATATTTTCCATCTCTTTACCATACTAGTTTTAAATACCTTATGATTGATTTAGCTAAGTTATTGATGTAGCTTATCTTACAATCTTGTATGTAATAAAGTATGAATTTTATATCATGCATCTAGTTGTGTAGTCGTATATACAGGTGTAGGAAATAGAGAGGCAAGGAGAAGTGTATGGCTTGACTATGCACATGCGTAATTGTAGATGAGGATCAGTATTAGGGTGCCATGCATTGCTTAGATCCTTTGGATCTAACCCCATCTTGACCTTCCTTGCAGGTTCTGGATCATACAGGAGCATACTAGATTCAACCCCGGGTCAACACTTCAATGACATCAGGCGGTGATGCAAAATTTATTGTCTATATTCAGTGCAGTAGCATCAGGCACCAACTTCAGCACAATATGATCACTAGACATGCCTGTATGTCTTCTAATTTTAAGTTGCGCTATTTCCATTCTTGTTTTATTTGTTGGGTGATCCTTGCTATCCAAATTATACCAATACTTTTATAAGAGATTTTCCCTTTTTTACTTCAACCTAAACAAACTTTCAGCCAAAATTCCAGCTGAACTCTTCAGCAAGAAGATGAATCCGTCAAGAAAAAGGGGTATAATGCATTAAAGGAAAAGGCTCTAGAGGCTGCTAAGTCTTTTGTACACCTTTTGCGTGGTAATTTGAGGCCATCAATAGAAACTTATAATCCTAAACAATTAGTATACCATTGATAGCTTCATAATTATTAAGTGAAAGGGAGTTCCTCGATCCGAAACCCCCTTTGGTGACGATCCTATGTAGTTCCACGCAGCGCCAGTGGTTTATAAAATATTCTTCTCTAGTTGTTTCAAATTTTATAAACAACAAAGAGAACATTGAATTTATGCCCATTTGGGGCCTTCTAACACTATATATTCTACGTAGTTGCACATGCATTCTCGATTTAGAGTGGGAAAATCTTATTTTGGAGGAGGGAGAGAAGCCAAACACATAAAGAACATGCACATAAACATGATAGTTGGGAAACATAAATATAGATATCACAACAGTTGAGAAACATAAATGTAGATATCATGGTCACAATTGTTTGGAGACACAACATAATTCAGTGGTATACCCAGACGATGCAACACAACCACTACTCCTCCAGTTTGAAGTTGGCACTGCACGATCCAAAAACCATAGATAAGGAATAAATTTAGAGAGTGGAGGTATATTATTTCGGTTGTTATGGACCTCCTCCACTCTCTAAATTTATTCCTTATCTATGGTTTTTGGATCGTGCAGTGCCAACTTAGAACTGGAGGAGTAGTGGTTGCGTTGCATCATCTGGGTATACCACTGAATTATTTTGTGTCTCCAAACAATTGTGACCATGATGCCTACATTTATGTTTCTCAGCTGTTGTGTCCTAGGATCCCTTATGACCCTTTATGACCCTTTATGATCCCTAAGAATACATCTTAGAGATCTTAAAGTGTCGTAAAGGGTCATAAGAGTGTCCTAGGAGGGGCCAGATGAGCTTCCACCTTCACGTGGTTGGCCTTGTTAAGTAGAGAATGTTAAACTATTATCAAAACAAAGAGAAACTCTTAAAAACTCTAAAGCGACACTAAAAAAAATACATGCGACATCGAGCCATTGACAAACTGTCGCATGTATAGCAAATTTGTTGCACGCCTGTCGTAATTTCAATCCTCATTATGAGACGCATATGTGTCATAATAGTGATAGATAAAATGTAACGACAACATCATTACCATTATAGCTAGCTCGTATTGTGACACCTAGACGTCACTTTTTTCAGATGTGTGATGAATTTGCTATACTTGCAACGTCGGGTTGTCACAAAATTACCGACGGCTTGATGTCACATGTATAGTAAATTTGTCGCACATCTGAAAAATTGAAAGATAACATGCGACGCCTATGTGTCGTAATAGTGACAGATGATATGCGATGCTTACATGTCGTAATAGCGACACATAAGATGCAATACCTATTACGACACCAAAATTATGTAATGACAGCATGGTAACCATCATAGCTAGCTCATATTGCGATGGTTAGTACCATCGCAATAATGACAGACGGCACAACCATCATTAATTCTGACACCAAAACTGCAACACTGGTCTCTATCACTAGGCCAATGGGAAATTGTCAGAAAAGTGACATGTAGCCATCGAAAAGAGGCCTCAAATGTACTAGTGAAATTTAGACAAATTGGTTAGATCCCTAAATCATTATCAAATATAGATTAAGAACATATAAGCTAGCTACACTTGAAGTTAAAGTGTTGGGGTGATTAAGATATTATCGAGAATTATTTAATTAATTAGGTAATTTAATTACATTACTCACTTTAGGTAAACTTATGTCCTTTATGGGTCTGTGCAGGATCATGGTATGCCAAAAACTCGTGATGTGAAAAAATCAATTTTTCACTCGTCTAAAAGCGTACCCAAAAGTTTGTTGACTTTTGAGTAGACCTGGGTGTCAGTACACCTAGCCAATACAAAAGCATTATCAGATGTTTGATAATATCGGATGTCCGATAATATGAGATGTTTGATAATATCGAATGTCCAATAATATCGGATATCTGATATTCATCAGTAATAGTATATTGTTGCCCGCGGCTACGTTCAACATTTTCATTATGAAAACGTTGAAGCAGCAAAGCCAAGCCAAAAAAATTGTATATCAGATAGGGATCTAATATCAGATTGGCTACAGTACACCAGGTAAGTGAAATTATGTAGTTTTGTTCTTGTTTTTTGTTTTTGCATTGAAATTTTTTTTTTTTTTTTTTAAAACTACATTTTATATGATATTGTGTATTGTTTTTTAAATTGATTATAAATTTGAGTTGAAATTGATATTGTTTATTTTATATTTTTTTGAATCAGACATGGATTCAGACCAATTTGAAAACCCTCCCTCTTAGTCCGCGAACAATCCAGAACCACCTCAAAACAATCCCCCGCCTTTAGAAGACCAATTGTTCTCAAACCCTCGACCAATATAGGATCTCATAGGAGATAATCTAAATCAGCTTAGAGGATATCAGAACACATATGCGAATATCCCCACCTTGCTTCCCATGTTTTCCATGCTAAACTCCATTATTGAGAGCATGGAGAAACTCATAGAACAACACAATGTTGCACTTCTTTGGCGTGAATCCATGCACACCCAATTTGATGATGGGCTTGACTACGATCAAGTTATGGATCTAAACATAACAAACCATGACATATGTAACATTTTTTTTGATCCCAAAACTAGTTTAAAAGTGGACCCTAAAAAAATGAAGTTGTCAATTAAATGGTGTACAAATTATGCAATATGTGACAACTTTTGGGATCGTTGGTGGATGGTTTTTGATAGACCACCCCACAACAATTTGGATGTCCCATTTTATTTCATACAAAAATTGTATGCTGAATTTGTGCTCAGTCACAAAGTCAATTATTGGAGCATGAGACAGAACCAGGGCGTGGGCTTAGGCGCTCCCCAAGATAGGCCAGGGGCATAGTAGGTGAAATCCCGCACATATGTGCCCCCTCCCAAGATTTCACCACCTCCCACAGTGTAGCATCCTAACATTATTGTTGAGGTCAGCTCACAGACTATTCAAGCCATTCACACCTTGAGTGATCTACTCATTAGGAAGAGTGCGACATTATTTTCTCCTCATACTGATGCTTCTGGCCCTTCCACATCCTCCATGAGCTCACGTGTTTGTGTGCCTCATACTTGTGTTATGTGAAAGAATATGTGCTTGGGTCCCCTGAATGATAGTGATGCATATAAGTATGTGTTTGAGGTGGACAATACTACACAGCACACTACAGGCACTGAAACACCCCATAGAGATGTGCATTAGGGGCATACAGAGCCATAGACTCCTACTGTTATGGTAAGAGTAAACAGTTAACTTGTTACATTTTATTTAATTTTAAACGTTCATATTTTTAATAGAATTTTATTATAATGATTGCCCACTTATGTTTTTTTATGTGTTTCATTTATGTCCAGTTGATGACAGAGGAGGAGATGGCATAGGTGGCGGGGGTCCACGCTTTCGGCCATTTCATTTGGCCTTGACACTTCCATGGTACATACATTTTAATGTACTCATTGGTTTCCTTTTATTATAATATTGTATACATGTATTTTCTAATATTTATGATCATCTTACATACTGATGCAGGTTTCATCAGTTGCCACTAGGGGGCAATGTGAGGGGGTTCAGGCATCTGGTGTTGAAAATGGGAAGGTAATTAAGTATTTTAGATTGATTAATCATACATGTATACTTGTCACTTGTGCGTACTCATTTTTAATTACATGTTTTATTTGACAGAGGGTGGTGTCTAATGATGTTGTGAGACCGGTTCACCATGATAGAGTCACAGGCATCTCAATTCGCTGTGATAGCCCCACAATACGTATATTTCTAAATTTATTTGTGTGTAGTTTAATATCAAGTATATATTTAATATGATCAATTCATGATTGTATGAAACTTATCTACTTGAATTTTGTAGGTCACCCCTAGTTTGAGGGAGGTACCATGCCAAGGGTTTGTATCACTGATGACCCAACCAACATTTCCTAAAGAAAGTTCAACAGAGGTAAGTTTTGATGTTAATTGAGTTATATTTAAAACATGTATTTGCTACCAAGGATTTAACATTAAATAGTATAAGTCTTACATCAACCTCATGTTCACAAACATATATACAGGTCAGAGTCGACATTGGTGGAAATTTCCCTTCACAACTAAAGACATATATTAGGTCTCCTGATTGCATGAGGAGACCGAGAGGCGAGGTACATGAGAGTTTAATTTAAAAAATATATTTATTATTTTTTACTATGATTTTAAATTTTTATTCATTATTTTTAGAAACCATATAAATTAAGTAATCTTACTTGGTGTTTCACTTTTGTGTTTGAATGTAGGATCCATTAGAGCCAAAGAGTAGTTCGAAGAGACTCCACTTTGATCATCCACAAATATAATAGGATGTCCTAGAAACATTTGTAGATGAACTTCTTATGTTGAGATGCCATATGACACATTTTGAGATGGAGTATGCCATATTGTATCTAGATATGAACTGATTTTGTAAATTTTTGAAGATGGCATGTGCCACATTTTGTACAAAACTATTTCATATATACATATCTACATGTTCATTTCTTATTATTTTATCTTTTTCATGTGTACTATGTATGTATCATTTCCATATTATATCTTTGGCATGTGTTGTATGTATGTATTATTTCCATATTATGTCTTTGTCATGCATTGTATTTATGTATGTATGTTCATTTTTATATTATATCTTTTCCATGCGTTGTATGTATGTATTATTTTCATACTACATCTTCATTTTCCATAAGCCATCTGGTGCACTATACTTTTGAGAGCACCAAAATGTTGATTGCAAGATTCATGGTAGATAGGAGTGCAATTGATTAATGTTTTGTGAAATGCATTATGTTATTTAACATTTATTTTACATGTCTTTATTTGAAAGACTCCATTGTTGTGATGTTGGGATAACTAAACCTCTGATTTGGTTTTCAATCTCCTTCATTCATACATGTGGCGTGCCCACTGAGACAACCTTTGATCCTTTATAGATTTGGTTTTCATTTGATTAATGTTATTATTTTTGTATTACACCATGTTTGAATAGATCCAAAAGTACTTTTCATTCTTTGTTTATAATCCTTTCAGTTAATGAAATGTGCTTCTTCATACTTCTTCATACTCCTACCATTCAATCATGCTCCAAACTCCATGTTATGCATCCTTCATTCAATAGGCCTCTACAACCACAACCATCAACCTTTCTTTCATAAGTGATCCTAACTCCTCTAAGGACCCCAACACACTTGTTTCACCCATATACCAAGCCACAAACTCTTCCTTCAAGACATTCTGTCTCCTTCACAAATCTGTCCAGTCATACACTGTCCTAGTAGTACAACAACAAGGGTTTTTAAATCTTTTCTCAAAATAGTTCCAAACAACTCTTAAAACTAATCACATATATTAATACCCTTTTTCAATCCCATTAACATATCTCAGAACTGACCCCTTGTGTTTTGGACCATCCTAATCAACTTTGCCACTATCAGTGAACTAAGAGGGCTAATTTGACCGCTTTTCCAAAGCAAATACTAATGCATCTTCACCCTAGACCTTGAGACTTTCAACAGAGTCATAAAATGACCCCAAACTATGGATTCTACAACTAATTTGATTATAATACCTCTTTGAGTGCAAAATCCCTAATTTGCTTCTCAACAACCCCTAAAATATAGGGCTTGGTCAATGTACGACCTCCCAACACCATAGCCTCAAATAAATGGATGATTCACCATCCTTATACCATCCTAACATGGATTAAAATAGAAAATCACCCCCTCCAATGGCCAGATCCTCTGCTGCTATAACCATGCACCTTGCATGCAACCCTTCAATACTGTCAAACTCACTCATTCATCCATAATTTTGGGATTTTGATGTTACCAAGGGTCTGAGACTAATTCATTTCATATTTGGTTGTTTTAGGAAATAATTAACTACTATCCAAGAGGGGGAGTCTTTGGGTTAAGTTTATGATCTAGTTCCTTTGTAATTTTGCCTATTTTTGTGTGTTTTTGAGGTCTCAAAGTTGTAATAGCAGGGTATGGTCCAAAACAACCTACCTCTTTCTTTGCATATGTTGGAAATATTGATAAAGGGTGTTTGAAAACCCCATTATTTTTCCAAGTGACTCAGAAATTTTTGGAGTTAGGGGTTTTGGAAGGTCGTTGATGTCCTAAAACAGTGAACTAGGTCTCCTAGAAAATTTCAAGCATTTTGTGCATAATCCATAGAAACCACTCCATAATTAGTTGATTCCTTCTGAATATTTTTGAATTAGGTCTCCTGTGGCATTAGAAACCTTGATTTGAGTTGTTGGGTTGAAATCTCATTTTTAGTTAGTGCACCTTGGGAACACTTCGGTTTAACATGTGTCAGAATGTTATTGGTGCTACATGAGCGAAAAAAGGTCTCCCCTAGTGTTTTCCCAGCCAACTAGAGTGGATGGAGCTGATGGTTTGGTCCCATGAAGAATAGTTTGAAAGATGCACCATTGAGCAACTTTCAACTGAGCAACAATGTCACTTTTTGCACCAATCAAGCTCTGGTTGCCAAATGGAATCAGAGTGGAATCTCCCAAAACTAAGCCACATGCTTGCAGGCCTTCCCAAAATAGTCCTTCTTCACTTCATAGATCTTTGATATCTCTCATGAGGTCTAAGATATGGATCTCAAAAAATCAATGCCAAATTTGGCTTAGTGCACCTTGGGAACACTTCGGTCTGACATGCGTCGAAATGTTTATGGTGCTATGTGAGCTAAGAAAGGTCTCCCCTAGTGTTTACCTAGCCAACTAAAGCCAATGGAACTGATGGTTTAGTCCCATGATGAATGGTTTGAAAGATGCACCATTGAGCAACTTTCAACTGAGCAATAATGACACTTTTTTCACCAACTGAGATTCGGTCGCCAAATGGAATCAGAGTGGAATCTCCCAAAACTGAGCCACATGCTTGTAGGCCTTCCAAAGATGGTCCTTTTTTACTTCACAAATCTTTGATATCTCTCACAAGGTTCAAGATATGGATCTCCAAGAATCGCTGCCAAATTTGGCTTAGTGCACCTTGGGAACACTTCAGTCGGACATGTGCCAAAACATTCTTGGTGCTACATGAGCGAAGAAGGGTCTCCCCTAGTGTTTACCCGACCAACTAGAGCCGATGGTGTTGACGGTTTGGTCCCACGACGAACAGTTTGAAAGATGCACCATTGAGCAACTTTCAACTGAGCAACAATGTCACTTTTTGCACCAACTGAGATCCGGTCACCAAATGGAATCAGAGTGGAATCTCCCAGAACCAAGCCACATGCTTGTAGGCCTTCCCAAGATGGTCCTTGTGTACTTCATAGATCTTTTATATCTCTCACGAGGTCCAATATATGGATCTCCAAAAATTGTTGCCAAATTTGGCTTAGTGAACCTTGGGAACACTTTGGTCTGACATGCGCCGGAACGTTCATGGTGCTACGTGACTAAAGAAAGGTCTCCCCTAGCATTTAACCGGCCAACTGGAGTTTGATGGAGCTGATGGTTTGGTCCCACAATGAACGGTTTGAAAGATTAACCATTGAGAAACTTTCAACTGAGCAACAATGTCACTTTTTGCACCAACCAAGATCCGGTCCCAAAATAGAATCAGAGTGGAATCTTCCAGAACTGAGCCATTTCTTTATAGGCCTTCTCAAGATGGTCCTTTTTCACTTCATGGATATTTTATATCTCTCACAAGGTCTGAGATATGGATCTCCAAAAATCGCTGCCAAATTTGGCTTAGTGCACCTTGGGAACACTTCGGTCTGACATGCGCCGGAACATTCTTGGTGCTACGTGAGTGAAGAAAGGTCTCCCCTAGCATTTACCCAGCCAAATGGAGCTGATGGATTTAACGGTTTGGTCCCACGATGAATGGTTTGAAAGATGCACCATTGAGAAACTTTCAACTGAGCAACAATGTCACTTTTTGCACCAACCGAGATCCGGTTGCCAAATGGAATCATAGTGGAATCTCCAAGAACCAAGAAACATGCTTGTAGGCCTTCCCAAGATGGTCCTTGTGCACTTCATGGATCTTTGATATCTCTCACAAGGTCCAAGATATGGATCTCCAAAAATCACTGCCAAATTTGGCTTAGTGCACCCTGGGAACACTTCAATCCGACATGCGCCGGAACGTTCTTGGTGCTACGCGAGAAAAGAAAGGTCTCCCCTAGAATTTACCTAACCAACTGGAGTCAATGGAGCTGATGGTTTGGTCCCATAATGAACGTTTCTTGATGCTCTCAAATTCTTAGTGGTATGTGACTGGCAGAGAAGCATAGACTAGATGCTCGATTCCCCATAACTTTTGATGGGTATTGTTTCAAAAACCAAAAATGGATAAATTATATTCTCTCATGTGCTCCAAGGTATCCCAAGTGTAATATTGGTCGAGTTCAAGGTTTGATGGGTACTTCCTTCATTAAGTGCCCCAATTAGCCCTTCCAAGCCAAAGTGAGGGTTTGTAAGTTAGAGGAGTTGTCCAATGTTTCAAGACTTGCCCTTCTAGGAAAAGTGCTGCCCCAAATAGTACTCTTTGATCATAAAATTAATTTCCAAGACCTTTTGGATATTTTGAAGTAAAACTAGAAAAGGTGTTCTATATACAAATGAATTTTTCATGTAATTTTGTGACTTTTTGAAATTGTACGGATCTATACTTTACTACTTTAAAAACATTCAACAAAGCCTTATATTTTATTGTACAAGAATTTATAACACATCTTATCTAACACATTTGAAATAAAGCCTTGACAATTTTTTGTCAAATATTTGCATTGTTGCATGTATTTCATCATTATACAAGTTTGATTATATCAATGTTATCAAAAGTTTGAGATATAGAATTTCAAAATATTAGATACATAACTATATATATCAAAATTTTAAGTGTCATTTCTACTCCTAAAGTGCATAAGTTTAACACATGGTACTCGATGACATCTACATTCCAATCCTTGCATTCAGAAGGCACAAGAAAAAAATAATTTAATAGGTCAAGCCAAAAATATTATGAATGTATAAGTAACTAAACGAACCAAAGAACATGACTAGCCAATGCATAGTGAAGTTTACCATCATAAAAGATCTGGGCTAATCAAATGCACACCTCAATCTCCTATATCTATCATATATGTATCCAACTGAACTTACAATCCACATACAAAACCAAGTTTATTGGCCAAGTTTAAAGTAGAAAACTACAATGAACATGTATTGAACGTAACCATAATCAACATGGCAAACCTTACAGTGAGTTCCACCTACCTACTGAAGTGTGCCTGAAGGTTCATCTCTCTGCTTGAGGGTATTCAATATTGCTTCATGATCAACAGTACTAATAGTCCAAAGTTCCTTTGTCTTTGGTTTTCCTTGATGTTTTAGCAACTTAACATTGGCTGTTATAACAAGGTGTGAATACATGAGAATGGTTTTGTGCATCTCGTAGTCTTCAAACGCGGGAATACTATTATTTCTAATCATGTATGTGCGCAACCATGTTCCCACAACAACATGTGATCCTGTTGAATATGTGAACATATCATCATCTGTCATTGGTTGTGCAAGTTTCTTCTTTCCTCATACACAACGTGCTAACCAGTAATCTGATCTCTCATCATTCCCTATGGTGCAACCAATGCAAAAACATGTCATGGCTGTAGAAGATCTGAAAGATGGTTGTAGTCAAATGAACAATCCATGTCATCATTTATTACAGAGAGTGTGACAGATAAAGGAGTTAGATAATGTGGAACCCACGTATTGACCCACTCACTTGACTCACATTGATCCCAATCAAACTAAAGACACCTTAGACAAAAACAAGCCAGCTCTCATGTCCAAATGGTCCATGTACTAGCATCTGAGCTTCAAAATGAATGAATTTTTGAAGAATCTTTCACGGTTTGACAATACAACCTATCTCCAATTGTGCCCAACTCAACCAACCAAAATAATTTGTGAACAGCTGAATCAAGAGTCCCCCTATGACAATGGTGAAGTACACCAATCAAAAATAGAATGAGCATCAAGGAGTTTTGCACCTGAAATATTCAATTGCTCCTTAACTAGAGATCTCTTTACACATGCACCTGCTCCATCATGCTCCCCTTTTCCATGACTAGCCTCAAAAAAACTCCAAATATGAGGTACACCTCTCTCTACATGCATTCTACATAACCAATAAAACATACGAGCACTTTTGAATTGACCTGTGCAATTATCTGACCAAATGAGTTGTCTATCCATAGAAATATCATTTTCCCGCACCCACTCAAAATATTTCTCAAAGAAATGTTGGACATACTCGTGAGAGTGAGATCTATCATCGCTCATATAAAAATGTTATTCTCAGATTATCTTTCGGTCATCTTCTGTACTATTAGGGGAATGTCTATATGTTATGTGCACAAAAATAGCAACCTAAATAGAATTTTAATATTGAGCTTGCAACTCATTTTAGGGCTACAATGTATATTTCTCTACAAAGTCAACAACCGATATAATAGTGCCAATCAGGAAAGTGTCCTTACAAATCCTGAATTATTGATCCAACCACTGAGACCTGTGACTATGCCTTGCATACTTGTAAAAAATTTTCTTCCTAAAATCTGAAATAAAATAAGCTATGTTGCATTCTTTTGTAACCAACTCACATCTAGAGCCTTCACCTCCACTTTTCAATGTATATTTAACGGTTTCATATACCTTTTTTTGGACAATTGTCTTTCCAAAATCATGTTCGCCGCCCTCATGAAAACATGAAACAAACTTCACTAGCCCACCACACTCTGAGCACTTGTCATTTAAGCAATCTTGTCTATAAAAGAAACATCCATCATCTCTAGGACATAAAAAATGATCTAGCAAGTCTCTTGATCATTTTGGAAAAGCACTTGCACCACACTCCTCCAACATTTCACTAGTATGCAAAGTAAAATGAATGGATGGTAACAATTCATGATGCATTGAAAACTCCACATGATATTTGTAACAACAGGTATTTCGAATCTTAAGAGGCACACAAAAAAAATCTTCAATTCTTCAAAAGCTCTTTGTGATATTTGCAATGTTGGATGTGTCTCACAAAACTTTTTTAACAACATTGTTTGACTCACCTTCAATTAATGTTTTGGATGTGGGGTGCGGTCTCGAATGCCAATTCTCAACTTCAAGACATCCTTCACATTTGGTGACACTCTTGAGTTAGATTGCCAAAATAGTTGAATTTGATCCTTCACATCATCAGTAA
>MU224173.1:2564703-2576303 GCA_018584345.1 Thuja plicata
GGGTGCGGTCTCGAATGCCAATTCTCAACTTCAAGACATCCTTCACATTTGGTGACACTCTTGAGTTAGATTGCCAAAATAGTTGAATTTGATCCTTCACATCATCAGTAAGCTTCTTATCACAATGGGGAAGTCCCGCACCATAAGCCCATGTATCATTTTGAAGAGGATCATCAAGTCTTTCTCTTCTTGCAAGTGCTCTATCCAAAGTTTTACGATTTAGGTTCAAGTCAACACAAGTTTGTCTCATCAAAAAAGCCTTTCTCAAATAACGACTTACTAAGGAGGTTGTAATAACCCTCCTAGTGGCTCTCTTGTCTTTTTCCTTGGTAGTCTTTCCAATGGAATTTAGAGCACTAAAACAATTTCTCACAATAATAGCATTCCTCTCCTTTTTCTTGTTCACACTAATCTTCAATTTGGCTAGAATAGGTCTCATCTTCTGCATCTTTAACAACTGCATAAACAATTGACATTGCTCAACCAATGTCTTGTGGCTAAAAAATTGATCAAAAAGTTTTGAAACCCACAACCGAACGGTTCTTTCTAATCGTTTGCCATCGAAATTGCTCATTACGTTCTCATCAATTTCAAGTAACCATTTTGTTGTTCTTGAAGGTCTCAAATTTGAAGTTTGTATTTCTTCCTCACAAGGGACTTCATTTCTGGTATAATTTGGAGATGTGTAACGTTGATTTGGTTCTTGTGCACCATTATCATTGTCAATTCCTTCATATTTGAATAGTGGATTGTCATTGTCAATGTCCACACTTCCATTGTCCATATCTACATGTTCATTTTCAAAACCTACATTTTCATCTTCAATCCCTACATTCTCATTTTTAATATTATTGTCATAAATCATTTCAAATTCATGTTCTTCTTCACTTGAAACTGCATTTAAGGGTGGGCTTATGCCCACATCTTCATTAAAATTTAACATACCTTGTCTCTTATTCTGATGGGAACCCTATCCATTTCTCTATACACTTCAGTCTCTTCATTTGCGAGCTTCCTCTTTCGTTTATGCTTTCGACGACTACTACTCCCCATGGTGAGACCAAAAAGGTGATGCAACCTTTGATAATATAGAGATTCCAACAAAAAGGGTCAAAAAAGTGTTTTTTTGTCTTTCACAACTGATTTCCCGTGAAATTCTCGGCAGAAAAACGTGCTTGTCGGACAGGGACCCAGAGAATCAATTTTTACTTTTGGATACTAGTAAAGAATATCGGCTATCCGATAATATCAAATATCTGATATTATTTGATGTCTGATATCTCCTGCCCAAATTTGGATTCAAGCTTTTCATTTTCATCCTATTTTTATTTTACTTTATTTATATATTACTATTATAGTTAAACAATATATTAATGTTATATTAATATTAATATTATATTTATATTAATATTAATATCATATTAATATTATATTAATATTAATATTTATATTAATATTATATTCTCTACCTGCTAGAGAGAGAGAGAGTGAGTTCCTACTCCCTCTCTCTACAGTTCCTACTCTCTCTCTCCTAGGTATTATTGTTATACTATAAATATTAATAAATAATTAATACTAATATTATACTATTATAAAATAGAGAAATAAAAAATAATATAATACTAATATTTAAATAATTATATAATACTAATACTATTACTATCTAATATTAATATTAAAACAAATGAAATTTACAATAAATAAACTAAAAATATAAAATCATAAAATTGAAAAAAACTTGAATCATAAAATTGAAAAGAGGTTTGAAATCAAAATTTTGTATTTGGGCGGGAGATATCGGATATACGATAATATCGGATATATGAATAGGCTTGGTAGTTGCTTTGGGTTTTGGCTTTTCAATGCCAAACGTGGATGGTCAACCCAAATGACGTGTTCACCATATTTCCTCTGATCTACAGACTTAGACAATGTAGCTGACGACCTTTTTTTCACCCAAAATTGAAGAAACAAAAAGGGTTTCTTAAAGACATTATCAGTTTTCCATCAATATAATTGCTGTCAGAATTCGAGGTCAGTAAGTAATTATTACTTACTTTCTAGTTGAGTTATCTCTAAAGTCTTGATTGAAAGACTGATTGAAAAACAACCATAACTTTCAAACGGTTTAACCTTTTTGAAATCCAAAACATGTGTCACATTCTATGCTTCGCCTACTATAAGAAAAAAAAAAAGTTTGCAATTTTGTAAAGTTTAGAATTAGTTAAGGTGGTCAGACACGAGAGTTTTTTTATTTTGAATAAGTTGTAGCAGAAAATTCATAATTAATTATTTATTTGGTAAAAAATTATACAAAAATATGCATCACATCTGGGCATTAGTCTACTACTTATATTTAGAACCTTGTGAAAATATATCATCATTTGATTGTGATTAAGGTGGTCAGACATACACGTACTTTTTTATCTTTTTCCTAAAATTTTCATACTACTACATTCAGACAAGGGCTAGTAGTTTAGAAACTACATTCAATTTCCTACAGATTCCGTTCTTACAACTTTTTCACATAAGGTTGATAAGATGTTCAACTTTTTACGTCAAGTTGACTAACCTTGATTTTTTGAATTTTCATTGCTACTTAAGGCCATAGCTTGGTATACCATGATCCTACACATACCCTTATATATTTCTTAGATTAGGTTAATAATAGATCAAGTTCACTTAGTTGGGCTAAAATTTAGTTCTTTGAGCTAATTTTAGTTTCCTAATTCTAGATTAGGTTTCTTTCACTTTCTTTAAAGCAAATCATTCATTCATTGAAATATATCCAATTCATTATGCAAGTTAATCTCAATATTAGATTCCTCTTTGGATCAATTCTATCTCAAGTTTGCATAGCCTTGATCATGGTTTTTTGTTTTTTCTTTTCAAATGCAATAGGTGTTTTGCTTGTAGATAATTCATGTGTTTGTAGGGTTCAACAAATAACTCCAACATGAAAATTGTGAACCTTAAGTAGTTCCATAGATAATCTAATAGAAAAATTCTTAAAAAAGAAAATAAATTGAAAAAAATAAAAAAATAAAAAATAAATTCAAAATATTTTTAAAAATAAACATAAAATTTACCCTCCGATGAAAATATTTCTCAGTTCTAATAGTACCTTGGATAATAAATATGATGAAAACCTACTTGTAGGTGTTATGTATAAGAACATAGTTTCCATTATCTATATGAATAATTTATACCATGATGTTACCTGCAAAGCTTCAGATAATGCTGAATTTGGGAAGTGCGTGTGGATTCTAGAGGTGGAATTTTCTATTATCTGTCATAAACGCTGGTCACACTAGACCTTATCTATGGAGAATTTCTTAGATCAAGAAAATTATGAAGATGATCAATGAAATACAGGCTAATATTATGGAGTCTTTCTTTTGCGAGATAGTTTCTTTATATGTTCTCTACCTCTCTTCTCATGTCTTCTTCTACTCTTCTCCCCTGCATGTTTTCCTCATACAAAATCTATTGATCTTTCATTGAAAGCTTGAATCATGCGGGTTAGCAAGATTATGTTTGGTCTAAGCTGTGTATCTTTGAAGATTACCCTAGTTTCATCATTCTAAATTTTGAACAAACCTTTGAATTCATTGAAAAAGATTAGGTAGGTGGTCTAAATCTCTACACTTTTTACTGATTTTGAGTCTTGAAAACTCTCATCTGTATGGTTTTATTAAAGTTTATACCTATTTGAGTGATCGATTTTAGAGAAACATTGTTAAAAATTGAACCTTATAGGGATTATGCATACAAGTGTATCGACTCATTTGTTCCATGGCTTGATATATGATGGCGTTTTAAGGAGAAACACATGTATAGTCATAAGTTCTAACTTGAGTTAGGATAGGAATGTAATCCATTATAATGAGGTGTAAGAGTCATTCAACCACTATCCTTTATTGGACTCATTTGTTCGTAACAATTTTTTGGTATTATCAATAAGGATGAGATTAAGCACCTGCTATTGTAAGATGTAAACATGCTTTCATCTTTAAGGTCACATGAAAATGAAAAGGATCATCCTAAGATTTCTTGGTGAGAATCATCCACTTTCCTTCTTTTCCTCTAGTTTTTATTTATTTTTGTTTATTTACTTTAATTGATGTTGTTGTATTAATGTCTTTATCCATGTGTTATTCTTCTATGGAACCTTGTCTTCTCTTAACTCACAATTTGGATTCTTGAAACTATCTACATTAATATGACATGTCTCAATGACGTCCTTTCTTTTCATGACTACCTTCCATAGTCTATAGATGATCTTCTCTTCCAAGTGTTTCTCTCATTAAGCACTCCTCTCTAGCAGTATTATTTTCTATGAAGTGGACCTTGTTGGCTTCTTGTTATAGTCTAGGATGAAATGTTAGATTGTACCTTTCATGACTTATGTTAGATAATTACTATAGTCTTGAATAAGATAGTCTTGAATCAAATGACTATCTTGCTAACAAAAAAGTAAGCATTTGACTTGCTCAAATAAACTATTGGTTGATCCAATTCAATGCATAGTCCAAATAGTTTTTCTCTCGCAAAGGTTTGTTCAAGTCAATTTCAATGCATGCCCTTGGATTGACTCCTAAATTGGAAAAATTATTAGAACTTTGTTTGCACCAAATGACTACTTAGTTTAGTTGGGCAATAATATCTTTCAAAAATATATTACACAATTAATAGCATTTAATATGAATAATTGATATATCTAAATATAGAACAAAAATGTGTCATTTCACGCTTTCACACATCGAGAAACTACAATACATGCGATATCATTATTTTGATAAAATTGATGTAACTGTGAACAAGGTTTCTTCAATTTCTTCCATATATACTCTTTTAAAAAAACATTTTAATATTATATACCAAAAACAATTATTATGATAAATATTAAAATCTTACAACATAATTATAAAATCTATATTTTAAAATTAATATATATAAGAAAAAAAAATTAAATATAATTATTTAAAATAGAAATGGTCAAATAATTGACTCTTATACATGCGATAAGAACTTAGATCGCCATGAGACCCTTCTCTCATTTTTTATTAAACAAATGCAATAAAACAGTCAACAAGAGTGTCAAAGGACTTACAAATAGACCACCCAAAAAAAAAAGACATTGTAGCAACACACAATAGAACACTTTGATATAGAGACCACCTCTCTTAATAACACATACCTATGGTACAAAATTACATTGTAACACATGCCTATAGTACACACAAAAAAAAAAAAAAATTTCATTTATAACACATTCAAAAAAAGTACAAAATTCATTTATAACACATGCTTATAGTCCTCACACCAAAAAGAAAGTGGAAAATGAAATATTGAAATTAACACTTTGCTTTCAAACGTTTATGATATGCAATATTTAGGAGAAAGTCTTCACAATGAAGAACATTGGAATCTTTATTCGGTGCATTCTATCTAAGTTAAAGTATCAAATTCTAAGTTGAATACCAACATGGGAATCTTTATTCCGTGCATCAAGTATTGTACCACTTAAAAGAAATATTCATGTTATAAATTTAGGGCAAAAAATGCAAAAGATGTGTATTGATTAATATATTAAAATCAATAGTCACAATTTTCAAAAAAGGTGGATAGTATCAAATCAATTTAAACAAGTCAAATTTGTAATGTTAAGAAACGATTAAAGTGCATTTTCTCGTTGGTGAAGGTGTTCTAGGAATCTATTTTTCATTCATAACTAAAATATGTAAAATCAAATCTCATCCACTTCATACTTAAAAACAAATCTATATATATTGTTTTATATTTAAGACCCTTTAAAATTTTGAGATGACTTTAATGTTAATAATGGAAAGATATGCACTAACCAATATTTTATGTTAAGTGCAATGATAAGAATAATAAGATATGAAAAAGAGCAATAATGTGCACTACTTCAAATTATAATGAGCATTACTTGTGTACTATTCAAATTTGAAGGGGAAAATAGTAATATGAGTTCATATATAAGGCCGGTGACAAAAGCCTTCACATGGTAAATTTATATGCGAATATTATTTATTTAAGAATTATTTTATTTTATATTTCTTGTTATAAAGAATTTTGTTTTTTGACTTTTTTTTTTATTAATGATCTATTTTTTTATGTAACATCTATAAATTTATGGCAACAATGTATAGTCGTATGATAACTATATGAATCCATACGATATCATAGAATCTTCTACATACTTTTGAAACTTTCAAAACATTTTTTTTTATTTTCTCTTGGATTTTAGCATTTGGACAAGTATCTTAGGGTGTTAGCATTTCGACAAGTATCTTATAGTTTTTGGACATTATGGATGCAATGGTGAGGCTCAATTTTCTTTAGCATATACTATTTGGATGTTAAAGGTTGAATCTCTAAAAAATAGATAGAAAATTACATATCTAGTGCTCTTATATTCCAATGGAGTTGTGTTGGTAAACAAATTTGTTACTTTGGAATTTATAAAGATTTTCCCAATGGAAGTAACAAAGATATCCCAATATTTGGATAGATCGTGAAGAAATAACTATCTTCCTCTGCGTTCGAGAGGGGCTGCTCCCTCGTATGATATCAATTTATATTTTGAAAGAAAACTTAAAATTTACAGAAAGATAAATGGCCAAAAATAATAAATATAAAAAATATTATCCATAGCCTTCATTATTCAGAAGATTTCATCATAACCATTTAGAACTACGCTTAATGACAAATATACCTCTTGCATACAAAAATGTTCATTCCAAAATACTAAGAAATGAACAAGGATGAAATGAAATTTCTAACTAACTATTGCTTTCACAAATTGGACTATTAGGAAACAAAGATCATCATCAATTCTTATCACATGATACATTAACAATGATTTTCAGAAAAACACCATGGATGCACATCCAAACCTATATTCCATTTCTTTATAGATCTATACAAATTTGAAATCCCCTATGTCCTCCTTTCCATGAAAATTCAAAATTTCTTTACAAAGAATACCTTTCAGTATATATAGACTTCCTATAGGTAAGTAACTTATAACTACTTGGAAACAAACTTTGAAACCGGCTTAGTAACTGCCTATTTATTTATATTAAAATAAAAACCAAATAAGCTTCATCAAATTTTAGATTTTATAAAATAGAGCTTATTTTGTTTCTCACGTGTATCTATAAAAGTCACTTTTTACAAACAAAATGAACAAATAAAAACATGTGAGTTTGAATTTTTGACCAAAATAACAAAATCCATCAACTAAGGAACTTTTTCTGAACTATCTTTGTTGCCCTCTAAGACAAGATTTTGCACAACAACTTCTTTCCCTTGAAGTGTCTTGAAATTTTTGAATGCTTTTCACTACTTGAACCATGATCATATTCTTTGGCACAACTACATTGACCATTCTTATTCCCCAGTCAGTATGATCTTTCTGAACATTTGTTAGTTCTTTATTATAGCCAAATCTATGACTATTACAGACATCAAGTGAGGAACAGATGTGAAACAGATTCTTCATGATTTCCATACCTGATGCTTGTCTGTCAAACACATCTATATTGACCATATCTTGAAAATTATTTTTGATGGCTTCAATGTTCATATTTTGAATCTCTTCCTTTGAGCTTGAGACAATTGAAAGAATATCATTTTGAATATTCACTTCCACTCACTCATAGATTTCTAGGAGCTTTTCTTGTTTTGGCAATATCTTGATGTAATTTATGAGCTTCCATTCTATAATTTTTATCTGAAGTTTACTGTGGTTGTCCTTTACTTTTGAGAAAATGTTCTTAGTAATCAAAATATTTCCATCTATTTTGATCAATTCATAAATATCCTTTAAGATTCCTTGCCAAGTGGACTCTTCTTTTTTAGCATATTTTAATCCTTTTGTGATCTCTTCTTTCTTGAAGGCTGCCTCTTTATAAAAATTTCCCACTTTTTCAATGAAAATCATGACATCAATTCTCATTTGTTCAATCCATTCTTTGGTTTCTCTTCCAGGTGATTGATTCTTTTAGATATTTTCCATAACCTTTTTTTCAATGATGCCTTCAGAAAGAGGAATTAATGCATCTATAGATGTAGAAGATGAATTTACAATGGAATTTGAATAAGCTACCAAAACTTGTAGTTGTTTCAATTTATCTTTCGTTTTCTTCGCCTGCTTTGACTTCTCCACTAATTATTCTGTAGATACCCAAAAGTTATGAACAACACTTTCATGTGATAAAGGACCCATGTTTATTCTTGTAAATTCAAAATCAGCTACATTGGCTTCTACATTTTTCTGTAATATTGGTTGGGCCACTTCAATACACATGTTTCCAAAATAAACTATTAATCTTTATGCAAACTTGATCTTCATAATTTTATTTGATCTTTGAATTAGATTGGTCACTATGTCAATTTCAGGAATCTCCAATTGAGTGACTCTCCTTTTCTTGAGTAAGCGTTTTTGTAACCAAGAGGGGGCATCAAAATGTGGAACACTTAAGATTTATGCACTTGATGGTTCTACATAGGATGGTAAGTCTAGGATGTTTGATAAAGGATTTTCATTGGGAATGGAATCCTCAATCATCATGGATAATAATTGTAGAGGGGGTGATGACAAGTCATGAGAAGGATAAATAATAGTGATTGGATCTTCATTATCAAAAATCACTTGAAGACTTTCACTTCCTTCTTCAACTATTTCTTTAATCAGATCTAATGATTTATCTTTAAGCTTATACCTCCTCTTTGTAATTTTTGATTCAATTCCACATATACCTTTAAAATACTGCGTTTATTCAAGTCTTCACCATCATCACCACCCTAAGTGCTTGATTGAAGATTAGATCCAACAACTAAAATTTGAGCAGTAGTAGTGGAGGAAGATGCACTTTGTTGTCTGTCGCCTCTTTTCTCTAGAGAGCTATTGTTGTTTGAAGGTTTAGTTGTGGTATCTTCTATCATTTTCTTCTTTACCCATTCTTATGTCCTCTTGATAATATGGGCATTTCTATCATGTAACTCCCTAACTTCATGATTTTACCATTTAATGAGTGGTAGTGGTAGCAATTGAACTTTATCAAAGTAGAATTGATCTATTACATCTTAATGATCATCTTCAATTCTGCTCACATCTCATCCTAACCTAAATTTCACAAATTTTTCTATAGTGAGGTTCACGTATCCCTTTTTCTCACTTTAAATTCATCTTCACAATCTTCCCAGAAGTCTTCAATCCCTAGAAGATGATAGTAACTTGGGCCTAAGTCCAAATTATTCTTGAGAAAATATTCACTGTAATATGGGTATCTCATTGTGCTAATATATAAATTTGATGCAACCACACTCAGAGTGTCCCCAATGGAGATAGTCTAGCCATGCAGTAAGAGTCAACACAATGGAAAACAATTCATTCAAGTCTATAAAGAACTCAACAATGAGCAGAAAACATGCCTTGCAAGCCTTCTTATTATCAAGTAATCCATATTGACATCATACATGCCCAACAACATGCCAGCTTACTTTCCTAAGAATACATGCCTAATTAAAAACATAAATCTAGATCCATGTTGGATGTTAACCTAACAACTAAAAGTTGCCCCCCAAGTTGCCTCTAAGACTACAAATATATACAAGATTGCAAGCCACAAGTCAACCAAGGAGATCACATTCTCCAAGAATGAAGAAAATGTATTACAACATATAGGGTAGTGTTAGAGTAGTCTTAGTATAGCTAATAATTAAATCATTTAATTATTAGTCTATTTACTCTATGCTTAAGTTTCACTTAGGCAGCTTATAATTCTTTAGGGTTTTCACCTTTAGGGTTTCGTGATTCCTTTTATAAGGATTCACTTCTTTGCATTTCATAACAGAGATTATTGTATTCAGTATTGTTGTTAATAGAAGCTTTGTTCTTTTCAACATGGATTTCAACTCTCTAGCTTTTTGGCCGCCATAGCTCTCTTTCTTCTGTCTGCACTTTGCTTCCTCTTGTGATAGTCTTGCATGCAGGTGTTCTTGGGAGATTAGCTTTCATCCTAATCCTAATATGGTATCAGAGCCATTCTGCAGCTGGCTGTTTGTTCTTTGTTGAAGCAAGCTCATCACAGTTCAGGGGTTTGAAGATCGCCAGTCTTTTCTGGCATTTTTTATTGGATCTGGGGGGTCTTTATTTTTTGGGGCACTTTGGACCAAAACCGACCTCACAGTTGCGTCCAGAAGGCCCAAAAACCCCAAAATCCATATAAGACTCATCCATTTTGGACACCGGGGCATCTGGCAAAAAAAATTTTGCCCTACTTGGGCCGTACGGACACGGTTTTCAAAAAAAATTAAAAAAACACATGTTTTTTTGTGTTTTTGGTGTTTTAAAAAATGCGTGCAGCGCTGTTTCAAAGGCGCCACCGACGGGCCGCCACCATTCCACCCGGGCCCAGCCCCCGACGGCGCGCCTCCTGCTAGTTCACGCGGGCCCCTGTCGCCTGGTCCCCGCCTCCCAGCACCGGCCTCCTCTGCACCCCACGCCGCTCCGCTCCTGGCCTCCCTTGCCGCTTCGGCCCATCGCTCCAACAGGCCCCGCCACCGGCTAGCCACACCGCCCGGCCCCCGCCGCCAGCGGCCCTTTTGGTAGCCCCCGCGGGCATTCTAGCATGGCCGTCGGTCCTATGGGCGACCAGGAGCTCAGATTTAGCCCCCTACGTGCCATGCGCCCAGGGGCGCTATTTTTTTTAGCCCCAGGGGCTTATTTCTTGCCTTTTGAGGCCTTTCTGACCCCCCGAGACTGTTGTTGCTTTATCTTGAGCATCCGGGGGTCTTTTTTTGACTTCCATATACCGTCGGAAAGCTCTTTCCGAGCACTTTCTGATGATGGAGATTGGGTTTTTGAGTTCTACCATTTTGATAGCTTTTTTTTTTTAAGTCCGATGTTTGTTTTTGCCTTCCGGGAGTCATATCTGGCTCATCCGGACTCCATTTTTGGCAAACCAGATATCGTCGAAAAGCTGGTTTAGTGATCTATTCAGTGGTAGGGGTATTTTTTCCAGATTCTGCTCTAGGTTTTCTCTCCTCTGAGTTTGGCAGTTTATGCACTCTGGTGGATTGCTTGGTTCTACAGGTCCTGGGATCTCTTCTTCTGATATTCTAGCTCACTCTTCTTTCTGACTTCTAATCTTGTATGCTTCTTCTGTTGCATTTTTTGTTCTATAAATGCACTGAGATAAAGTGCCTACTTCTGCATTTCTGGGATCTTGTACACCTTGTATGGTTGTTGTACTTGCACTCTGTTATAAAGTGCCATGGGGGGTTACGATGTTTTTGCCATTTTAGGCGCATCCACCTTTGTCAAGTGAGTGTACCTTCCACGACATTAGCCCATGCTGTGTGTCAATGACACCGCCCTTTATCCTGTGTTTGTACTTCTATTGCACTGTTGGTGTTCCTGGTTCTTCTTCTACAAATATTTCTGGCATTGCATTTCAGTGTTCCTGTCACCTCTCCCAGTTCAGCATTATGGGGGGGTTCACCTGTTGGTTCTATTGCTTCCTGGTTTGATTGATCAGCTCTTTAGACATTGTCTTCTCTACCTG
>MU224173.1:2590281-2605467 GCA_018584345.1 Thuja plicata
TTACTAAAAATAGTAAGTTTCCAAAAATAGTAGCTTTGTACAAAATAGCCCTTATTGAATAGAAAAACACATATTTTTGGGTGATGCAAGATTGCCCTTACACCCAGGATGCTCCTGCATCAAGTTCCATTGTGAGATCAAGCACATGCCACACGATCTAAATAAGATCTACGGATATCACTAGATCTCTAAAAGATTTGAAGACTTTGACTTTTATCTAGCGATCACGCGAAGACCACAGATCTTGAACTCAATGAATGACCATGATTCTGTCTCGACAAACATGTACTTGACCTTGAGATTTCTTACTCGACTTTGAGTCCATCTAGAGATTTAGGGATAACGTAGTCTCTGATTCACTGAACAAATTCTTTACCTTGGGTTACATTCGGAGATTAAGCACAAGCCCTCTAATTCTTCAATGCATCTACGATTCTAATTTGATCTTGGCTAGCCCACCCTGGTTTAACTTGACTCATGCTTTATTTGGAGATTGCATGACTGAAGGGATCTCCAAGTCTCTGAATGTTTATCTTTACTCGGGTTAAATCTAGAGATCAAGTGCCAACCCTAGATCTTGATCTCAATCAACGATCAACATTGAATCTCTTAATATACTTGTACTTGCCCAAATATTTCTGAGACCATGCGCCAACCCTAGATCTTCATGCATCAATGACTCATGTTGAATCTCTAAATAAACTTGCCTTCACTTGAGCTTGACCCAGGTTAGATCTAGATATTACGAGATAAATTAAGTCTCTGGATCCTTGAATAGATCTCTTAACTCAGGTTTGATTTTGAGATCATGCGCTAGCCACAAGATCTTGTCCTTAATCAATGACTAGTGATGAATCGCTGAATCTTTCTATACTTGATCATTTCATTCAGAGATTAAGAGACACCCTTGATCTTGATCTGCATCCATGGTTCATGCTGAATCTCGAGACCCCTGGCTTAACTCTGCTTTGATCTAGAGATTCAGAGATAAGCATATCTCTCAATCTTGTAATAAACTTGACTTGACTTGGCTCAACCATAGTTAGATCTAGAGATTACGACATAAACCTGATCGCCAAGTCACTGAATAAAATCAATAACCCATGGTTCATTTGGAGACTCAACGACAACCACTGATTCTGATCTTGACTTGGACACGTGTTTGTATCTCACATCATCTCTCCTGATTGTTGAATGCATATTGGCTTCTAGACTTTATCTAGCGATCAAGTGCAAGCCCTAGATTTATGCCTTGATCAACGGTCCAAATTCTATCCATGTAAACTCCATGTAAACTCTGGCTTACTTTTCATGACAATGATCACATTTGTAGATTCAACGACAACGCTATCTCCATGTCTCTTAATGATTTTCTTAACTAGGGTTCCATCACGAGACTTGGTGTAGACCACATGATGAGAATAGGGACATGAACTAATCAATGACCCTCGCTAAATTGCTGAAAAAATGAAGAATTTGACTATTATCTGGAGATCTAGCGCCAACCACTCATCTCAGACAAGATTGATGATCCTCGCCAAGTCTTGGAACATTTTGTTTAACCTTGAGTATATCTAGAGATCTCGCGACCAAGCAAAACTGTAAACTATGTCTTGAAGTTGGTTAAATTACGAGATTCAGAGATAAAGGTATCTCTAAATCTCCAAATACTTTTCTTGACCAAGGTTATATATTGAGATTAAGCACCATCCACACGATAAAATCAACATCCACGGTCCTCGCTAGATCCCTGAATAAAAACTTGAACTTGAACTTGATCTAGCGACTCAGCGCCAACCACACGATTAGAAAAAGATCTACAGTGCACGTGAAATCTCCAATGGAAAAGAGCATATTCGATCTCATTCTGATATTAAGAGATAAAGGCCAGGTTGAAAGTGCACATGACTTAAAAAAGATTCTTAAGTGGCTTGGATAAAGTAACAAGAGAATAGAACATGTCTTGAAGGGTTTAGGGTTTTTTCATGAAAATAACTCAACAAGACTTAGGGTTTTAGGCCAGAGGCCAAAAATAATGGCAGAGGCATGGAAAGAAGACATGGAACCTAGCAAAATTTTGAAAGTTCTAATAGGCTAATGGGAAAAGCATTGTCATCTTTCCTCTTATTCTTGCATTATTTATGAACTACAACAAGTTGTCTGTAAACCTCTATAAGGATAAGTTTATCTTCTACATATTTTGGTAATTTGAATGGATATCCATTAAACCCACCAACCCGCAAGTGAGTAAACCTTTGAAATAGAATAAAATAACTTTCATACCACTTTATGAGATTTAGAACTTTTGAGGAAAACTTGAGTCCAATATTTCCCTAGAGTGCTCTTGTTTTCAACATTGTGAATGCATAATTCACTCTCAAGAAATGTTTGTTTCTTTCTTCTAATTGTAAATAAGGATAAAATTCATATATCTAAGTGGTATTGGTATACTCTCCTCTGGTATTTAATCCAGGTCATGTCCTCATAGTAAAAATTTCATACACAAGGTAAGAAGTCATGTAGAAATATTGATTTTACTCATAACACACTATTTGATCATGCAAATTGTCACTAATAGGGCTTCCCTAGTCAATAAATTAATTTAATTTGCATATGATTGATATGTACAAGTACATCCATGGTTCAAATTCACTTGATTTTTTATTCCCCATCAATCTGTGCAATAACACAATCATGTTAGGTATCTCTTCCACAAAGAGGGTTCTATGAATAGTTTTGAGCAACTGAGATTTTCTTTTCTTTGGGGCTTTCAACCAATTTTTGGAAATAGAGTTAAGCCATTGATCTTGTTTTGAATAAAATATTGTTGTGCAGTCTCCTGGTTTATGTGCGCAAATTGGTCTCTAGTTGGTAATCTAAAAATAATACTGAAGGAGACATTATCCAACTTGACAATCAACTTGTCATCAATTGTTTTAATTTCCCTAGTATGTGGATTGTAACACTTTGTACACTCAAGAATCATCTCCACACATTGTATTGATATGGGAAGCCCTGCTGCATGAGCCAAATCACTTTCTAAATTATTCTATGACAAAGAAGATATTTTTCCTTCTTCCATGCTATCCCAAAAACTCTTCAAACTGAGATGTCCCAACTGTCCCAAATTTGTATCTAAAATTTGTGGAAGATCACTTTCAAGTGTGGACATGAATTCATATCCCTGATACTTGCATTTTATGTTGATAAGATCTTTCAGTCTAATGAGCTATCTGTGATATTGCCAATTTTGAAATTTACCAATTCCCCTCTTATTTTAGTGTTAATCTTAACAAAATCAACTAGTTTACTCACAGAATTCCAATATAAGTAGAAACATCTATGTTTAGAAATCACATTCATAATTATTTTTCCCAACTTTATATCACTTTTTAATCACCTAAAAAATGGTCAATGTAAATCAATTGACTGAAATTCTAATCAAGATTATCAAATCAAAGCAATTTAAATCACTAAATTTAGTTGTAATGACTAAATTTATCTGTTTATAGAGAATTTTTAATTATTCTTAAATAAAAATATTATTTATTCAAAATTAAATTAAATCTTGATTTATCTATTTAGATGTTTCTAATTCCTTTTGTCTTTTTAAGGATATTTGAAAACTCTCAAGCATCCTTTCTCACCTTTTCCGCAAGCACAAGTTGCTTGGAACTAGGTTTGTAATTGTTTGAATCCTTTTTGCCTAGATCCTTTTATTGTTACCTATTATTCTTGTAGGCGATTGACCTAAAATGCTTGAGAGACATGCCCAAGTTTGGTATTCCTTTACAATATAGAAACATACAATTTTATCTCTATTTTCACGATATAGCATAATCACTTATTTTAATGTTTCCAATAGAGTAATTATATGCTTTAATATTATTTTTGATATAAAGGTATAGTCTAATAAAGTGGCTTTAGATGTTTTCAGCTTGCAAACACTCATTGAGCATTGGGAAATTGCTCCTTATGTTGTTGCTCATGTGTTGCTCTCTATTACCAATTAAAATGCTTACCCTTTAAAAGGGCATTGTTATGGTTGTAGCCATAGCTCCAAAATTGTCCCTCATGGTTCAAAAGGTTCTCTCATCACAGATATCATGGTTGATCTTGCCTATAGCATAGCTAGTCTTCTACCTCTGAACACAATCATGAAAATTCTGATTGGCTTCATAATTTGAAGTTGCCCCCACCTAAATCTTGTTATCTTTCCTATTTAACCATGATCAAGAAGAAGAAACTAATGATAATACCATCATAAGTTGAGTATCCATCCTTGCTAGTTATGTTGGAGATTTACTTCTGGAAGCTAGTTGATTGTATGTTTGTCATTGATGACAACATTTAATATACATCAGTTTTCTGTATGTACTTATCATAAAAGTGATATTAACCCTTGCATAGTTATATTCATGTTGTAGACATGTTGTTGATGCTTTGTTCATACACGCAGGATCAGATTTGATGTTTCAGTTAAGTTGTGTTAATCTGTATTGGCAGTTATAGTTTCTGGAGAGTATCTGTTTAGAGCCGACGTATTTATCGTGTTTCTTGAGTTGCGCCTATCTTTAGGATACGCATGTGTATATTCATGATTAGTTGAGTTAACCATGTTTGGTTAAGAGCGCCTATCATGTTTCATCAGGATTGTGTTGTTTGAGATCATTTGGTGGAGCCAAATCAGTGAAGAATCGTGTCTGTTCAGTTCATATTGTGCGGTCTTAATCTTGATTGCGTGCTTAGTTAAGATGACAAGGATGTTGGTGAAGTGTTTCCCACATCTGTCGTGACCTTATACTTTGAGGAAGATACTTATAGTATTTCATTTGTGAACGCTAAGTGTGAATGATAAGAAAAGAGACAAAAAAAGTACAGAGCCGAATATCAGTTGTGTTTCATTCATCAAGGATCTATGTGAAGAAGTAGAGGAAGATTGCATTACACTACAACTGATCAAGATAGCAGGTCTACTCTACAGTTCATCATCAGATATAGTGCACATCTGTTCTATAGAAGGTTGTAGCCTTCACCATTGAAGTAGTGAGCTTTTAGAAAGTGAGTCCTCACTCTTAATAGGGTTATTTATAAAAGACTCCTATCAGGGTCAGACCCTTAACGAGGTCACTATACTTATTGCGTTGTAAAGAACAAATCCTAACAGGGTTACAAGATCTTCTAACAAGGATTATTATAAACAAGTATAGTTCATTGTGGGTGCTAATTCCCACCGGGGTTTTTACCATTTGGTTTCCCCGTAACCAAATTGTGGTGTTGTCTATTGTGTTATCTAAATGTGCATTTACTTTATGGTATTTTAGAATTAATAAGAGAAAATAATTAAACTAGCTGATAACTAATTCACCCCCCCCTCTCAGTTATCCTTTGGGACTATTCTAACAATTGGTATCAGAGCCAAGTTCCTTGAAGAGAAATCCTAACAGCTTAAGGTAGATCAGATGGCATACTTCATAAAAGAGAGTCCTAAGTTCGATGGAGAGACTTATCTGGATTGGAAAAACAAAATGATAACACATCTATAGTGTGTTGGTTTTGAGATTTTTGAGACAGCCACACAAGAAGTTACTATTCCCTCCCTAAAAGACCTTGCAAAAGATGATGCTACTAGTAAACAAAAGGATACATTTACAGCTAGTGCAATTGCCAAAGAAGCCCTTATAAGTGCACTATCTGACAGTGAATTCTCTGAGATCAAGAAAGTAGACAAGGCATACATAATATGGAAGTATTTAGAAGACATGTTTGAAGGAGATATCCAATAAAATAATGCGCGTAGGAAGACATGGAAAAAGAAATACAAAAATCTTGAGATGTTACTTGAAGAAAACATTAGAGCCTACAATCAGAGGATAAATGAAGTAGTTTCTGGAATCAAAAACAATGGTGGAGAAATTTCAGAAGAAGACATAATGGACAAGTTGATGACTACATTGACAGCAGACTATGAGAGCAAGATCAATATTCTAGATGAAACCATGAAATTTTCAAAGGACTTCAAGAGAGAGATTTTGATCAGTAAAATCTCTGCATTTGAGATATCAAGATTGAAGACTGAACCCAAAAGTGAAACAGCCTTCAAAGCATCAATACATGGTAAGAAAACTTTACACATTTCTAATGAGAAAGAAGAATTTGATGAAGAACTAGAAGAAATTATTGCCATGATTGCTAAAAGAGAAAAGAAAGGCAAAGGAAAGTATGAAGGATAACTTCCATTCAAATGTTTTTCATGCAACAAGATTGGTCACTTTGCATCCAAGTGTCCCACAAGAGTCAAGAAGTTTAGATCTGATTACAAACCTAAATACAAAAAGGAATGCTACCATGCTGAAGAAGGTGTAATAGATGAAGATTCTAGAGAGGATGAAATTGGATTCATTGCCCTTAAAGACATGGAAAAATTGCTTGAGGAAATGGACATTGAATATGAAAAGGAAGCACATGAGTTAGCCCTAATTTCCAAAGAAGACATCAGAACTGATTGGATCATTGACAGCAAATGCTCTCACCACATGACAGGTGATAAAGACAAATTTGTTAATCTGGACAAGTACAAAGGTGGTATGGTTAGATTTGGAGATAACACTCCTAAACATATCATAGGTAGATGATCTATCACCCTAGATGGAAAGAACAAGACAAATGATGTTCTGTATGTTGATGGATTACATCACAACTTACTAAGTGTTGGACAACTACTTGACAAAGGTTATCATTTGGAATTCAGAGACAACAAGTGCATTATTAACAACAAAGAAGGAGACATGATTGCATCTGGATAAAAAACAAAAGGTAATGTTTTTCATCTCAATTCAGATGTAAGTTGTTTTGTTGCAAAAGTATATGACAGTTGGTTATGGCACAAGAGACTCTGTCATATCAATTTTGACAATATAGTAAAGATAAGCAATGTCAAGGCAGTTAGAGACCTTCCAAGTATTGCAAGACCAGTTGACACAATGTGCAAGGAATGTGTTATGGGAAAGCATGTAAGGAGCTCTTTCAGAAGCAAGCAGAACTCAACTGAAAACAAATTGGACCTAGTACATACAAATTTATGTGGTCCTACTCAAACAAGGTCATACTACGGAGAAAGGTATTTCATTTTGTTTGTTGATGATTTTCAAGGATGATGTGGGTTGTGCTCTTAAAGGAGAAGTCTGAAGCCTTTGAGAAATTCAAAATATTCAAAGCTAAGGTTGAGAATTAATCTAGAATAAATCTAAAATGTCTAAGATCAGATAGAGGAGGAGAATTCACCTCCAACCAATTTTATGAGTACTGTGAAGAATATGGGATCAAAAGATAGTTGAGTGCTCCTAGAAACTCTCAACAGAATGGGATTGCAGAAAGAAGGAACATGATCATACTTGATACATCACGCACTATGATGATTGAAGGAAAAGTTGCACACACTTATTGGAGAGATGCAGTCAATACAACAGTCTATACTATCAACAGAACACAATTAAGGCCAGGCTCAGATAAGACACCTTATGAACTTTGGTTTGGTAATGTACCTACAGTAAAATACTTTAGAATCTTTGGTAGCATGTGATACATCAAGAGAGATGATGATGTTGGTAAGTTTGATGCTAGAAGAAATGAAGGTATTTTCCTTGGTTACTCTACTAAAAGCAAAGCATACAGATGTTTTAATTTGAGATTAAAGAAGATAATTGAAAGTACTCATGTAAAGATTGATGAGAATTTCATGGTTCAAGAGAGGTACTATGAATATGCACCTACGATTGAGGATGAACCCAGGACTAGCAATAAAGACACTGTTATTGAAGAAATTTTTGATTGCATTGATGTATCATGTAATGAACCTGAATCAAGCATAGAAGTATCATAGATTACAGATGAGGCTATCACACCAAAATTTCAAAAATTCACATCTAGATACCATTCAAAAGATGATATCATTGGAGATCAGAGTAGTAGTGTTTTGACTATATCTAAAGCAAAAAGTTTAACAGTGGATGAAGAGGTATGTTAACTTTCACAGATTGAACCTTTAAGTGTTGAAGATGCTTGCAAGGATTCTGATTAGAAGAAAGCAATGGAAGAAGAATTAGATCAAATAATCAAAAAAGATACATGGGAATTGGTTCCTAGACCTAGTGACAAAAATGTGATTGGAACAAAGTGGGTGTTCAGGAATAAGATGAATGAAGATGGTACAGTGGTCAGAAACAAAGCAAGACTGGTGTGTAAAGGATATGCACAAAGGGAAGGAATAGATTGCACTGACACATTTGCCCCTGTGAGCAAACTAGAAGCCATTAAGTTATTCTTGGCCTATGCAACATTCAAAGGTTTTAAAGTATACCAAATGGATGTCAAATCAACCTTTCTGAATGGTGACTTGAAAGAAGAAATATACATAAAATAGCCTGAAGGATTTAATCTATCAGATAAACTAGACATGGTATGCAGATTGAAGAAAGCACTCTATGGACTTAAACATGCCTCAAGAGCTTGGTATGAGAGACTAGATGGTTATCTTACCAAGATTGGATTCAAGAAAGGAGCAGAAGATTGCAACTTATTCATAAGAGAGACACCTGATGGATTATTACTTGTTCCCATATTTGTTGATGACATTATCTTTGGAGGTAATGACAAACTTAGTGCGGAATTTGCAAAAGAAATGCAGAATGAATTTGAAATGAGCATGATTGGTCCTATAAAATATTTTTTGGTATTGAATGTAAAACATATAGATAAAGGAATATTCATAAATCAGTCCAAATATGTGAAAGAAATATTGAAGACTTTCAAGATGGAAGACTATAAACCAATATGCACTCATATGATAACAAGAAGCAAGCTTTCTAAAGAAGATGATTCCACAGCAGTTGACAAGACATTGTACAAGTCTATGATTGGAAAACTTATGTATCTCACTCAATCTAGACTAGACATATCTAATGCAGTTGGCGTTGTTGGTAGATTTACAACTGAACCCAAGCAGAATCACCTAATGGAAATAAAGAGAATATTCAGATATCTAAAGGGAACTATAAACTATGGTTTATGGTATCCTAAATCAGAGAATATACAACTTCATGTATATACAGATGCAGATTGGGCAGGTTGTATTGATGACAGGAAGAGTACTTCAGGAGGAGCAGTATTTCTTGGAGATAGGTTGGTTTCTTGGATAAGAAAGAAGCAGAATTGTATCTCTCAGTCAACAACAGAAGCTGAATATGTTGCAACAGCTTTGAATTGTTCAACAATGGTTTGGATCAAGCAGATGGTTAAAGATTTTGGTATTCAGGTTGATTATCCTATTTTTATTCACTGTGATAACACTAGCACTATCAACATGTCCAAGAACCCTGTGATGCATGCAAAGACAAAACACATTGAGATCAAATACCATTTTCTTAGAGAAAAAGTTGCAGACAAAGAAGTGGAATTGGACTATGTGAGCACTAAAGAATAGTTGGCAGATATTTTCACAAAGCCTTTATCAAAAGATACTTTTGTGTATCTCAGGGAGAAGTTGGGAGTAATTCCCTTTCCTGAGTCTGATTAGATAAAGTAGCAAGTACATCAGTCCATGGTGACTGATGAATGGTTGACTGCTCTATTTCTGGAGTAGTACCTATGCCTAATTGTTTATGGTTCCCTTTTCCATTGATGTCAAAGGGGGAGTATGTAGTTAGGGGGAGCATATACTCTGGGGGAGTATATAATCTTGTAACTTAAAAATACAGACAAAGGAGCTGCAGCAGTGTAGAGGAATCTTTGATGAGGATATTGAGAAGATTGTAAAAATAAAGAAGAGACCATGTGTTGAAGATGTTTTTAATATCATATGTTGCCATCAATGTCAAAGGGGGAGATTGTTGGAGATTTACTTCTGGCAGCTAGTTGATTGTATGTTTGTCATTGATGACAACATATAATATACAGTAGTTTTTGTATGTACTTATCAGAAAAGTGATATTAACCCTTGCGCGGTTATATTCATGTTGTTGATGCTTTGTTCATACATGCAAGATCAGATTTGATGTTTCAGTTAAGTTGTGTTAATCTGTATTGGCAGTTACAGTTTCTAGAGAGTATCTGTTCAAAGCCGACGTATTTATCGTGTTTCTTGAGTTGCGCCTATCTTCAGGATACATGTGTGTATATTCATGATTAGTTATGATTTAACCATGTTTGGTTAAGGGTGCCTATCATGTTTCATCAGGATCGTATTGTTTGAGATAATTTGGTGGAGCTGACTCAGTGAAGCGTCGCGTCTGTTTAGTTTGTGTTGCGCGGTCTTAATCTTGATTGCGTGCTTAGTTAAGTCGACAAGGATATTGGTGAAGTGTTTCCCACAGCCGTTGTGACCTTATACTTTGAGGAAGATACTTATAGTAGTTCATTTGTGAATGCTAAGTGTGAATGATAAGAAAAGAGACAGAAAAAGTACAGAGCAGAATATCAGTTGTGTTTCATTCATCAAGGATTTATGTGAAGAAGCAGTGGAAGATTACATTACACTGGAACTAATCAAGACAGCAGGTCTACTCTACAGTTCATCATCAGATATAGTGCATATCTGTTCTACAGAAGGTTGTAGCCTTCACCATTGAAGAAGTGAGCTTTTGGACAATGAGTCCTCACCCTTAATAGGGTTATTTATAAAAGACTCCTAACAGGGTTAGACCCTTAACCAGGTCACTATACTTATTGCATTGTAAAGAACAACTCCTAACAGGGTTGCAAGATCTTCAAACATGGATTATTATAAACAAGTATAGTTCATTGTGGGTGCTAATTCCCATCGGGGTTTTTACCATTTAGTTTCCCCGTAACCAAATTATGGTGTTGTCTATTGTGTTATCTGAATGCGCATTTACTTTATGGTATTTTGGAATTAATAAGAGAAAAGAATTAAATTAGCTGATAACTGATTCACCCCCCCCCCCCTCTCAATAANCCCCCCCCCCCCCCTCTCAATAATCCTTTGGGACTATTCTAACAGGTTAGGTACTCCCAAATGGTTGATGATCCACCACCAAACCAAACGTTTTTACTTAAAGTGTGCTGACATCGGATGAAGGATAAGATGAAAGGTTGACGAGTTTGAACTATTAACGTCCTTACTTTTATTTTTTTCATTCACTATTGCGCTTATCTTCGGCTACATTAGCGGGGCAACATTATTTTGTTCTCTAAAATTGAATGGTGGCCCAAAATCTAAAAAACAAATCAAACCCACAATAGGAACCTTAAAAATAGGAAGTGCGTCAAGATTTTAAAGGGGTTCGAATTAAGTGGGACCATTAAAAACCTATAAGCCTTATTTTGTAAAAGTTTTTTGTTGATTAAAATCTATATGGGCTTATTATAGGTGATGGGAAATATGTTTTGTTAACCCCAATAGCATATTTAAATGCTTATAAAATGGAGAATTTTTGCTCTTCAAAGACAATTCTGGGATAAAATTCTTGGAACTTCTAGGGGAAGAAGGTGGGAAGCCTTCTCTTAGGCTTCATGTCTTAAACTTTTGTTCTCATATTTTTGGAGTAAATTGAGTTGTTTTTATTTTGTTTTGGGAGTATTGTAAAAATTGCGGAGAAGTTTGACAGAATATGTTGCTAGGAAGAGCAGTATAAATTGTATTGCAACTCAAAGGCTATTGTGATGTAACAAAGCCTTCAAATTAATGGAACAACATTGTAGTCAAGTGAGTCCCGAGATGTAGCCCAAACATTGGGCAAACTTTGTTAGCAAATTGATTTTCATCTCTTTATGCTTTTCTTGTTGTTTTCACTTCATGTGTTATTAATTTGAATGTCATTAAGTTGAACCCCATTGTTTCTCCTACTTATATAGTCCTAGTGACTTAGTGGTGTGACTATCTATTGTGATATTGCAATCAAGATTCAACAATGTAGTTTTTTGAGTCAAACTCATTGGTGTGTAGTCGACTATCTATTGTCGCCACTTTTTTATTCCAATTTTACTTTTGGATGATAATGTCATTCCAAGTTTGCTTTTTATATGAAAAATATATCAATTTTTTGTTTAACATTTAGCTGTTTGTCATTTAAAAACAATAAAAAAATTGCAACAATTAGATATAAAAAGAAAGAAAGAAAGAAATTACATTTGTAATTATACTATTCTAATGAATACACAGAAATTGATGTAACATTAATAACATAATACAAGGCTATGTTCTAAAGACATATTTTCTTTATGGAAGTATTGTATGTATTATAAAAAGAAAGAACCTAAAATAGATGTCTTTCAAGAAAAACACCTTTGACAAAGAGAATTGTGTTTATTTCTTTTCATATTTAAATTTTACAAAAAATACTTTGACAAAGCCGTTTAAATTTTACTACATTTGCAATAAAACATTTTAACATAAAACAAGTGAAAATAACATTTGAATATTGAAAAACGAAAAAAATAAAAATAAAAATTGAATCTAATTGTAGGAAACAAATGGCAGCAAAGAAAACCTGAATGAGCTGAATAGAGAGAATAATGCAAAATGCATTGATTCATTGACTTGTATTGTTTGATCACATTCTTGCCTCTTCAAGATACACTCACTATTCAGCAATAAATTAACATGAATAATATAAAAGGACAATACAAGATGAATATAATAGTACAAATTAACATGAATAATATAAAAGGACAATACAAGAGGAATATAATAATAGTACAAGTCTGATTTGGTATTAAAAACATCCAAATCTTCTCACATCCATTATTCACTCAATATTCAATGCGGAAAACTATGAGAGACCATAAAAGCAGATTCCCTTTCCTTTTTCCCCCTTGCTTTTGGGTTGTGTATGGGTTGGCCTAATCTCATATTCTTGAATGGACTTTGCAACTGTATTGCTTAATTTATAAAAAGGCTTTCTCTCTTCTCTAACTTTTTTCCTTCTTATCTTGTTTAAAATAAGTTAAGTATGGAATTTCACAAGCTCACCAAAGTGCTCGTTTACATGAAACAATTAAAAATTAGGTCTGACTTGACTATCTTTCCTTTTATATATAAAGCAGTGCCAATATATTGGCATTTTAATGAACATATGCACATGGGATAGTAACGGAAAAATGATAACTTAGTTGGAAATAATGTGCACTCCCAAATTGCATCATGGGAACCATTAATTTTGTAGTGCTTTCACATAAAATATTTGAGGTTTTCTTCAAGGACAGTGTGCTATCATATCAAGGAATAAGGGCACTGAGGATGACAAAATTAAATGAATTGATTTTATTTTTATTTTTATGTTAGATGGTTGATCAAGATCAATTGGAGAATATTTTAAAAAGTATATAGTGAATGTTTCAAAAAATATTTAATAGTTTTTTTATCAATCAATTTGTGAAAGATGATTGAATTTATTTTTTAACTTTTAATTTAAAATTTTTAAATAAAAAGAATTTAATTTTTTATTATATATTCAAATAGAAACTTTTAAAGAATATCTTTTGAGAAGATAAATAAATATATAGGAAAGAAGTTTGTATAATGACCAAATACAATATGGAAAGGAAAATAGACAATTCAAAGTAGGTCAAAATTTGTTATAGGTAATAAGTTATTTATTTAATAATATAAATATATGTTATTTTATAATGATAAATATATATGTTTATAATTTGATTATGATACATTCAGAATAATTTAGAATCTTTTTAAAATAGAATATATAGATTTTATAAACTTGCTTTACTAATTTATAATATTATTATGCAATATAATATTACTAATTTAGTGACTTATGATTGGTTGACTTTTCATTTCTACTTGAAAATGAATTTCTTTCTTATTGTTTGCATTGACAAATAATGAATTAGTTTTATACCAATGAACCAATCATAAATCACTATTTTTTTATTGTTCAACTATTTGTAAAGTTTAAATATTTATTTATGAATTAAATATATTCTATAAATTACTTTTTTCAATTATGATTGTTCAATTGATTTGGTTAGGACCCCTTTTTTAGGAGGCTTCCCCAAATTATTTATAATATATAAGTATTATATATTAAAAAAAATTAAATATAAAAGTACTATATCATATATGTTATATTATATAATTTTAATATTTCACTAACTCTTTATTTTTCATTTAAATTCTACCTTACATTTATAATTTATAACTATATTTAAAAATTTTACAATTATAACTATACAAATAAATTATAATATATACGAAATAATTTATTAAATATTATTTTTCAAATTTCATACAAATTTCTTATGTAATTTTTAATCTATAATAATTTTACTTTTGTTAAATAACTATTAATTAAAAAATATATAATATTTATAATAAAATTAAAAATAAATTTACATATATAATTATAACTAATTACGGCAAGTGGAGACTACTACGTGACACTTGTCTTATCTTATATTCAACAAAATCATTTTCTGATTTTAGATATTAGAAAACATTTTTGGTAGGCAAATACCAAGGATGAGGACATTTATTTCATGACTTAAGCCCTTCCTAACGGTTTCCTATCTTTACCAATCCCCTTGCTCTTCTCACATCACAAACAAGATCCACTTTTTTAAAGAGGTTGAAAATATCTAAACGAATATAGTTTGTATTTCAACCATTAATACTATATAATAATTGTAAATATTAAATATAAAAAGAATTTAATAAATTTAATAGAATCGATACTTTCAATCCTGAATTTTCATACAAAAGAATTCAATCCGAAACCCGTGCATGGACGATTCTAAAAATCTGATATGAAACCCTAAGGGCCCGTTTGGCGCATGGAATTAACTTATCCAGAATAGGCCTATTCTAGAATAAGGGCCTATTCTAGAATTAATTAATGCTCAAAACGAAAGCTGGAATAAGCTATTCTGCGTTTGGATCCCATAATGTGGAATTGGAATAAAAAGTTATTTTTTATTTTTTTAATTAATTTGAACAATATGTATTTTTAACTTGTGTACACACATACACATATACACACATACATATACACATACACACATACACACACACACACACACGTGTGTATATATACACTTATATGCACACATACACACATATATACACATATATGTGTGTATATACACATGTGTATATACACACATATATACACATATATGTGTGTATATACACACAAATGTGTATATACACACATA
>MU224173.1:2605517-2625154 GCA_018584345.1 Thuja plicata
ATACACTTATATGCACACATACACACATATATACACATATATGTGTGTATATACACATGTGTATATACACACATATATACACATATATGTGTGTATATACACACAAATGTGTATATACACACATAGGTGTGTATATATACATGTGTGTATATATGTGTGTGTATATACATGTGTGTAATGTGTATATGCACACACGTGTGTGTATATACACATTACACACATGTATATACACACACATATATATACATATTTGTGTGTACGTGTATATACACACATGTGTGTGTATATACACATTACACACGTGTATATATATACATACCCATATTAAAAAAAAAGATTTAAAAAAAAAATTATAAAAAAAGTAAAAATTAATAAAATAAAATAAATTTGAATCCATAAAAAGCTTATTCTCGAATAAGAAATGAATTCCAGCTTTTTTTTAGAATTAACTTATGCTGGAATAAGCCCAAAATGGGGATAAGTTTTCTAATTGGAGAATAAGGAAAATGCCCACAGAGAATAAATTTATTCTAGCATTAACTAATGCTTATTCCAGCTTATTCCAATTTAATTCCTTGCGCCAAACGGACCCTAAAAGAAATAAATTCTAATTTTAACTGTATTTGATAGAAAAAATCATTTACCCAGCGATTCTCTCTTTGGATTCATTCAAGCTCCTAATGCATTTAATGCCACCTAATTCGCAGAGACCCACTGAAAGTTACAATTTAGGATCCAACTCGACAAAGTCCGTTCAAGCCCACAAAATAAAAGAACCTGAGCCACCCCTTTTATGGTTTGAACATGGGTAAATCTTCTCATGATTTCTTTTCAAATGAATTAGACAGATTTATTATTTTGTTTTCTTTGTGGGGACTCTGAAAAGAAAGAAGACAAAAAAAAAAAAACATCTGACCTGCAGCATTATAGTGCTGAATTTCAGCACTGATCTTTGGATACAACAAGATCATACAAATTATTATAGAACTGTTGATTGAACATGTGAATCTTCAGAGACCTCTTGCTTAACCTGAAAGAAGGCTCTATGAATTCTCAAACTGCCCTCTTAAAGTTCTCTGCCTTCCATTTCAAGAAACTTGGTTTTTTTTTAATATTCAATAGGATTGTCAGTTACTGAATAGATAGATACCTGACATCAAATCAAGGTCCGTCAGAATCAGTGACAAATTCTCCATATCCTCTGTATTATTCAATATCTCTGTTTCCATATATAATTATTGGAACACTTGCTCAGTCTTGTTGATTTTTGAGAAGTTTGTAGTATAGATTCTTATTCTGGCCCATGACTCTGTTTGTCATGATTTTTGTCATGCAGAATATGTGAAAATCTTGAAAGACTTCCAAGATTTCAAGTTCTAGTTCTGAGCTTGGGAATAGTATTTCCCTGGTACAGTTTGATTGAATTTGCAGTCATGGGTTTCTTGTATTGGAATGAATGGGTAGAGTTTTGGAAAACGCCATTACAGACAAAGGAAAGTAATGGTCAGCAGGATTGGGTCAAGGATGGATCTGTGGATCTCAAGGGGAGGCCTGTTCTTAAAACGAAAACTGGTGGATGGAAGGCTTCTCTTTTTATCATTGGTAAGATTTAAATCATGGATTCTTGCATAAGAAGATAAGGATTCTGAGGACACCTGATTCAATTGACACTAGGTCTGTTGTTTTATGTGGAGACCTCGTATACTTAGATTAAATCCAGCAGCATGGAACTTGTTGAACTTGGACATACCATGAATTTTGAATTGAAATTTGACTTGTTTCAGGAGCATTCTTTAACAATCAATCTGATTTGTAGAAAGTTCTGGCCCATTGAATGGGCTATATGACTGATGGAAGAATTTTAATAAATTGTTGAATTGTGCAGGAGTTGAAGTCAGTGAGAGACTTACATACTATGGAATTGCCTCCAATTTGATCATCTATCTAACAACGAATATGCATCAAGGAATTCAAGCTTCTGCCAAAGATGTAAACTATTGGGTTGGGGTCACAACTGTTATGCCTCTTGTAGGAGGCTTTGTAGCAGATGCATACAGTGGCAAATACTGGATGGTCCTGGCTTCCTCAGGACTTTATCTGGCGGTGAGATTTTGAGGGATTAAATGTTTATATTGTATATTGTATACCCATGTCTGAATTCTTTCTAGGTTAGTTTTGAAAACAGAAAGAAATGTCAGGGCAGTACAAATTTCTGAATTAAAGACGTGTCTGATCTAATTGTTTGCATGAAATTCATGTTTCAGGGATTAATTTTATTGACACTCTCAGTATCCCTCTCAGCTCTGAAGCCTGAAAAGTGTTTAGAAGTCTGCAGTAAGGCAACAACAGGGGAGAAAGCTGTTTTCTTCCTGGCTTTGTATTTGATAGCAGTTGGCACTGGTGGGCACAAGCCTTCTTTGCAAGCATTTGGTGCAGACCAGTTCAATGAGGAGGATAAAAATGAAAAGATTAAGAAGGCATCGTTCTTCAATTGGTGGTATTTTGGGCTCTGTAGTGGCACTCTACTAGCCGTTACAGTTGTTGTGTATGTCCAGGACAACATAAGCTGGGGAATTGGGTTTGGGATCCCTACAGTTGCCATGGCTATAGCAATTGGCCTGTTTTTGTATGGGACACCATTTTACAGAAACAAACTTCCAGGAGGCAGCCCTATAACTTCGATTTTGCAAGTGGTTGTTGCTGCAGTAAGGAATAGAAAGAAAACTCTTCCTTCAGACATGGACTTGCTTTATGAGAATCGGAATGCAAAGTCAATGAAATCAGGGCAGAGGTTACTATCACACACAGATAGTATTCAGTAAGCCATTTCTTACCCTTCTTTACCAAATTACTCTACCTACAATCATATTTGTGATTTTTCTAGGAAACCCTGAAATCTCCACAGGCCTGTGTTTGAAATTTGAATGATAAATGGCTCACAACGAGCCCACCAGGGATCAAGTCTTGCCGAGTGCAAGGCTCTGACACCATAAGGGATGAGGCTGGGTTGCCTCGCAGGTCTGAATCCTCCAACAAAAAATTTGAATGATAAGCAGAGAATCTCTTACTGATGTTACCTAAATTTCAATTTTATAAACCTGCCAAAATCTATATGAAAGTTCCTTTATGTTCTATGTGAACTCACTCCGATGAACTAGAACTGCTATATGATTCAACCTGCATGCCATTACATGCTGATCACCAATGTTTAACTTTGTGAAAATTAGTTTGCCTTTCATGGGGCATTCGTAGATATGTTATATCACAGATTTTGCCTTGAAGATTTCGATTCACTTCAATTTGCATATCGCCCCCACCACTGCTACACCCCTGCCTCCACCGTCCCCAAATTTAGGCCCTTGGTCCTCCATCCCTGAAACCCATTCCTGTGTCCCTATGTCCCCCATCAGAAAACTCCATGAAACTCTGATCAGAAAACTCCATGAAACTATGACAATATGTCGACTCCCTGCAAAGAACTAGAGGTACACTGTAATTCCACCCAACAAAAACTCATAGATTGGTGGTGTTGAGTTTACTGTGTGTGCCAAGAAGAGTTCTCATGTATTAAAAGTGTGTCTTGTCTTGGTCCTAAACAAAAGATCCACCTTAGCCCTTTTACCTCATGGCATAGGGCAACAGTATAATTGAAGTCAATTTTTTTGTGTTTGTATGTGAACTCACCCTGATGAACTAGTCCTACTGTAAAACTGATTGTGTTTCCCTTTTGTAATGGTGTTATTCAGGTGTTTGGACAAAGCTGCCATAGTGGTCGAAGAATATGAACCTAACAACCATACAGAGGGAAACAAGCAGCCAAACCCATGGAAGCTCTGCACAGTAACTCAAGTAGAGGAAACCAAGCTTATATTCAGGATGGTTCCCATCTGGTTATGTTGCATAATCTTTGGAATCATAGTAGCACAGATCACGACATTCTTCATAAAACAGGGCAGCACCATGGACAGGAGTATGGGACCTCACTTTGAGATCCCACCAGCTTCCCTTATAGCCTTTTCCACCATACCCATACTTATTTTAATCTGCATGTATGACACTTGGTTTGTCCCCATAACCAAAAGAATCACAGGCAACGAAAGAGGGATAAGTATTCTACAAAGAATTGGCATAGGCATGCTGTTCTCCATACTGTGCATGGTAAGTGCAGCTTTGACAGAACAAAAAAGGATCCAAAGTGCAAAAGCCCATGGCCTACTTGACAGCCCTAAAACTACAATTCCTCTCAGCATATTTTGGTTAGTTCCACAGTTTGTTTTAATTGGAATTGCAGATGTTTTTACCCTAGTTGGGCTGCAGGAATACTTCTATGATCAAGTGCCTGACAGTATGAGAAGCTTGGGGGTTGCTTTCTATCTATCTGTCATAGGAGTTGCTAGTTTCCTCAGTAGTCTTTTGATTACCATTATTGATAAAATCACTACTAGAGGAGGTCATGATCATGGTTGGTTTCAAAACAATCTCAATAGATGTAAGTTGGAGTATTTCTACTGGCTTTTGGCTGTACTTGGTACTATCAATCTGTGTTGTTATGTGTATATTGCAAACATATACACATACAAGGAGGTCAAGCTGGTTAAGCCTCACACAACAAAGTCTACAGGTTCCTGTTCTCCATAATTCATCACCGTGACCACCTTAGTGGAAATATATATATAGTTTTCTTATTTTGAAAAATGTTTATTAATATATGAATGCATATATATATTGGTGATGTTAAAATGTGTTTTTGCCCTTTAGAAAATAAGGGATGTAAGCAGACAAAGGGACATATTTTTGCTAGACTAAGAAAAAAAGGACTGTCTTTTTCTAGCCACCAGATTTCCAACTAATACATGATAGTGAGAGAGATCACTCTTCTAATCATGAAAAGCTATTTTTGGCGGGCTTGTAACACTTTTTTATTGAAAAGAGAGGTAGAGGTGGATTTTTCTTATTTTTTATTTTGTCATAGTTATGGAGACAAACTGAATTATTTTTAATTGCAAGACAAAAATGTATATTTATTTTCTTTTCTTTAGTGTTTTGGGTTTGTTTTAATTAGAATGTTTTTAATTGCATTTATTAGTATATAAGTAGAATGTTTTTGTGTGAAATCAATCTATTGACATTTTTATATCTTAATTCTATCACTATTCATTTCTAGAGATTGATCTCAATTCATAAGCTTCTCATTCAGCACCTTAGTTTAAATTCATGGGTGTAGGTTTGACCTAAGTCATTTCAATAAATTGCAAATCTAAATTCTAGACTTTTAAAATTTATAGTGTCATAAATTGTAACCTTGTACAATTTACACCACATTTTGTGCCCTTGCCTTAGTGTGTGGTCTCCTAGCTCTTGTCCAAGCCTATTTCTGGCCAAAATACTAAAAAAATGATGTCATATCTTTTCTTGGTGATCTAAATTGTCATTTTGGACTGTGTGCACTTGATTGCCCTATTTAGGTAGGTTAATGGCCCCTGGGATGACCTTTGGAGGTAGGCTTAATTCATGAAATACCTGTAGAACCCTATATAAGAGCATTCTTTCAATTAATTTGCACGTTATCAATCATCCACAATCATCAACATACATGCATCATTTGTCATTCAAGCAATTATTTCAAGGCAACATTTCATCCCACCATATCCTTCAAGTCTTATTCAAATCTAAGCATTGTGGAGTAGCAAGTTACATCAATCTTCATACAAGCATGTCTTATGATTGATCTCCTTTATGTCATGCCATCACATCAATGTGCTTGTAATCACATTCAAAGAGCATTGCATCAACAAGTTTGAGATATAAGATTCAACATTCTACTTCAAAACTCCCATTTCAATTTCATGGTTAATTTCAAAATTGGGGTTTGACCTAGGGAAACCTTCATCAACCCAACATTTTTCCTTCTTTTCATGTTTGTGGCAGGATAGAAAGACACAAATCTATAATAAAAAAGAGAAAATAGTTGTTGATCTCCAAGTTTTGTTGTCTATTAGTGTCACACACTTAGTCATAATCAAGGCAGGTTGGTCCGTCATCACTGCGACCGAGCCATCTCACTAAGGCCAAGACCGAGCACTAGTTACTGTCGAGCAAGTTAGTGGTCGCTGAGTACTCAATAGTTTTTGAGCAGAATAATTGCCGATTTGCATAGAAGAGTTAGTGCCAAGTGACAACATATAGCTATGCCGAGCGAGATAGTATTGACCGAGCACCAGAGTTTACTTATGTCGAGTAAGACAATTTTTGTATATGTGCTTGGAATGACACAAACACCTAGGTAAACCATTTTGGCCGACTTCTATGAATCATTTAATGATCATTCACAGATATTTAATGCATTAATTACGCGTTACTTTTGTGATCATGGATCCCTATACAAGCCATGCAACCAATCAAAATTAGGGATGCCTAAGCGGCAAAATGTGATGAATCTAGATTGTTGATCTTGATCTGAAAGTTTCATCAGTGATCTATTTATGGGATGCTTCAAACCCTAATCTGTGTGTGTAAGTGCACGTGTATGGATGCGAATGTGAAGAGCAGAGATCAGGTGTATATGCATGTTTTGCATATCTAAAGCATTAACCAGATAGAGTGACCGAGCAAAGAAGTGAAGAGCAGAACATAGATATATCATATTGAGAGATCAGTGAGGAGTTGGAAAGAGGAGATCTGTTATCAGCATTTGTAGTGCAGACCGAAGGATCAGGTACTGATACATTCTAGCAAGTGAATCAGGGTAAATCTCTTAACATAGTGGTCCTAACAGGCCTTTGTAAATCTCTTAATCGAGTGCTTACCCAGTTGTAAGTTTTAAATCCTTTAACAAGGTAGATTGTATAAGTCTGTAAGCTCTTAATATGGCAGACCCCTCACAGGGTAGATCATCAGAAGTGATCAAACTTTGTATCCCTAACAGGCACACTTTATTACTGCAGTGATGAAGATTTGTGGGTGTCATCCCCACCCCAGTTTTACCTTCAAGGATTTCTGGGTTACCAAATCTTTGTATTATGTGTTCATTATGGATATGATTAAATGTTAGATCTATTACAACATTTCAGTTTATTTTTATGAATACATGGTTGAATCAGTTTGTTTTAGAAGTGTAAAAGTTTTATAGATCTGATTCACCCCCCCTCTTAGTTATTGCTTTCCCACATTTAAACTTCCAACAATTGGTATCAGAGCATTGTTCTCTTAGAAGAAGTATAACCACTTGAGAGTTACGATCTATGAAATGGAGATTTATAAGTTGGGAAAGATCATTGAGAATTAGAAGATCGATATCCAGCTAGCACTGCAACAGCTTGAGATAGCAAGAGAAGAATTAAGGAAATTCTTAAAGGCTAGGAAAGAATTGGCAACTCAGTTGAATGACACTTCATATAAAGAAGAAGACATTGAAGGTCTATTTGACAATGAAGATTCCAAAGAAAGTAATGTAGCAATTATAGATTTATTGGAGAAGACCAACACACTGAAAGAACGAGTCAAAAGTCTGAAGATAGAACACGAAACTCAATCAATAACACTATGAAAGGTGATTGATCAGAAGAAGAAATCTTAGGAAGATAAGACAATGGTAGAAGAAGATAAGAGACAGATGGCTACAAGACTTGATGAAAGGATAAGTGATGTGTAGAAGCTCACAAACAATCAGTTGGACATGGTCAACCAATTGTTATTTGCAAACCAAGAGAGAAACAAAAAATACATTGAAATTACATATCTGAGATCTGAGAACACTCAAATGAAAAATGAGTTGAGATCTGAAATTGAGAAAATAAATAAGCTGAATGAAGCCTTGAAATACTTTGAGGAATTGATGAGATCGCCAAGGAGGAATAATGACACCTTTGGACTTGGACATACCGAGCACCATTCTTCTACTGAAGAAGGAGAATCATCAAAAAGTGAGAAATGAGGAATGCAAAGCTGAAGAATAGCAAACCTGCATGTCATCATTGTGGGAAACCAAGTCACACAACAAAAATTTGTCGAAGCAAGATTGGTAAATCCAATCCTAAACCCAAATTTAATGGATATTGCTTTAACTTGAGAAGGCATGGAATCTGATGCAGGAGCATCTTGGGTCATTGGCAATCCTGTTCAACCAAAAATATGTTTGTTTTATTCTTTAGTTGATTTGGAGGCTACTCGGGTAATACTCTGTTGCTCAGGTTCTGATGCTCGGTAATACTTGTTTTGTTGCTCGGGTTCTTCGCTCGGGCATGCTTGTGATTTATGATGCTTGGGACTGTCACTCGGGCATGCTTGTAGTTTTCTTCTGACACTCAGGTTTTGTTCCTTTTGCTCGGGTCCTTCTTTGCCCAATGCTCTCTGTTGCTCGGTCAACCTTTGCCCGAGATGTTCATTTTGGAGATTGGATCTAATGGCCGACTTCTTCATTTATTTCCCGTTGCTGAATTAATTTAGGATCTCTCATTGGGATCTGTGTGGACCTAAATCTAGGTCTCTCTTATGGATTTGAGCGTCGACTTCTTTGGTGGACTCTTGTATATATTCTTTTGTATGTTCTTATATTTGGGAATCATTCTTAGAGCAAGAAAGAAAATGTTTATTTATTGAGATCAAAGGTCTGTGATCTATGTTGTATGAAGATCTTATTGTAATTCATTGAATATATGGCCGAAACTGGGATGGCCTTACAACCCGACATGTAATGAGTTTGATCAAGTTAATATAAAGGATCTCTGCATTTTCTTCTCTCACTGTGTTGTTTGGCTTCCGAATTGGTTCTGCAAGGTGGTTTGGTAGTTGGGAGTGCCTTGGGCCCTGTCTTCCTTGCCTTCCTTGCATCATGTGGTATCAGAGCATTGGTGAGATCTAAGTTCCTTCTCTCAAACCCTAACCCTAGTTTGTATTGTTGTGGGGTAGAAGATTGTGATCTAACCTACAATTGCAGAGGGATTCAAGATGGTTTGTGGGAGAGGAAATGTAGATCCAGGTCTAGCTTATATGCTTAGACAGATGGCTTCTAGATTGGAAGCTGTTGAGATAGCCCAACGTAGAGGAAGACATCTTGATGATGTTAGTGATGATGAAATTGAAGAGGTTCAAGGTGAAGCTGCACCTGCACCTATGATGAATCAGGAAGAAGAGCGATTCCTGAGAGCCTTGAAAAGTTTGAAATCCACACCTCAGTTTAATCCTCATGAGTATAGTGGAAAGTTGGATTCTGATGAATTGATTAACTGGATAACTGAGATGGAAAATTACTTTGAATATGAGAATGTAGTAGAGGATAAAAAGGTGAAGATTGCAAGCACAAAGCTGAAAGGTCATGCATCCCTATGGTGGGAACATCTGCAATTGGATAGAAAGAAGAAAGGTAAAGACAAAATCAAGGTATGGGATAAGATGGTGAACAAATTGAAAGGAAATTTTCTACCTTGTGATTATTATATTAACCTAATTAGGAGAATGCAAAGCTTGAAGTAGAAGGACAAATCTATTAAAGACTATACTGAAGAATTCTATAGATTGGACATCAGATCTGGACATGTTGAAGATGAGGTGGAAAGAACAGCAAGATATCTGAATGGCTTGAGGACTTCCATACAAGATGAAATCAGTTTGGTCAAGATGGAAAGCATTAATGAGGCATATCAATTTTCCCTAAAAGATGAGGAAAAGTTGAACAGAAGATATGAACAAAGACAAAGAGGCAGAGGTGGTAGATTTTGTAGAGGAAGAGGTAGATCTCATGGTGAAAATAGTAGATTTGAACCAGACAAGTCTGTTTCAGACACTTATCAAGATAAAGGAAAGACTAAATGGAAAGGTAGAAGCTCATACCGAGGAAGAGGTAATTAATCCAGAGGTGGATATAGAAGAAAAGGTTTCCAAGTAACTTGTTACAATTGTGGTGAAGGACATAAATCCTTTGAATGTACACATGCAAGCAAGAAGGGAAGTAGTAGAAGAAATGATTTGGTGCAAGAAGAGTCATCTAATGAAGCTGAAAAGGAAGGAAATCTCATGATCAGAAGGATACTATGGAGTGAGAAGGATAAGAAAGATCTGATCAGGAAAATTTTGTTCAAGACCAGATGTAGAGTTGCTGACAAAGTTTGGAAGGTGATTGTTGATAGTGGAAGCTTGGAGAATCTGGCATTTGAAGAAATGGTTGCAAAGTTGCAGTTGGAGAGGATGAAACATCCAAAGCCTTATCAGATCTCATGGATCAAGGATGAGCATACATTAATGGTGACTAAACAATGCTTTGTGAATCTGAAAATTGGAAAGTACTATGATAAGGTGTTGTGTGATATTATGCCTATGGATTGTTGTCATATTTTGTTGGGTAAGCCTTGGCAATATGATAGAAATGCTATACATGATGGAAGGCTGAATAGATATTCTATTTGGGTTGATGGTAAGAAGCAAATTTTTTTACCTTTGGTTGAAGAATCTGTTGATGAGTTATGCACATCTGTGAAAGTTTGTTTGATGGAAGGTAGACAGTTTGTTAAGGATTTGAAAAGAAATGATATATTTTATGCTTTGATTCCTAACAAACCAAGTAAGAATATAGAAGATGACATTCCTGGAAAGTTGCTCACTGAGTACAAGGAGATAATTTCAGATAATCTACCTGATGGTTTGCCACCAATGAGAGATATCAATCACTGTATGGATTTGATTCCTAGAGATAGCTTTCCAAACAAAGAACCACATAGGTTAACACTGACTGAGAATGAAGAGCTTAACCTACAAGTTCATGAATTGTTGAACAAAGGTTTTGTTATGCCCTGCATACCCGTCCCTACATTTTGTAGGCAAAATGTTGGGTCCCCCTTTTCTCTTTTGTCCTTCCTTTGTTTTCTTTCACTTCCTTTTTTTCCCTCTGGGCTTTGCTTCCGCAAGGTTTGTATTTCTTTTGTTTTTTTTCGTTGTGTCTCCGGGACCTGGTCCTAGAGCTTGTTTGTTCTTTCCAGAGTCAGATTCTGGACTCTGGGATTCTCTGCAATCATATCTTCTTTCACGAGAAGGTATGATTTCTTGGAATCCCTAGGCCTGGAGTTTGGAGGTTTCCGGAGTTGTCAGAAAAGCACAACCTATTTTTACCCTAGGGTATAAATGGAAGTTACCTATCATTTTCACATTTACCACGATTAAAACACTTAGAGCATTCATATCAATATTGAGGCGATTAAGGTGATTAAACAGTGAGTTGCTCCCTGTGCTTAGTGGCTAATTGATCGTTGATTTGCGGTGTTTTCTGGTGATAGTTTGAAGGTGGACCTGTTTTAGAGCATTTCCCATGTTTGTCTTCCCTACGTCCTTTACGTTTTCAGGTTGGTTGTCATTTTCATTCTCTAGTTTTTTTGTCCCTTTGGTTTTCTTTCTTTCTCCTCGTTTCTGTGGTGCTTGCTTTGTTTGTTTTTGCTTTCATTTGTTCTTGTTTCTGTTTGTTGTGTTTGTTCCTAGTTTGCCTCCCGTTGGTGGGTTGGCCCTGCTAGAAGGTTGTCCGCCTTCTATGTAGTTGTAGTCTAGTATATATTGTACATTGTTGTAGGTTAGCTTTCGTGCCTTCGTGAGTTATGTATGTTGTGTAGAAATCCTGTAAATACTATCTATATGCCTCGGCTCTCTATATTTTAGTGTTTATACCCCTTGTATATCCCTCCATCCTTGATGAGCTCATCACGCTCCATCACCTTTTGAATCATTCAGTCGAAAGGAAGTCACCACGGTTCAAACTCGACACCTCGCTGGTTCGAGTCATGGTGGATTTCTCTCTCCTATGTCATGTCATCTTAATGGCGGGATTAACTTCCCATGAGTGGGCATTCAAACCCCATCCCATCTGACATTAAATTTCCCTTGTGTCGACCCACTTGTCACCATTAATGTCATTTATGCTACCTGTCACATGGCCATGTGACAACCCATGTCAGCCAAGTATGGCTTCCTACTGGTCATCGACACGGCAATGGCTAGTTCTTCCAGACTCCAGGTGCTAAGGCCCCTGGATGCTCATTCCATCTTTGTCATTTGGTTCAAATACTCTGGAGCTCTTGGTTGTCTATCAGAATCTAGATCATGTTTATCTTGAATACTCCAGGATTTTGATATATGCTACCACTTTTTGGACATGTGCGACACAGTGATGATTTCCTCAGAATCCACAAAATTATTATTATTATACCATGTATTGGCGATTCTTCGATCTTGCAGGTTGTAGATTGTGTGATCAAAATGTCTGAGGTGATCACTCCTCCTGATAGCCCAGAGCTACCTACTACCTCCACTCGGGCGGCCAAAAAAACCAAGGCCGAATAGATGTTGGAAAAGCTGCCATTGACCTCCAAATACCCAAAGGAGGGTATTCTCATGGGGTCCAAGGTGGATTCCAAAGTCCAAGAAATAATAGACACAGAGCCCAGAGTTTGGGCTAAAATGCAAGGCTTAATCCAAGCCATCTACAGGATGAAGGCTGACGGAGATAGTATGGCCACTCATTTGGCTGCCTCTGACATTATTAAGGATGTGAACTTTCCTTGTTCAGTGCAATCACCAGAATTGATACGTCAACTAGAAACACTGTACAATACACCTACTCGGACAGTTCTGCTTGTCGATCCCTGGCCGTTACAATATCCAACAACAATTGTCACTCTGGACGCAGCAACTTCCACCTCAGGGCTGGGGATTCCACATTTCAAGGGGTCCATCATCATCAACCGGGCCAAGTTGTTGAAGGAGTTCGAGGAAGCTGCCCTTATCTCCTGACAATATCTCAATAACCATTGGTTGAAGTCCCCAAAGAGGGACTATAAAAGGATGAAGTTGGAAATTCCCTGCAGGGATTTCAAAGAGCCCATTCAGGCGGGCATTATATTCTTATGCAAGATCTTTTGATTGCCCCATGCCCAGGATTTCTTGGCATGGATGTATTACTTTATTTACTGCATCACCACCCACAACCAAACCTTCAACTGGGCGGCTATCATAGCCAATCATGTGGACACGCAGCTGAAGGGCGTCATCCAGAGTTCCAAGTTCTATATGACATCTTACGTGCTATGGGCACTAGCCCAATAGAGATCGACTTTTCTTAGTTTGGGAATAGTAGGTGAACTTGGGAATGGGTCGGGCCAGTTAACACCATGGGATCATTATCCCCAAGTCCAATGGGAACTTAGTTTCCTAAATTTCTGTTGGGTAAATGATGCTTTCATTTACCAAAATATTCTAACACTTACCCGTGACTTTGGGTACCGATTATCGTAGGAGGTGATGAACGTGATCAGTACTTATGACCACTATTTTATTCAGTTCTAGCACCACACCAACATTCAGGTGACCGGCTTCTCCGGGAAACCCTATCTTTTTCCCTGGTATTGTGGGGACAGAATCATTCTCTTGGAGTTTTGCCGGCAGATAATGGACATGCACGCCTTCTTCACATTGAAGAAGGTCATCAATGTCCCATTCCTGGTTTCGTGTGGGAATTATACGTGCAGCCTCGCCGCAGCAAGGGAGGTAGATAGTGAATTGAAGATCCTGGGACTGGTGGAATTCCACCACACCAGGAAAAATTATGATCCTCTAGGCAAGATTTCCTTAGCGCTTCCCTGGGAATCCCCGCAGCACAAAGAAGATATTGAAGATTTTTGGGCAGACTGCCAGGACAGTTTTGATCTCCGGACCCATCAACATTCGCGGATGTCCAAGGGACTCATGAAGGCGCTTGAGCTTCAGACTTTTCCAAAGGGTTTTTCATATGATGGGCCACTAGAAGACCCATCATACAAATAACAAGGGTTAGACAAGTTGGATCTCCCTCCGGTGGATTGGGCCACCCCAGAAGACTTGACAATTGAGGGAGTATGTCACCCTATTTTGGAGGCTAGTCACAAGTATTTTGCCCGGGTGTGTCCCAAAAGCACTCGGAAGAGATCAATTTTTTGAAGGTCCGCTTCAACTTCCGCTGATGCCGCCGAACCGAGCACAAGTAAGGGGAAAGAAAAAGAAGGTACCCCGGCTAAGGTACCTCCCAAAGGCCCAACCCCCATAATGGTACAACTATAGTAGAAAATGGAGTTGGCAAGGTTGGCTAGCCAGCATTTAAGCACGCAGATATCTTCCGGTCTCCTTGTGACTCCAATGGCATCTACTTGCCTGGCGGGATCCCCGTCATTGGCTGAAATGATGAGCAGGCATACTTTCGTCAAGGTGGAGTCTACCAGTATTTTGGAGACCGGGGTCCCATTGCTAAGAAAGAAGAAAAAGGTGACCCCCACTCCAAGCGTAGACGCTAGCCCCGGTATACCAGATATGCCTCCAATTGATGTCACTTTGGACTCCCTAGAACTTGAAGAGATTCATGATAGCCCTCCCCCACATGATGATTTTGATGATGTGTTTGGGGTAGATGAACTCATGAATTTGCATGAAGATATTGATCACACGGTTGAAGAGATCACCGCTCAAGATAAAGGAGAGATCCCCACAGAAGAAGACATGCCGGAACAAGTGTTGGAATTAATGGGAAGTAGTAATGAGAGGGGAGGGGTGAATCAGTACCTCTAAAACTTTTTGTACCTTACACAATTCATCATTAGTAATCATTCAATTCAGATTTACCAACCATTACTATTATTCTTTCTTATGCATCTAATGTTTGTTCACAATCTTTAATAGTTTTCAATCATTCATAGAAACATTCATGAAATTGACAAACACATAACCCAAGATATGGTATCACAGAAAACTCCTATTAGGAAGTAAAAACTACAGTGGGGATGGCACCAACAAAACTTCACTATCTGTAGAATGGAAGGGAGCCAGTTAAGGCTTAAAATTTGATCACTTTTGATGATCTACCCTGTTAAGAGTATTAAGGTGGAGACCTGTTAAGATCTACTCTGTTAAGAGCTTTTGAAACACTGATTTAAGTGTGCACTCAGTTATGAGATTTATAATAGGATGGTTAAGCCCACCTTTCTTGAAAGGATTTCATTAGTGTACTACACTTGTTAGAATGGTACAAATGTTGACCTAATTGTATGCAATCTACTATTGCTAATTTACAGATCCATTAAAGCCTTTACAATAATAGTATCACCTTAAGTGATTAATGAATACATTTTCTCTGCTTGTCGGTAGCCTCTGTTCTGTTCTTGAAAAATGATTAGATTGTATTTGTGTTCTTCTGCATGAATTCTTTGTATGGTCTTTAGTTTCTCTCCATGGCTACTATCTTCATTGAATAACTTGTATTCTCAATGGATTGAGCACCTATTTATACAAGTATTTGACCTATCTTGAAATTCACATATTACAATGTTAACTCTCAGATCCAAGGTTTACAACTTGACCTTGATCTTTAGTTTGCATGTTTTAAAAAAGTAAAACTAATTAAAACAATAATAATTACATTGCTTCCTCTGCACATAATGGATTTAAAAGAAAATCAAGAAGTTATAAATACAACTTCAATGATTTATCTGACGTGGAAAGTCAGATCCACTTTTTGCGGAATGTAACTGACTTTTGGTTCTTGATCATCGGTTTGAACTTGCAGTCTGTCGACATTCCTTGACAGAACTGTTAGTCGGGTTCCCTATATCTGTCGGGTTCCTCTCTTTGATGTACTGTCGGGTAGCATTGTTGTTACTCGTCGGGTATCATTTACCTTTTTGTCACCGGGTAACACTTAACAGTGTTTGTCGGGTAACCTTGGCATTGGCTAGTGTTGTGCCCTGTCTGTCGGTGTAGGGTAAACCGATGGTGCAGATCATATTTTTCTCTAAGAATACTAATGGAAAAATATAATGTCTTCAATCTCCCCCTTTGACATTAGTATCAAAAAAATGATATGTGCATAATACTGAAATTATTACGCCATGTTTATATCCTTGTCATAATATGACTCCCCCTTACTGTGTGCATCAGTAGTTTGTATAAATATATATATGTATACTATTTGATTTATTTATGTACATTATTTTCCCCTTTTGTGTACTATACATATAATTTCCTCCTTTTTACTGAGGTGGTGTACATATCAAATTCCCCCTTTCTTTGATACTGATGACAAAAACGTACAACTTACAATATGCCAAAATTGTGACAAAAATGTGTAACTTACATTGTGTCAAATACGTTAGAATGGGTAATTTTGATATCTTCCATTAGTTTCTCCTAATGTTCTTTCAACTGTTCTAGTGCCATGTGTTGCAGCTCTAGTCTTGCGTGCATATCATAAATGTTGTCTATGATAGACATTTCAGGGGTGGCAATTAGAGTATTTGCCTGTGTCATATTTTGTTGTAGGAGTGTAAGTGTTGGTAAGAGCTTAACTTGGAGCTCATTAACCTCATCTCTGTACTTCATCTCTACAAACTGAATGTCCTGTCTTTGTTTCCTAGCCTGTATGATTTGTTGATTGTGCAATTTAAGTGCTTCTTTTGTGTTGGCTAGATTTTGTGCACTAGACTGAAGATCAACATCTATTTTTTCTATCTTGTCGGTATACTCCTTAGTGAGTTGATCTAAAGTGCACAATTTATTGATTAAGGTAATAGCTTCTGATAAAATTGGGTCAATTATACTTACCAATTCAGATAGCTTGACCTTTTTCAGTGCAACTTCCTGGCTTATCTTCTCTACGAGCTTGAATTCATACTTTTGTTCAAGTATCTCTTCCATTGTCTTCTCAGCATCGATATTCTAAGATGTTATTGCATCTGTGAGTATGACCAGTTGATCAATAATTGGAGTGTTTTGATCAATATCTATGTTTGGTACAATTTGTTGATGTATATTTCTTGCTACTTCCAGTACCTTGGCCTCTTTGGTCGCTCTCTTCAGCTTTTCTTGAATGGATTTTCTCTCATAGAGCTTTGCATATTTTGTCAATGCTGTCTGATCCAATGTTCTTGGATCACAGATTGGAATCTCAATGATTTCATCCAGAGTTACTGGATTTTTATTCTTTCCTTTCTTTTTCTTTGAGATTTGAGGGGATGCAGATGTATGAACTACCATATCTAGTTCATTTGTTCGCTCTGAATTGCTTAGGGAAGGTTTTGTTGATGATGCATCTTGTGTTTTCTTCTCTGTGGGCACCTGTTAGTTATGTGAAGATGTCTCTTCATTAACTTTGGGTGTTTCTGCAGAATGTGCTTTTGATTTCTTTTCAATCTCATCCTTCTTTCCTTCTTCACCTTTCTCTGAAGGCTTGTCCCCTATTTCCTTTTGAGTGTTTTCTTTATTTTGATCAATAGATGTATTCTTTTGATCATCGATTGCAGCTTGTTCTACAGTAGTATCTGTTGTCCCTTTGGCTTCTTCATCACCCTTGTTTCTGGGTGTGCTTGTTTCCTTTTCAGTTGATCCATTATTTCCCTCTAGTATGTTTATTTCCTTCATTAGGATAGGCATGTTACTTTGAGTTGGGGCTTGGGCTCTATCAGTATTGGTGTCCTGCTTGTCAGTTAGTGCCTTGTTAGCAGTGACATCCTCATCTTTTTTTATATCTTGTGCAGGGTCTTGCACTATTGAGTGCATGATTGATGTGTCTTGCATTTTTTCATTAGCAATGTCAACTATCTTGCCATCTAATGTCTTCAGTACTTGATGGCTTTGTTGATCCTTAAGTGTGATAAATATCACATCATCTTTCTTCTTTGGATCATTTTCAGAATCATAGTGAGTGATATCTTGGATATTATCATTAATGCCTATATCTAAGTTAATAGGCTCATCATCACTTCTTGATTGTTCAGAGAAATATGGTGAGGACTTACATTTTCTGTTTCTTCCTCTTTGTGAGGTGTGCTTGTGAGAAGTAATTACTTCTCAACTCTTGTTCACTCTGCCAATAGATCTAGGAGATGTCTCCATTTGGTTTTTGTTATTGAATCCAGTTCTATAAACTTGTTCTCTAGTACTTTGTAAGCCCTTATTTTGGCTACAAATTTTCTTGAGTACTTCTTTAGTAATTCTTGTATCTCTTCAAATTTGGATTTAGGAGGCATCAGTCTCACAAGAACTCATTCTCTTGCTTCTCTCTCTGTTTGCAGGGCATATGACCATTGTTGGTATACCCTTATACTAAGATCTTTTGGTCTTTTATTTTTCAATTTCAGCAGGGGCATACTTGTTCTTTATCATTGATTTTATGACTACCTCTTGTATTTTATTCTGATCCTCTAGATTCACTGTATCCCATTACCTGATCCTTTTATCAGTCATTGTGCCATGAGTAGCAATTGATTTGGCAGCTTCATCTACCGTTTGGTTTCTGAAGTTCTTCTTTACTACATCTGGTTCATCATCTTTGGTGTCATCCAAGTCAACCTGTGTCCTAACAAACCTTTTTCTCTTCTTTGGTGGTGTGGTTTTGACAGGTTGTTGTCTTGTTCTATTTTCTGGTTGCTTCCTTATATAGGTCTTTACTTGACCTTTCTTAAGTGGTGTCGTGTCGATAGCAGTAGTTTGACTTCGTGTTCTTTGCTTCTTTGCAGGAGGTGGAGATGGAAGTGTATCAGATTCAGTAGTCTCTGTATCTAATTTCTTTTCTTCTATCTCTTCATTGATGGTGCCCTATTCATTAGTTTCCTCTTGTTGATCCTGCTCTTCTTCTGAGACCGATAGAATCTTCTTGAGAGTCTTAATCATTTTATCTTTCTTGTTTATAGTCTTCTTGACTTCTAGGCCATGTTTTATCTTAGATTTGGCCTCCTCATATGTACCAAACCTTGGTTGTTTCTTATCAACGGGCTCATTGATTAGTGCCTCAATTGCACTTGTAGCTAGATCAATATTGATCTCATAGTCTAATGGTGCTAACCAAGATGTTCTTGGTACAACCGGTTTTTCAATGTCTTCCATGAAACATATCTCATCTTTGTGTTTTTCAACTAGTTGTTTAGGAATCCTAGTTCTTTCCATCATCTTTTCCTTGAACTCAAGGAAGTATACAGACATGAAAGACTCAAAGTTGTCTCCTAGTGACTTAATCAGTTCACTAATCTGTTGGGTTACCGGTTTGGTAGAGTCCCATACAACTTTTCCTATTGAAGGAAAATATTCTTGAAAATAGAAAAATATACACATGATAAGTGATCCAAACTTACCTGTGTTTCTCTTTTCAAACTTGATTTTGATCATATTTTCATCAAGTTGTTTCAATAAGATCTCACACAGATCCATCTGAATTCCTTTTGTTACAATCTTGTAAGTTGTGCTTACTGTTGTTGCAGAAATGTTGTTCACTCTGATAGCCTAAAATTTTTTGTAACCAATAACACATGCACCAAATTTTAACTCTTTGTCGGTGATTGTGTTTACTTTGAGACCTCTATTGTCTCCTTATGCATTGGTGAGTTTTGTAACTTCTATCATGGATGGATGTTTGTGTGCCCTAGGCTTGTCATTTATCGGATAACTAGTGACAGTATGAAGAACATCCTTTTTTATTTTCTTGGGTTGGTCTAGCCATAGTTTGTTGTCATGCATCCTTCTCAAGACTAACCTAATCCATTCTGTCTTGAATTCCCTCAGGAAATGTAGGGCATTGGTTAACCCTTTGACCTCCAAGTGTTTGTGTTCTTCTTTCAGTTTTCCTTCGGCATCACATAGCTTCTTAA
>MU224173.1:2642465-2665247 GCA_018584345.1 Thuja plicata
CTCAGGTCGAGTAGAGTCAGTGAAAACTCAGAATTGCCTAGTACAATAGAACTTTGATGATTTAGAAGAATGACAAATGCAACAAAATTGGTTAGGGTTGCAAGATGCCAATTTTGGGGTGTTACAGGTAGCACTAGAACAAGTCTTCGACTCAGACCCTCGGGGCTGAGAAAATATATTATCCTCCTCTGAGGGAGGAAAATTTGAGAAAGTGAACATCGGCCAGGCCGGTGAAGAAAAGATGGTATACATTGGCACCTCCTGCTCCCCTAAGGAGAAGGAGAAGATTCTCGCAGTTCTCTGAGAATACATTGACGTAATTGCATGGGGGTATGAGGATTTGAAGACCTATGATACATCCATCATGACCCATACCATCCCGCTAAAACTTGATGCTAAGCCCTTTCGACAAAAGAAAAGACCGGTCAACCCACTAATCGAGCCTCTAATTCATTAGGAGTTTCAGAAACTACTATCAACCCAGATCATCTTTCTAATCCGGAATACTACGTGGGTTGACAACCTCATCCCTATGAGGAAGAAAAGCAGCGAGATCTGCCTTTGCGTGGATTTTTGAAATTTAAACAAGGCGTCAAAGAAGGATAATCACCCTCTCCCCTTGTTGGATGAGGTATTGCAAATCATGAATGGATCACAAATGATGTCTTTCCTGGACGGGTACTCTGAATACAACCAGGTCATGGTTAAGTACGAAGATAGAGACAAAATGACATTTACCACCAAGTGGGGAATGTTTTCTTACTGGAGAATGCCCTTCACCCTGATCAACGCAGGGGCCACATTTCAGAAGGCTATGGACATTGCGTTCGAAGGCCTAGTGAACCGGTGCATAATCATCTACATGGATATTTTACCATCTTTTCCTAGAACAGGTGTGATCATTCTGTCCACCTCGCCCAAATTTGCGAGAGATGTCACCGGTATGGAATATCCCTCAACCCTAAGAAATGTATATTTGGGGTCACTAAAGGGAAGCTGCTCAAGCATATTGTCTCCAAGAAGGGTATATCCATTGACCCTGAGAGAGTTGAAGTGTTGTTGAATCTGCAGATGCCCGACAGCAAGAAGGAAATGAGATCTTTCTTTTGGAAGATCAATTTTGTATTGCAGTTCATCACCAGATTTTCCGAGATTGTAAAGCCACTCAATGAAATGATGAAGAAAGATACTAAGATTGAGTGGAGTCCTGAGGAAAAGTGCGCATTCGCCCAGATTAAACAAATGATTGTGGAGGCACCAGTCTTGGTAGTCTAGACTATTCCCTCCCTTTTCACATATACTCCTTTGCCTTGCCGCATTCTGTCATGGCAGTATTGACCCAGAAGGTCGAGGGGGAAGAAAGACCAATAGATTTCATGAGCTCCCCCTTTAAAAATGCTGAATTCTAGTATTCACCTTTGGAAAAGAAGGCCTTTTCTCTTGTCCACGCCATGATGAAATTCCAGCACTATATTCTCCAGAGCAAAGTACATGCTATCATCCCAGACCAAGTTTTCAAGTCTCTGTTGACGTAGAGAGAATTGGGTGAATGAAGGGGGAAATGGATGGCCATCCTCCAAGAGTATGATTTGGAAATGCAACCCATGAAGATAGTCTGAGGCTAGGGACTATGTAGAGCGATGGAAAAAGAAGCCCCCAACATCGAATGTCAGACATACACAATGGAGTCCATCACTCAAGATCCATGGTATATCGACCTAGTATATTTACTGTTAAACAATAGATGCCCGAAGGGACTACCCCCAAACAAATGTCGCACCCTACAGCTAAAAAGCGCACACTTCATGATAAAAAATGACACACTTTTCCACAGAAATTATGAAGGGGTATATCTTCAATGCATAGACAGGGACCAAGCTATGAAAATGATTGAAGAATTTCACAGGTAGTTTGGAACCGGGCATGGCTCAACTAACGCCACTTCCCATCAGATCCTCCAGGCTGAATACTATTTTCCCTGTATCTTCAAAGATGTCTACACTCACGTTAGGAGATGCCATACTTGCCAAACAGAGGCACAACATGAGCGAAACTCGGCCATGCTTCTGCAACCAGTCTTCGAAGCTAGACCCTTCATCCAATGGGCATTTGACTTCATCAGGGAAATTAACCCAACTTGTCTACCAAACACCGGTACATTCTAACTACTAGCAATTACTGCACTCAGTGGTCTGAAGCGATACCTTGTAAAAATAACATGGCAGATGTAGTCATAAAATTCCTGGAAGAAAACATCGCCACAAGATTCAAAATGCCCTTTGCTATAGTATGTGACAATGGTCCGGCATTTTCTTTGGCGCAATTACTCAAATGGACCTATGATAGAGAGATCACTCTAAATTTTTCCAGCAACTATTACCCCCAGGGAAATGGTGTTACTGAATCGACCAACAAAAATTTACTTGAAGTGATCAAACACCTGTTAGAACAGAATCCCCAGGACTGGCACCAAAAGCTTAGATTCACTTTTTGGGTGGGTCATATCTGAATAAAGGCAGCCCTAGGAACATCCCCATTTCATCTGGTCTATGGCTAGAATCCAGTATTCCCCATCAACCTAAAAATCCAAGTTTTACAATTTATGCAGGAATTCAGCAACCGAGACAACATTGTGGAGGTTCAACTTTTGAACCTAGTGCGGATGGAGGAACAAAGAGACGGATCCCTTGAACATTTTGCGCATCACCAAGTAGTAGTAAAATGATGGTTTGATAGAAGAGCCCAGTATAAGGCCTTTCAGATTTCACACTTGGTCCTCTTGTGGGACAAAGCCTAGGAAAAGAAGGGAAAACACACTAAATTTCAATGGCTCTGGCTTGGACTATACCTGATATCTGAGATTTGCAGGGAAAACACTTATCGCATCAACACTATGACCGGAGAAGCCATCCTCTTTCCTGTCAATGGTCAGTTTCTTAAGCACTACTTTGAATGAGGATGGTGGTGAGTCTACCCAGGATTATATTATATATGAATATCTTTCTTGTAAATATCTTATCTTCCCGGTGTTCCGTTTGGAATGTCCTTGCCTTGTGAATAGTTTTTGTTGACCGCCCTTTGGGGTAGCCTTTTCCTTATGTTTTTTCTTGTTTTTGGTTTCCCTTTGTTTTCCCTTATTTTTTGGGTTCCCAGCATGTTTCCTCCTCTTTGTAGACAGGTATACTTCACATAACATCTAGTCTTTGTAACTATGTCCTATGTATTCTAGGTAATTTGGAGTCTATTGTTAGCAAAGTGGAATTTGTCTGAACTCCAAGGATTATTTTGTGGTTTTAGTAAAAGGTTATGGGTGATCTTCATCCTATTCATGTCTTAACAGTCCAGACATCACTTAACAAAAAATCTAAGGAACAAGTAATCAGACACCTTGAGGACAGATCGATTGCACTAGCTGTTGGACAAAGTTTGAAAGTAATTAAGAGTATCCCAGGTTTGGAACATTCTCTCCTATTCGGTAGTTTAAAATTAGGTGGTAAGGTGAAAGAAGTACCGCCTCAAAAATTAGCTAAGCTTAAGGATCGAGGTGAAAGAAGTACCACCTTCCCACCCAGAAAAGTAAAAGAAAATAATGAACTAAAGAATAGAGAATTATGGTATCTGGGGAAAACATGCAAGATAGGACGACTTTGGTTCGAATCATTTAGTGCCTCCTCTCTATTTCTCATGGGGGTCATCAGCTTGGTTTTCTTTCAAAGCAGACACTCCATAACTGACAAAAGACCAAAAGATTGAATTAGTGATGAGTTTGATTTTCCAGACGCCTCATACCTTACAAAAAGAAGGCCCCAGGCAAAGATTTGGTCCAGTTTTGCTAACCAGAGATTCTGAAGTTCTCGAATGCTCTAAGGCATCCATCCTAGATAGTCACCATTTGTTATGCCCTGCATACCCGTCCCTACATTTTGTAGGAAAAATGTTGGGTCCCCCTTTTCGCTTTTTCCCTTCCTTTGTTTTCTTTCACTTCCTTTGTTTTCCCTCTGGGCTTTGCTTCGGCAAGGTTTGTCTTTCTTTTGTTTTTTTTCCTCGTGTCTCTGGGACCCGGTCCCAGATTTTGTTTGTTCTTTCTACAGTCAGATTCTGGACTCTGAGATTCTCTGCAATCATATCTTCTTTCATGAGAAGGTATGATTGCTTGGAATCCTCGGGCCCGAAGGTTTCTAGAGTTGTCAGAAAAGTGCAACCTATTTTTACCCTAGGGGTATAAATGGAAGTTACCTGTCATTTTCACAGTTACTGCGATTAAAAAATTTAGAGCATTCAGAGTGATATTGAGACAATTAAGGCGATTAAACAATGAGTTGCTCCCTGTGCTTAGTGGCTAATTGAACATTGATTTGCAGTGTTTTCTGGTGATAGTTCGAAGGTGGACCTATTGTAGAGTGTTTCCTGTGTCCGTCTTCCCTGTGTCCTTTGCATTTTTAGGTTGGTTGTCATTTTCATTCTCTGGTTTTCCGTCCCTCTACTTTTCTTTCTTTCTTCTTGTTTCTATGGTGCTCGCTTTGTTTTTTTTTTCATTCATTTGTTCTTGTTTCCATTTGCTGTGTTTGTTCCTAGTTTGCCTCCCATTGGTGGGTTGGCCCTACCAGAAGGTTGTCCGCCTTCTATGTAGTTGTAGTCTAGTATATATTCTACATTGTCATAGGTTAGCTTCCGTGCCTTCGTGAGTTCTATATGTTGTGTAGATATCTTGTAAATATTGTATATATGCCTTGGCTCTCTATATTTTAGTGTTTATACCCCTTGTATATTCCTCCATCCTTGACAAGCTCATTGCACTCCATCACCTTTTGAATCATTATGTTGAAAGGAATTTCCCACGGTTCAAATTTGACACCTCGCTGGTTTGAGCCATGGCGGATTTCTCTCTCCTACGTCGTGTCTTCTTAAAGGCGGGATTAGTTTTCCATGAGTGGGAATCCAAACCCCATCCCATCTATCATTCAATTTCCCTCTTGTCGGCCCACTTGTCACCATTAATGTCATTTACGCTACCTGTCACGTGGCCACATGACAACCCATGTCAGTCAAGTACGACTTCCTACTAGTCATTGACATGGCAACGACTAGTTATTCCAGACTCTGGGTGCCAAGACCCCTAGATGCTCATTCCATCTTTGTCGTTTGGTTCAAATACCCAGAGCCCCTGGGTGTGTATCAAAATCCAGATCATATTTATCTTAAATACTCTGGGATTTTGATATATGCTAACCACTTTTTGGATAGGTGCAACACGGTGATGATTTCCCCAGAATCCCCAAATTATTTTTGTACCATGTATTGATGGTTCTTCGGTCTTGCAGGTTGTAGATTGTGTGATCAAAATGTCTAAGGTGATCACTCCTCCTGATAGCCCGGAGCTACCTACTACCTCCACCTGGGCGGCCACAAAAACCAAGGCCAAAAAGATGTTTGCAAAGCTGCCATTGACCTCCAAATACCCGAAGGAGGGTATTCTCATGGGGTCCAAGGTGGATTCCAAAGTCCAAGAAATAACAGACACAGAGCCTAGACTTTGGGCTGAAATACAAGGCTTAATCCAAGCCATCTACAGGCTGAAGGCCGGTGAAGACAGTATGGCCACTCATTTGGCCGCCTCTGACATTATTAAGGCTACAAACTTTCCTTGTTCAGTGCAATCACCAGAATTGATATGTCAACTAGCAACACTCTACAATGCACCTACTTAGACATTTCTACTTGCCGATCCCTAACCGTTACAATATCCAGCAATAATTGTCACTCTGGATGCAACAACTTTTGCATCAGGGCTGGGGATTCCATAGTTCAAGGGGTCCATCATCATCAATCACGCTAAGTCATTAAAGGAGTTTAAGGAAGCTGCCCTTGTCTCCCAACAATATCTCAATAACTAGTGGTTGAAGTCCCCGAAGAGGGACTATAAAAGGATGAAGTTGGAAATTCCCCGCGGGGATTTCAAAGAGCCCATTCAGGAAGGCATTATATTCTTATGTAGGATCTTTGGATTGCCCCATGCCCGGGATTTCTAGGAATGGATGTATTACTTTCTTTATTGCATAACCACCCACAACTAGACCTTCAACTGGGCAGATATCATAGCCAATCATGTGGACACGCAGCTAAAGGGCATTGTCCAGAGTTCCAAGTTCTATATGACATCTTACGTGCTATGGGAACTTGCCCAACAGAGACTAGCTTGTTCGGGTTTGGGAATAGTAGGTGAACTTGGGAATGGGCTGGGCCAGTTAACACCATGGGATCATTATCCCCAAGTCCAATGGGAACTCAGTTTCCTAAATATCTACCTGGTAAATGATGCTTTCATTTACCAAAATATTCTAACACTTACCCGCGACTCTGGGTACCAATTATCGCAGGAAGCGATGCACCTGGTCAGTACTTACGACCACTATTTTATTAAGTTCTAGCACCACACCTACATTTGGGTGACCAGCTTCTCCGGGAAACCTTATCTTCTTCCCCAGTATTGTGGGGACAGAATCATTCTCTTGGAGTTCTACTGACAGATAATGGACCTGCACGCCTTCTTCTCATTGAAGAAGGTCATCAACCTCCCATTCCTAGTTTCTAGCGGGAATTATACATGCAACCTTGCCACAGCAAGGGAGGAAGATAGTGAATTGAAGAGCCTAGGACTGGTGGAATTCCACCACACCAGGAAAAATTATGATCCTCTAGGAAAGATTGCCTTAGCGCTTCCCCGGGCATCCCCGCTGCACAAATAAGATATTGAAGATTTTTGGGCGGACTGCCAGGATAGTTTTGATCTCCAGGCCTATCAACATTCACGGATGTCCAAGGGACTCATTGAGAAGATTGAGAAAAACAAAACATGGTCACTTGTGCCAAGACCAGATGACAAGAATGTCATCGGTACAAAATGGATATTTAGGAATAAGTTGAATGAGAATGGAGAAGTCACAAGGAATAAAGCAAGACTAGTATGCAACTGGTATGCACAAGAAGAAGGAATTGACTATGGAGAGACCTTTGCACCTGTTGTTAGGCTAGAAGGAGTAATAATATTACTTTCTTATGTTGCATATAAAGGATTCAAGGTATATCAAATCGATGTCAAGTCTGCATTCCTGAATGGAATACTTAAAGAAGAGGTATACATTGAACAACCAGAAGGGTTTGTTGATCCAGATAAGAGGGACATGGTATGTAGACTTCACAAAGCCTTGTATGGATTAAAACAAGTACCCCAAGCCTAGTATGAAAGACTTCATTCCTATCTTATAAGTATTGGATTTGTAAGGACTAGTGAAAACAGTAATCTTTATTTGAAGGAAGATATCTATGCTAAAACTTTGATTGCTGAAATATTTGTTGATGACATCATATTTGGAGGCAATGATAAACTATGCAAATCATTTTCTAATGAGATGAGAAAAGAGTTTGAGATGTCTATGTTTGGAGAGATCAAGTTCTTTCTTGGTCTATAGATTATGCAACAATGTGAAGGTATTTTCATTACACAGCCCAAATACATTAAAGAGGTCCTGAAAATATTCAAGATGGAAGAATCCAAACTAGTTGGAACATCGATGGCTACTGGATGTAATTTGACAAAGGAGGACAAGACAACAGAGGTAAATCAAACTTTGTATAGATCAATGATTGGAAAACTCATATATGTTGTACATACTAGACCAGATATTGCACATGCAGTAGGAAGTGGCTAGATTTTCTGCTAATCCCAGAGAGTCACATATGACTACTGTGAAAAGAATTCTAAGATATCTGAAGAATGTTGAGGAATATGGCTTATGGTATAGAAGAGAAGGGTAATTTGAACTTAAGGTCTTTACCGATGCTAATTGGGCTAGAAACATTGATGACAGAAAGAGCACAATCGGAGGAGCATTCTTCATGGGTGACAGACTTGTCATGTGGATTAGCAAGAAACAAGGTCGCATCTCACAATCTATTGCAGAAGTAGAGTATATTGTTGCTGCTGAAAATTGCTCAAATATTGCATGGATCAAATAGTTACTGGAAGGTATGCATATGAAGATCCTAGAACCAGTAATTATCTATTGTGATAATACAAGTGCAATTAACATTTCCAAAAATCTAATCATGCATGCTAAAATAAAGCATATTGTCATCGAGTATCATTATTTGAGAGAACAAGTTCAGGAAAAAGAGGTGATACTTGTGTATGTGCAATCAAAGGAACAATTGGCTGATATCTTCACCAAGCCACTGCCCAAGGATGCATTTGAGTACTTGAGAAAGAGACTAGGGGTCAAACCCTTGTCTACTGGTCAGTAAGCTGACTAGGAGGCTGCATCAACCTACATATTATCAGAATATCATTCATGATTGATGTAAGAAAAGAGATGAACTTCAAAGCTACATCTATATATGGACAGTTATATATATATCTTCACCAAGCACTAGAGCATATTATTGTATTGTTGATGGATAAGGGAAATTCAAGGAATATATTATGGATAAAGAGAAAAGTTTGCCTCACATTAATGTCAGATATTTGTGAGATATTTTTTTGGCATTTCTTTCAAAGGGAGAGAAATTATCCATATTATCACATTCTTCTGGAAAGGGAGAGATTATACAAAAAGAGAGAGAGAGATTGTATGGAAATCTTATACAAAGGGAGAGTTGCTAACAAGTGAAACATAAAACATCAAAAGAAAGAAGAACAATCAAAGGGAGAGAGTTTGACACAAAAGGAGAACACATTATACCAGAGAAAGAAAGATTCTATATACATCCAGTGAAGGGATTGAAGACAGATAGAAAGAGTTGCAAGAATCAAATCTAAACTTAAATAGACATTACCGATGGTTAGACATTTTTATCGGTTATTAGAACAAAAAAAATTGGTACTTGATGAATCTCAACTGTTGTATTTCATATTGTATTAGAAATAGTATAGTACATGATAATATAGTATGTTGCCATCAATTCCAAAGGGAGAGATTGATGACATGTAACTGATTAAATTTTTGAATATGTTAAGTTGATAATCATGCAAGATATTAAATCAGTTAATGTATTGTGTTGTCATTAATGTCAACCTAATATAATATGTACGATCATGTACATAATGCTAAAGACTTCAGAGAACCAAAGTAACCAAGTCTATGCTATCAGTAATGCATACAAATCAAGTATTCACTAACTGACAAACAACACTGACGGAGTGCACCCGACGGATAGAGAAAAAGAACAAAGTCACAGTGATACTCGACAAGGAAATGCACAGCACTACCGATGAGCAGAGTCACAGTGTTGCCCAACAAGAAAAGAAAAGAGTAACCCGACAAAATAAAATACAGTGTTTCCCAACGGACGGAGATCACAAAGCTAACTAGAGTCTCACCGATGGAACAGTTAGTTGTCACCGACAACTAACTGCAAAGGTGACCGATGGAAGAGAGAGTTCAGAAAATGACAAAATATCTAACTGGCAGAGCTAAATATAGACTTAACTGGTTGTCTACTTTTTTTTATTCAACCATAGATAAGTGATTGATTTAAAGCTAATTTGTACAGTTGGCAAGAAGATATCTACGAGACAAATCAAGAGTTATGCTTTAAATCTAATTGGCTAGATTTTTTTCACGCCAAGAAACAAGAATCAAGAAATAATGAATATTATGTCTATATATGAGACAAGATTAATTCATTTAAAAAAGGGGATTAAGGGGAGTGAATAGAAAGAGGATGCTAAAGAGAAACTGATGAAGAAAAACTTCATGCAGTGCTAATAAAACAAGCTAAAGGAAGAGCTAAGGAATTCTGCAGACACTGACGAATAGTGAGCACAACATCACAGAGCAGAAAGAATGGAGCACAAGGATTGAATTGATACATTGGTCAGAGAGGTAATGTACTTAAATAGATTTGAAAATCTGCAATTTAAGTTGCAATATGAACAGGTCATAATGTTTCAGTTTAACCATTGAAGCATCAAGTCTCTTAACCGAGCAGGACTTAACAGTATTATATATATTGAGGTACATCTCAAGGAGTACCAAAAAAGGTTGATTCATGAAAGTAGCATTGGATATGCCCGATGCCTATTGACAGTCTAAGAGAGAGGCTGATTCAAGGATGGCAGCATTAGATTCCCGATACTAGTAGACAATGAGGCAATTTTGTGGGCTCGTATTTAGTGGCGGCCAACTAGCAGACAAGGAGGCAATTTTGTGGGCTCGTATTGGGATGAGGTTGCAGAGGGTTAAGCATGGTTCCAGGTGTCAGAAGGGTGATATGTCATTATCCTATTCATGACAAATCTTGTCAGATCACGGCATTATGACTGGTTGACATGTGGTAGACGGACAGGTGGTGGGGCCAAGTAGGATGGTGAGATGCCAAAGGTCTCTACAAATCAGAGGGTGACACTTGGATGATGGTTTCCAAGCTACAGAGGGATAACATTCATACATTTCAGATCTAATCCAATGGTTTTCATGATCCCATGATTGGGAGATGCAAAAATATTAGGTTCACAGGATCACGTCTTGATGCCAAGTGTCCCTCCGAGATCAAAGATGAAAGCGGGTTCACCGACCATTCAGACAGATGCAATCCAGTTTTTGGCATGATTCTTCTATGCCAAAGATGCAATCCTTTTATCTTTTGTGGCATCATGAATATGCACCATGTGTCCTTCTTGGCAAGTAAGGTCTGCGGTTAGTAGAGATGTAGTGTGTTAATCTACGGTCAATGCTAAATGAATCCAACGATGAGTGTTATTCCTTAATCATAAAGTGAAAGATTTTTAACCTTTGTGGGAGTATGTATGGGCATGCATGGTAGTTGGTGGGACATGATGGTATTTGCAATTAAATTATGCATCGTGCAGATCAAAGAGGATCGAACGGTGGGCATTTTTCTTGGAAAGGAAGATGATCAATAGTTATTCATTGTGGGTTTGAAATAGCTTGCCACATCGCATCTCATATCTTGGTCAGTGTTGAAGGAAAGGTTAAAGGTAGAGCAGATCAAAGTTTATCGGATGATCGACACTAAGCCTCAGACGAAAGGTGATCGGGAGATATTGTTAGCGGAATCGTAACTTCTCGATGCATGTCCAAATCAGATCTTAGTACCAGGTATTTAAAAAAGGATCAGTGACTGTATTTTAAATTTGAATAAAGATTCAATCTCGGTTGTTGATAGGGAATTTAGCACCACCTATAGCTGTTAGAACATATATTCAAATTTTTAAATAGTTTCTTAGGGTTTTCAAGCGGTGGCGGTGCTTTCCAAGTTGCAGAGTTATTAAATGGGTCAATCTAATCTTTTGGGTTGAATTGATGAGGCTATAAGATGAGGAGGAGATGTATTCTGTCGACTGTGGTTTCTTTTTTTCGTATGGTGGTGACTTAGGTTTTTCTATTCATAATTGTATACTTTATGAAACCCTAGTCTGCTTCCTGTCATTTCTAACATTAGTGTTGGTTATTCTCCCAGGTCAAGTAGTGTGAATCAGATTCTTTTTACATCATTTGAAGAAAGATCAAATCGGTTGGAGAAATAAATTTGTTGTAAATTAGATATAGAGAGACAGATGTCAATTAGATATCAATTTTAGGGTTTCTCTCTTCTATTTATGCCTTTATTTTCTCTATTGTAAGATTTTTGAATCCTTTGCAAGGCAAGGCAAGTTCTAAGTGTGGTTCTTCTGTAAATATTTCTACTTTTCTCTGCATATAAGGTGTTCTTGATCTCTTTCTGGTTCCAGAGAAGAACACCATTGTAATAGTTAGTTTTATGAATGAAATTTTAGAATTATCATATTGTTATCAAGTTGTCTCCATTATGTTTCCTGAATCACATAGATTAAGGCATCAAGTGTGTTTTGGTCTTGTTTATTGTAGATCTGCAATAGATTTATTTAAAGGATAACTGGGATTTAGGATTTATCTTCAAATATGTATGAGTTGGGGTATCAAGGGTATGTCAACTTGTCTTTTAGTGGATGTTGATCAATATATTGTCTATTCCAGGGTCTCTTCCAGGGGAGGGTTAAATAACTTGAATAGTTAAGTGCATATTTGAATACACAGGTGGATTCACAAGTAGCGCTTGACTGATGGGGTATGTTTGATGTAAGGAATTAGACATATTAGACTGTGTTTTCTTCATTATTCATAATCTTCTTTGCAGTGTTATGTTTGACTTTGTTTCCCATTAGATAAGGAACTAGTCTGTGAGAGATCTGGGGTGTTTCAGAGATTCATTAATCAAATCATAAAAGAAAATCCTTTCCTTTTCATGTTGATAGGAAGAGTTAGAGTAGTTATAGTTTTCAAACATACTTTATGCAAGTGGGATACTGCATAAGATTTGGTAAAACATTTAGGTATATGTTACTTATAGGTTTGAAATCTATTCTACAGTTATATATCTGCAAACTATTGTTTGTCACAATGATTTATGTGTGTGTAGATTAGGTATACTCGCCTAAGTGATGTGGAGCTCAAAGTGTAGAAGGTCTTTGAACCTTGTCAATGTTGGATTTCTCTTGTCTCCTTTCTATTGAGGGTATTGAGTTTGTGTCCTAGGTTTTTAATCCCACAGCCTGGTCTCGGAGTCTCATCTAGGAAAGGAGATTGCAAGAAAAAGTACTAACAGAAAGAAGAGCAGAAAATAGAGGAGAAAAAGAAAGATGAGGTAGTTATTGAGGAAATACCTTATGAGGAGATAAATAGATCACTAAGAGTCACACTTACCCCTCCTACTACACATTCATCTATACAATTGGTAACCCCTACCAATGTTCAGACAACAACAATAGAAGAGCAACCGGTTAAGAGCAAGTTGGAGCTTGGTGAGTCAAAAAAGAAGAGAAGAGTGAGAATACAAATTCCCAAAGTATCTAAGGAAGAGGAAGCCATTGAAGAGATGAATTTAGAAAAGGTAGATTTCAAATTGTTGAGTCTTAAGGAAATGATGTCACTGCCAGACAAGTTGACAGTACAAGCTAAGAGCAACAAGGAAAGACTGAAGAAGAAGGAGAGAGTAATCAAATTAGAAAAAGAAATATTGCACACCCTAGTACCTGATGTTGATATTGATAAAGAGGATAATGTCATTGATCAATTGGACAAGTTAGAAAAGGTAATACTGGAGGATACATCATTGTTGGATAGAGTTTCAATTTCAATAGCTGAAGATGCCTATGAGAAGAAAAGGATGGAAAAGGTAAAGGCAAAGATTGCAAAAGACAAAGAAAATTTGCAGAAAGAAGCTAAGAATGCAAAAGGTAATCTGAAAATTATTGGTGAAATATTAACAAAAGTGTCAAAGCTATCTGAGTTTACAAGTGATATAGACAAGAAGGTAGAATAATTTCAAAATAAATTGGATAGAATAATTGATAAGTGTGATGTAACTTCTAGCAGTGCTATAGTTTATGCAGCTAAAGTCAGAGAGCAGGGAGGTAAGCTAAAACTAATTCAGGGTGAGCATGAACAAAAGGTGAACACTTTACTTGATTTGAACTCATTTTTGGCCCCTACTACTGATATAATGTTAGTAAGTTTTAAGAACACTGAGTACTTTATTGGGCAACCTGAGCCAACTACAATGGATGAATTAGAAGATCTTTCAAGTAATATTATGGGTCAGAATATTGCACTTGCACATTTAAGGACAATTTGGGATACTGCTTTGAGTGCAGAAAAGAAAACTTACACAACTATATTTGACAAGTTGTAGTGTCATTTGACTTAATACAACGTGGAATAAAAAATTTCTTTACACCTTTGTCCTTGATGACAATAGGAAGAGACTATGATGAACAAAACAATATGGTGAAAATGTAGAGTTTTTTCTTTTGAAGTATTATGAAAGGAGGAGAAATGGAATGAAACAGTATTGTACATGGAGTAGTATCAGTTAATAAAATGGAAGTATTTTGGTGAAGTTTTGTTGTGAGTTACTCTGAACAATGTGTTATGTAATTTTATTTTTATTTTTCATTGTTATGTACATATTTGATCTGGAGAATTCTACAAGAAGTTGAACTTAAAGTGTAAAATGACCTAAAAGCAAGTTTGAATTCTAAAGAGGAAAATGTATTACTGCCTTGAGATCGGTGAATTGAATGAGAGGAGAGATAAAAACTTAAGAGGAAAAAAAAAATGGTGTTGATTAAGAAACAAAAATAGTAAGAAACCTTATAAAATATTATTTTTGAAAAGGATACAGAGGGGTTAGACAGTTCTGTGAAGGGAAAACAATTGCAAGATCAATCGGTGACTGGTACAGAAGATTGTGGAAAGATTGGAAGGAGAGGTTTGAGTCACAAATAGTATGGAAGTATGAGAAGCTACATGACATAAAGGATCTTACAGGAAAGGAGTGCTACTATAGATCAATCACTTGTTGTTCTCTCACAATTGCAGCAAGTTAAATCCTTTCACAAGGTAGACTCTTATAGGTCTTAGTTTCTAAACCCTTTTACAAGGTGAGTCTCTAGATTGAGATTTTAATCCTCATGTGAGGTATACTTTCAAAGGTCTTTATTGTACACTCATAGTGTACTAGGCATCTCTCACAAGATGAATAACTCTCAGAAAGAGTTTTTGTAAGCCTTTCACATGGCACCTTCCACACTGCAGTAGAGATGATTGTGGGTACCATCCCCACCATGGTTTTTCCCTCTTACAAGGGTTTCCACAATACCAAAATCATTGTGTCACATGTGTTTATGGTTGTGATTTTTTTATTTTCATTTACTGATTTATGTATATGAGTGTGATCAGCAATAATGGTTAATGCATCAATAATCAGTTTATTGTTTTGTTTGTAACCGGTGATCATAATTAGTTTAAATTTTAGAATTGGTTACTACACTAATTCACCCCCCCTGAATGCATTACATAGTGCTTAATACCCAACACTCACTACACTCCAACAAACACCACCCCCTACTCACTTGTGTATGGTGCAGAAGTTGTCTTACCAATTGAGGTCAAATTGCCATCATTGCACGTTTCACTCAAGAACCTAATCACATATGAAGACTACCTCGTGGAACACCTCACACAATTGGATATGTTCTTGTGTGTGTATGATTACACCTTCATGAAATTATGATTATGAAACAACAACTCTATGGAAAGAAAATGCTATTTAATCTAAGAACTGAAGTTTAAAACCCATGACATCTCATGGTTCTCTATCTAAGCTTTGTTAAGAGAGCTCTTAGTCTTAATATCTCCCAAGGAAAATCCTAGAACGAGAAGTAAATGATAAACAATGCTCTAATCTAGCTCAAAATACTCCAAGATATGCTATAAAACCAACAAATGCTTCTAAACATGATATTCTAAATGCTATGAAAATGCTGAAATATTATCAGAAGCTCTCAAATGCTCTCCAAATTCCTATAATAATGATGCTTTTCTCTTGAAATTCTTGGATCCCAAACACAAATAAAATGGCTTGTATTTATAGCAATTTCCCAAGGGTAGGGGGTAGAGTGATTTGATCATGATCAAGCTTTGGTTAAGTCAAAAACTTTGAGGTGTTTTCAAATGGAGGGAAAATTGTTTGGTTGTCCTCAAAGAAATTAGGAATTGTATAATTTAATGATTTAATTAATTTAGCCATGTAAGGGTGAATGGGTTGGATTTGATCTTTTTGATTTAAACTATACAATTAATTGATTAAAATCAATTGCATAATTTGATTAATCCCTTTTAGGCTTGAATTTAATTATTTGATTTCATGATTATTTAATCCTTTAATTTAATTTGATTTTTGTCCACTTTGCTTGATAAATGTCCATTTGATTTGATCCATTTTAATGCATTGAGATGAGATTTGAGGCATTTGGCTGAGATTTACAATTTTGAATGCTTAAGATACACCTGGTCAAATTTAGGTGTCTACAAATGCCCCTCTTTGAATTGATATGTGAAGCGCATTGATTCAAAGAAATCTTGATGTCTTGGTCATTGATTTGATACTGATGAGTTGATTGACTGGTATGAAAACCTGATATGAAACTCTGATTTGAAATCTTGATATGAAACTCTAATTTGAAACTTGATTTGAAACTCTGATTTGAAACTTTGATTTAAAACTTGATTTAAAACCCTGATTTGATGCTCTGATTTGAAACTTAATTTGATGCCCTGCTGATAAAGTTTGAAATTTTAATGCCCCAAATCTGATATAAGATATGTTGCAGAATTCCAATTTGATGATATGATGATGCCCCCTCAGAAATGAAAGCATATTGATCTCAGATGTGAAAAATTTGATCAACACTGCTGATAGAATAGATCTAAGATGATTGCATTTCTGATAAACAATGATGCTGAAAAGATGTTGAACAAATGCCCCAGTGTGCAACATATGCATATTTGGTTTGACTAGGTCAAAAATCTCACAAAATTATGGTAAAATAGCTTAAATGGGTTAAAAAACCCAAATTTACTATTCATTTTCACTTTTCACTATTGAGATTTTGTTATGATCCTCTGACGATTGATAGTGATGGTGGTCCCCATTCGAGAGCATAGGTTATAGCGAGAGCATCGATATCAGAGACCTCCTAACTACGGGCCTCCTGTGAGTGGTTTGAACCTTCCTAGTGCTTTTATTTCTTTTTAAATAGCATTTAATACATGTTTTTAATGCTTTCTAGGTAGAAATTTGTGAAAAGCCGCGTAGGGTAGTTAAAGAGCCACTTAGGGCAGAGAAAAGCCGCCTCCACGTGTTGAAAAGCCATGTTGGAGAAATTCTTAGCCGCCTAAGAATTAGGTCAAAAATGCAACCCAAATAGCCAAAAGCCACCTAGGAAACCCTATGTTTTAAAGGTCGCCTAGGATACTTAAAAATCCACGGACTTTAAAAGGTTGCTTTCTTAGAAAAGTGCCACCTTCGATGATTAAAGTATCACGTGTAATGTTTTTAATGCCACGGGGCTTAAAATGCTGCGTACACTTATTGAAGTGCCACCTACCATGAAGTTTGAAAACTGAGATAGCAAATAGATGAAGTCCTTTCAATCGATCGTCTAGATAACTCAATTGAATTCCAAGCTAGAAAATGTATGTCCATGATGTCACTTAGTGTTTAGGATATTATAAAAGTCATATTGATGAATGTTTGATAGGTTAATCGGATTGATTAAAATGATTACAAATTGTCCTTGTGTCTCAAGATCTAGAGGTTAGGAGAAATAAGTTGATGCGCTCAAAATAGAGAAAGGATATATTTAATGTGTTTGATTGACTTAGAATGATCCACCAATAGAAAGACTAATATGATTCACTTTGTTTCAAAATGTAGGAACATTACCGTAAGTTGCAGATACGGGGTGTTGCATCTTGGATTTTTTATTTAGTTGATGGGCTCACGGCGCCTGAGCGGTGGACTATCGAGACATGTGGTCTCGGTTTCCTTCTAGATCTCCCTCGGTTTCAGCTGAACTGAGGTCTTTTGATAGCTATGGCAGAGCGATGGCACTATGACCATAATACATTCTATCTACCCTTCGGTGAGATGACTATCACGCCTGAGGATGTATATAGATTACTGAGGATCTCGACTCATGGAGAGCGGGTATATTATGATTCAGTGTATGATAATAGTGTATGCAGACGGGTGTTTGGAGACAACACCATTGATGATGATTGTATTACTTGGGCATAGTTTTCCTCTTTTCCCACTTTTCCAGCATTGTTAGGAGTAGTGATCGGAGGATTACTTCTTCTAGATAGGAGAGGACGTGGCTTTGCAGTCGGATGGGGCCGGATACTGGAGGATTTGATTGCACATCCTCAAAGATTTGATTGGGGTTCTTGCATATTAGCACAATTATACCATGACTTGCATGAGGTTGTATATAGGTGCAATGTAGCTCTTTCAGCAGGTGCAGTGTTATTACATTTGTGGACTTGGGAGCATATCCCTATCATGAGACCAGTTTTAGTATGAGTGTGGGCCCGAGGGTATCTGTATGCATTTTTGTATGATGGCATTGTTGTCCAGCATCGTCTGGGCAAGGTTGATTTTTGGAGATCTACTATTGATGATATAGATCAGTTCATATGGAGGCCATATCTACTTTGTGAGAGTTGGTGAGAGGATGATGATGAGTTGCCATACATGTTTTGCCCTCGGTGGATGATTGGTCGATCACCACTAGTTATTGAGAGATTTTTCTTTGGGAGAGTGCTCTGTCAGTACAGCCGGGTTCAGGACATGCCTCAGGGTATGGCACTTTATGCTAGAGTATAGGCTGAGAGATCTATGTGGGGAGCACAAGTGGATTATCAGTTGGCCTGCTTACAGATTGATCAACTGGGTTATGTTATGTGGGATATGATGACGCATGTAGTAGATGCAGGCATGTCAATCGAGTATCAAGAGTGGTTTATGCGACATCACTTTGTCAGATTTACAGATCTAGTAGAGCCTATTCCTGATGTGGATGAGCTTTCAGATGATGACAGAGATGATATTGATGATGGTGATGATGGCAGGAGACCTTAGAGACAGAGGGTTTAGAGGGCACCTAGGGCTCCTAGAGCACAGAGAGTTGTAGGACCTCAGATGAGGGGTGGACATGTTAGAGGCCAAGGTGGTGGATGGCTGTAGTTACTGTATGATTAGATCAATTTTCTACTATGATGCAGTAGTTTTTTACTACAATAGCTCAGTTACCTACCAGTGCGAGCACTAGTCAGGCACCTCCCAGTACACAAGATAGAGCAGGTGGCAGGGATCCCAATGGTGCATGGGGTTCAGGTATAGGTATTGTTGGAGATGGATCAGGTGCCCCTGCTGGGTCATGAGATAGATCTATGATATCTTGATATAGTATTGATGATGTATCATATGTATTTTTTTTATCAGGACTTTGATGTATGGATCATTTGTTGATGTACTGATTTGTGTTATAGACATTGATGATGGACATTTATCTAGGATGATCTTTGATTCCTCCATTGATGATGTTGTCGTGAGATTTCCTTTTATGCATATCTACATTTTTCTATGATGCATTTATTTCTATTATGCCATGGATGCAATGTCTTAGAGTAGGACATAGATAAATGGATGCAAATGATGTTAATGCAACTTATTTCTATATGATTTTCTGATTTAAACATGATGTATGGATTATGAAATGCAATGATATGGATGCAATACTTAGTGCAATGATAAATGAATGCAACTATCTTTTTTATTTTTGGATGTATGCAATTTTAATTTATGATGTGCAATTCTAAATGATTGGGATAAATGAATAATGATTAATGTTTCTTTTCTTTTCTTTTTCTCTTGATATGAATATATAATGATTAATGATTCATTAATGCAAAGGATAATCTCATATTGATGACTTGAAACCATTAAATTGATGAAGTGTTGTCAACTTTAATCCGCCCCCCTTGTTCTTGGAAAAGTGCTAGAAAGACAAGCCATTTTAAACTAACTTTGAAAATGCAATTAATCTAACATGAAGATGCAATGCAACTAATTGTCCTTGAGGTTTGTGAAAGAAATGCAAACAGAGATATATTTTCATCATAGAGCGTTGTGGAACTAGGATTCGATACAATCCTTACTGGTGCCACTGCAACCATAAGAATATGAATATGACTTTCTCTCATGTGGTAACCCCTTCTACGAAACCAAGTACAACCCTCACTAGTTGAATGACCAACTATGGGAGTATGAATATCGGTTTGATCATATTCAATGTTGCAAGTTGATGTTGGTATTTAAGATATTGAAAATCTAAATAGCCAAGGTATCCTTTTGCGTGAACAAACAAAGGTTAACCCTCCTTCCTATATGAATGTCCTTGATGGTTCTTCGATGACCATGTCCTTAGAATAATTCACACAAGTTAAAGATCTTCCTCAAAACAGTCACTCAGAAGCCTAAGAAAACATCATGTCTCTATTATTGCCAATCTAGTCAAAACATCATTGATTAGCTAAAAAGAACATGACTCGAAAAAAGGTCAATAAAAAAACTCATCAAAAATTTCCAAGTGTTTGTGAAATGTATCAATATTTTCAAATAAGAATTCCAGACAGTCTGATCATTTAGGGTGTGTCAATTTTTAATCCTGATAAAATAAGTCAATTAAACTCAAGGATCATGTTATGTGATCAAACTGTTTAGGGTTGAACAATGATATTTATCAAAGGTTCCAAAAATCTCTCTTCTAAATCTAAAAATCTGCTTCTGATGTGTGACCAAGATGTTGCACTATTGAATCCGTTTGGTACCAAAAATATATGATGCGTGCCCCCAAGTTATAAATGTGATCAATGTGAAACTTAGGGAAACTGAAACTAGAATGCGACAAAGATGTTTCTCTGAGACTTTATTAGGACGATGCACAAATGACGAATGTAATGAGGATATGGACAAATGAGATGATGAAATGCAATATGTATAAATGCAACTAGGAAAGACCTAAGGGACAAAAGGCGCCTGTTTCCAAGTTTTCACCTCTTGGGATTATTGCTCTTTTTCTTTTTTTCTTTTTCTTTTTTTGCTACCAAGGTGCCTATTGCTAGGTTTTCACCAAGGCACTTTTTCTCTTTTTCAAATGTTTTTTGGCTTTTGAACTTTCTGATTTTTTTGTATTTTGATCTTTTCTCATTTTTCTGGTATTTTGACTTTTTCCATGTACAAAGGTGATGCTGACTCATCTAATACTCTCAACTTATACTCTTTCATCTGATACTCTTTCCTTTGAATCAGGTGTGAAACCTCTTAAGATGAATGCTATTGATAGGTTCTTGCAATTCATCACCATCACAATTGGCAAATTTGTAGGTCCCCGTTCCAAATGAAGAAACAATGACAAAAGGACCAAGCCAACTTACTTCCCACTTTCCTTTCTTTTCTCTATCAGCCTGATTTTTTGGATTTTCTCTCAATACTAGTTCTCCTATTTGAAAGGTTATTGGTTTAATATGCTTGTTATAGTTCCTTGAAATTTGATTCTGATACACTTTCAAATGATCATAGGCTTGAGTTTGATGTTCCTCCAACATATCCAATTGTTGAATTCAGGCAACTCTATAATCCTCATTTGTGATTAATCCATGCAATGAGACTCTTAGGGATGGTATTTCAACTTCTAAAGGTAGAACATCTTCGGCCCCATAAACCAATGAAAAAGGTGTAGCTCCTGTTGGGGTTCAAATACTAGTCCTATAGGCCCACAATGCTGGATTGATTTGAAGATGCCAATCTTTTCCTAACTTGCCAACAGATCTCTTAAGGATTTAAAGGATTTTCTTGTTGGTAGCTTATGCTTTTCCATTACCTTGGGGATAGTAAATGGATGAAGAGTGATGTGTAATATGAAATGTGTTACAAATTTCATCAACATCTTTGTTCTTAAACTATTTTCCATTATCCATGATGATGGTGTGAGGAATACCATATCTGCAAATGATATGATTTAGGATAAACATGGAAATTTGCTTCCCCATTGCACTTGATAAAGGGACAGCCTCAACCCATTTAGTGAAGTACTCTGTCACCAAGAGAATATACTTGTGTCCATTTGAAGAAGGTGGATAAATCATGCCAATCAAATCAAAACCCCATTGATAGAATGGCCATGGTGTGACAAATGGGTGTAACTCTTGTGCTGGTGCATTGATTTTGTCTCCATAGTATTGACATTTTGCACAAATTTTGACAAATTGACAAGCATCTCTTTCTAAGGTTTTCCAAAAGTACCCCATACATAGGATTTTATTAGCTAGGTTCAAACCACTCAAATGTGACCCACAAATCCCCTCGTGGATGTCTTTTAAAGCTAATTTTGATTCATCTTCCTCTAGACACCTAAGGAGCATTCTATCAAGACCTTTACGATATAATGTGTCAGAAAGGATGGTATAATGGGCCACTTGTCTTATGAAATTTTTATTTTGAGCATGTGTTTGGTCTATAGGTAAGGTTTGGTCTTTTAGGTAGGCATAGATGGGTCCATACCATGGTGAGTCATGTCCATTTAAAAGGGAAATAATTTGGGTATCAAGTAGGTCAAATGTTGGTTTAACCAATTCTTCCACCAAGAAATCATACTTTTCATTTTGATCAGGCATTTGAAGTAAAGATGCCAAAGTAGTCATTGCATCCGCTGCTATATTCTTGTCTCTTGGAATTTGTTCAAAAGTAATTAAAGAAAAGTACTTTTTTCAATCATCCACCAATTTCTTGTAAGGCATCAATTTTTTATCCTTGGTATTATATTCATCATTAACTTGATTGATGACTAATTAAGAGTCTCCATAGACTTATAATTTTGTGACATTCCATTCCAAGGCCATCTTGATACATATGACCAAAGCTTCAGACTCTGATATGTTATTGGTGCAAGGGAAAAATAACTTGTAAGATTTTGGGATTGTGTAACCTTGTGGTGTAATCAAAAGAATGCCTTCTCCACTACCATTTTGGGTGTAAGATCCATCAAAGTATAAAGTCCATGTTTTAGCTTCCACATTAACAATTTCAAAATCTGGAAACTCCACTTGCATAGGATGTGTATATTCTTGAGGATATTCAGCCAATTGATCGGCTATAACTTGACCTTTGATTTCTTTCCTATCAACATATTCAATGTCGAATTCACTAAGCACCATTACCCACTTTGCAATCCTTCCAGTTAAAGTTGTTTTGCTAAGTAAGTATTTTAAGGGATCAATTTTGGCTATGAGCTTCACCTTATGCAACAAAATATAATGTCTTAACTTTTGAGAGGCAAAT
>MU224173.1:2674932-2706348 GCA_018584345.1 Thuja plicata
CAAAGAAAATGGCTTGTATTTATAGCAATTTCCCAAGGGTAGGGGGTAGAGTGAGTTGATCATGATCAAGCTTTGGTTAAGTCAAAAGCTTTGAGGTGTTTTCAAATGGAGGGAAAATTGGTTGGTTATCCTCAAAGAAATTAGGAATTATATAATTCAATCATTTACTTAATTTAGCCATGTAAGGGTGAATGGGTTGGATTTGATCTTTTTGATTTAAACTATACAATTAATTGATTAAAATCAATTGCATAATTTGATTAATCCATTTTAGGCTTGAATTTAATTATTTGATTTCATGATTATTTAATCCCTTAATTTAATTTGATTTTTGTCCACTTTGCTTGATAAATGTCCATTTGATTTGATCCATTTTAATGCATTGAGATGAGATTTGAGGCATTTGGCTGAGATTTACAATTTTGAATGCTTAAGATACACCTGGTCAAATTTAGGTGTCTACAGTTCCTATATAGGCTTAAGAGAAGCTATAAAAAGAAAATTCATCCATAAAAATTCTAGGTGGGGGATTTAGTCCTCAAAGAGAATTAAAAAGTACAAGCATATAGAGAAAAGAAAAGCAAGTTTGAGATCATGTGGCTAGGTCCTTACATTATCACAACAAAATTTGGCTCAGGGGCATATCAGTTGTCTACGCCATAAGAAGAATCTTTGAATGATCCCATCAACATCATTCACTCAAGCAGTTCTATGCCTAATCCATGCAGTGTACCCCACTGATCTAAAAAAATCCATAAAAAGTATAAAAAAGTCTTGAAAAATGGTTATCTTGGTGAAAACCTAGCAATAGGCGCCTTAATAATAACAAAAACAAATTAAAAAAATTAGAAAAATATAAAAAGTAAAGAGAAATAAATCGTCCAATGGTGAAAACTTGGCAATCAAGCGCCTTGGACAAGTATGTGTGATGAAAACTTGGCAAACAGGCATCACACATAGTGGATCATCCCATTATATATCAAAATCGTGTCCACCCATCCACTACCCCCAATAAAGTCTCCATCACAGAACCCATATTCCTCAGTTTAGTCCTTTGTTCAAGTCCCCTTGTACATATCATGCGTCCTAGTTCAGTCATCTTGCAGAAAGTGATCCAGATTCTTTGTTCCTCAGAGTCTTGTGCTTTAGCAATTTCCTTCAGAGAAACTCTTGATCTTGTGATTATCCTCGATACATATTTTTCCATCCAAAACACAACTTTGTAGTCTTCCCCATCTGCATGTCCTTGTAGGATGTATCCTTCCTCATGTCCAACCTCGATCCAATTAGTCCTCCATACCATTGATCTCTTTGGCAAAAGGTGTTTTGTGGATACTTATTTTGGTCTTGATTTTTTTATTTTGGTTCTTAGTTATCATTTCTGAATTTCTAAGTTGTTCTCATCCTCAAAGTTGCCACAATCCTTCATATCATGGTACGTTTCGAATGGATGCACCTGGGATAAGGTCTTGATCTTTTTCTTTCTGCATGCATGTTTGTGAGTTACCCAACATTGTTTCCCCCTTGAATCTCTTGAGACTCATGTGTGATGTTGGGGCAATCCTTGTGTGCCTGTTGTGTTAGTCCCATGCAACATTGGTGATAAGGCCTTGCATTCCTAGTAACCTTGGCAGGTCTCTAGCATTTCTATATTAAACTAGGATGTGCTCTCTGAAAATAACAAAAATATAATCCCCTTGTCTTATTTTAGTTAACTGCATGGTTAGATTCATGTTGCACTTTGTATCTTTTCTTTTGGTAAGGCTCTTATTTATTCCCTATTCCCGATTGGGACATCATACCCTCGATCTACTCTTGGGCTCCCTTGAACCCCTCCCCCCCCAATCAATAGCATCTTGCCATGCCCACTCATTCCCCTTTTTTCTTCACCTTTCTTCATCCTCTCTCTTCCTTATCTGCCTCTTTTTGAGAAAATTGCCCACACCTTTTTGTGCTATTTTCTCTAGGGGCACACCCTCTCACCATCGTCACTTCGGCATGACCACCCTTAGATAGCCAATTCTCTCCAAGACATCTTATTTTCTTTTTTTTGACGCAATGTCGACTACAACATCGCATCAAAGAAGGGCAAAATGTGGACACCTAAATCTGATTACACAAATTTATAATCTAATTTAGCTCTCTCCTAGGGCATTATTGATTAAATATTTAATATTTAATTAATTTTTGCCATCCCACTAGCTAATTAATTTAATTAATTGACTATAGTCTAATTAATTATATAATGGCAACTCATAGTCAAATAGTTAATTAAATCCCCCTTTCTTCTATTAATTCGAATGAATATAATTGGCACATTTAAATTAATCCCCAAATTCCTCTTTTTGATTAAATAAAACTCATTTAATCAATTTGAGCACATGGCTCCTAACTTTAACCCCTAACCTAACCTAACCCAACTACCTAACCTGTAGTTCTAACTCAACCCAACCCATTCACACATACTAACCTCTCTTAGTTAATTAATTAATCTTGATTAATTAATTATCCCCTCCACTCATTCGCTCTCCTCCCATCACACTGTCCTAATTCTCCCACTTACCCTCTAATCCAAGCCTAATCACCCCTTAAACATTTGCACAATCCTAATTCATTGATTAAGAAATCCTAACCCTCGCCCAAGTCAACCCTCATGTCACATCCCTCAAATCCCCATCAAAATGCATTTAAGGTTGACTTAAATGCTCTTACATACTTGCCCCCCATTCCTTCTCCAATATTGCTCACACGTGTGAGAAAATCTTCAACCACTTAAACTTTAAATGCTCTAAGTTGACCTCTTTTACAAGCCCATGTGTCCCTTATGTGGCTCCTATGTGGATGCCACATAGGTGCCACTTCATCCAAGCCCTAATCCTTGCCCTAAAAATCTATAAATAGGAAATTTTTTTCCTTGCAAACCATCTCTCATTTTTGCATTGTTATCATGTTAGAATAGCTCTAGAATTTCATAGTTGTTTCATGTTTTCAAATCTTAATGCATTAGATATTACATGCTAGGTTAATGGTAAATGAATCCTATTTTTCAATCTTGCATATCATCATAAATCTTAGCTTAAACCTTCATTGTGGGAAGCTTGAGACTAGTTTCATCATACTGGTTCTTGATCTCTTCCTTCATCCATTAGTCTTGCATTTGTAGTTGCATCCATTATCAAGTAAGAAATCACTTGTGCATTAACATATTTGTGTTTTTTAGAGAGAGAGCACATCCACAATCATTTTCAGGAGCAAATCAAATAAGTCTTAATAGAGTGTAACTTGTTTTTAGCCCAATCTGATGTTATGGATGATTTCTTGTTGTTTCAAGTTTATTCATGTTTTTAATCTTTTATATGTGCTAACCCATTAATGTTTGCATGTTTAAGTGATGAAGGGTGCTCCCCTTATTAACACAAACACAACAAAATTGAGAATAACAAGACTTGCAAAGACAGGAAATGGGCTTTCTATTATCTACAATGAAAGGAAATTACAATATTCAAAAATATAACATGCACAGCCACATGGGCATTTTATTACAATATTCTGCAAGCCAGAGCCACTAGATGCATATCCCAGAACAGTCCTCGACAACCCTACGGACCTTCAATAAATAATTTTAACTGCCCAAGAATATTTTAGAAATTAAACCCTAAAGTTTGAGGTCGACCATCCCTAAGATATTATTATTCATGTTTACCACATTAATAGGCCAAGGTTTCAACCCCATTCGGAGCCTCCAAAGCCTTCAAAACTGAGTTCGAAGTTTTTGTACCCTACTGCCAATACCGAAAATATTCAACATCTACAAAACTAGAGTTGATCTGGAAATGAAACTTTACTGACAATCAAAGTGAACCTCCAGGGAAGAAATTAGAACATTCTGAGCTCAAACAAAAAACTTACTAAAATAGTAAATTTCCAAAATAGAAGCTCTGCACAAGATAACCCTTATGGAAAAAGAAACTAGAAAATATTTTTGGGTGATGCAAGATTGCTCTTACACCCAAGATGCTCCTGCACCATTAAGTTTGCTCCCAACAGATTGAAGATTTCCCCATACACAATTAGCTATTCGTGCAGATTGTGAGGAGGTAAATCGTAGCATTCAAAGTGTCTGCAAAGAGATTAGATGAATCCAACCACAAAAGATCCTACTCTAAGCAACATAAATTCTACTCCAAGAAAGAAAGACAAAACAATGACATGACAGGAGATTGAAAATGTAACCAATTGCATGATAGGAGACTGGACAAATAAGTGGCTGCGTGAATTAGAAGATTGACTTGATTGAAGAGATGAACAGTTGGTTAGTAGGGGTTATAAAGGTGAGACTAAAGAATATATTAGCATTAAATAATTTTAAAAAAATTATTTAATTATTTATGTGAGAAACAAAAAATAAATATTTTATTTATTTTTAGAGACAGTTAGTTTTTTAGAAATGCAATAATTAGATAAAATAATCATTTATTTTATTTAATTAGAAAGAATCATTAGTGAATTAAATAATTAAGATAATTATTTAATTGTAGTGACAAAGGGAAATGTTAATTTAATTAAATAATAAGAACTTTAATTAAAATTATAAAAAACAAATCAATTAACTACTAAAAGTCATTTGATTAAATATTTGAAGAATGTTAGATGAATATTAAATAACTAAAATTATTTAATTATGAAAAACTAAAGGAATATTTAAATAAATAATAAAAATTAGTTAACTAAAATATATAAGAAAAGAAAGAAAATGAATTAAATGAATTAATTAGTTAATTAAATAAATAAATTAAATCAAAAATTTATTTATTTTTAGAAGATATCATTTTTTCAAAAAGTGAATAATTAAATAAATAAAGACTTATTTAATTATAGAAGACAATACTTAAAAATGAATATTTAATTATGACAACAATTAGAAGAATGCTTATAAAAATTATTTAATTATAAGAAATGAGAAAATTATTGATTTTTTAATTTTAAAAATATTGATTTTTTAATTTAAATTAGAAAAATAATGCTAAATTAATTAAATAATTGAGATTATTTAATTAATATTTGAAGAATGCTAGATGTATATTAAATAATTAAAATCATTTAATTATGAAAAATTAAAAGGAATATTTAAATAAGATTAGTTAACTAAAATGCATAAGAAAAGAAAGAAAATTAATTAAATAAATAAATTAATTCAAAAATTTATTTATTTTTAGAAGAGGTTGTTTTTCTAAAAAGTGAATAATTAAATAAATAAATGAAAACTAATTTAATTATAGAAGACAATACTAAAAATAAATATTTAATTATGACAATAATTAGAAGAATGCTTATAAAAAATATTTAATTATGAGAAATGAGAAAAATATTGATTTTTTAAATTTAAATTAGAAAAATAATGCTAAATTAATTAAATAATTGAATTTATTTAATTAATTAAGAAGAAAGTTAAATTATTACTTATAACATGGGACAATTTTAGGTGTCTATAGTGATCACTTGAGTTATGTGTACTCTAAAAAAATATTTTCTATTTTACAAGCTAGAAGACAAGTTATATAGTTGTGTAGAGGAAATGACCACATAGTTGAGCACCCTAATTCATACTTCTCAAAATTTTATGTAGAAATTTCAAATCATTTTCATACTTCTCAAAATCTTACCTAGAAATTTCAAATCACTCCCAAATTTTTATAGCAGCTCACTTGGAGTCCCCTATTCATAACTAGGGTTTCATGTAGAAATTTCAAATCACTCCCAAATTTTTATAGCAGCTCACTTGGAGTCCCCTATTCATAACTAGGGTTTCATGTAGAAATTTCAAATCACTTTCATACTTCTCAAAATCTTACCTAGAAATTTCAAATCACTCCCAAATTTTTATAGCAGCTCACTTGGAATCCCCTATTCATAACTAGGGTTTCATGTAGAAATTTCAAATCACTTTCATACTTCTCAAAATCTTACCTAGAAATTTCAAATCCCTCCCAAATTTTTATAGCAGCTCACTTGGAGTCCCCTATTTATAACTAGGGTTTCAGAGCCACATCATTAAAACTATCCCACATCAACCTGTTTTGCTGCAAGGTGTGTACAAAACAGCCCAAATAAAAGTGAAACCTATTATCATGCATAAGAAACATCAATACGTGCAGTTGATGTGACATCACACGATCATTGCTTTTTAGAATATAAGATATATTTCATTGGATTATGAGTAGTTATCATCAGCAATGCTATCAAAAATATTAGACAGCTACCATCATAACCATTAGAACAAGTTTCAATATTTGATTTATGTGTTGATGATGGTAAGAGTGTGGGATGAAAGCACTGTGAGGGTTGGGTGTCGATGTTGTAATAATGTGCATGTCTAATTGACTGTAACCATTGTTTATCAATCCAAATGAATGGGAGGCTTTTGCACTCGTTACACGCATTGTGGATTGTTTTACATTGGTTAGTGGCATTTTTTTCGCCATCCAAAGAGTGAGCCCTTTTGCTGTTGTGCTGTCTCATTGGATATGTGTTTTAGGTTTGGTTAGCGGCATTTATTTGTCTACTACCAGAATGGTTGATCGCTTCAAGGCTTTGATTCATATAACATTCTAATACGTATTAAGTTTATATAGTTGCTGCCCTCAAGACTTCCCGGTCCTTTTATTCCTCCAAGAGTTTGCAGTGTTCCTCAATTCAATTACATCTTTGCAAATGCCACACACCAAATGCAACACCACTGATAAAATACAAGGAATCAAACAAAAAAACAACACTTCATAGTGGCATTCACAAACATCAAGCCATTCACCATGCATTAACAAACAGTTTAGTTTGAAGATGTCCCTAAAATATCGTTTTCTTTCATTCAAAATACAAGAGATTACGAACAAAAAGAGACTGCTGCTACAAATTTCATCTTGGTGAGAATATTGGACTAGAAAAAACTTATATTCAAAATTCTTAAAAAAATATTTCATTCAAAAGAGCTCAGAAAGCTCCTCACAGGCACAACAGTGCCAAATTGTAAGTATCAGACTCACAGCCAGATTTCACATTCTGCAAAAAAAATGATTTATCCATGGCTGTCCATGGTTGAATGTTACAACGTTAACCTATGCTACCATATTGAATCTTTTAAATAAGTTATTTTTGCTTTGACAACAGTTTTCTCACTAACAACTTTGCATGTCACTTGTGACAAAAGATCCAATCCAACAAAAACGATTTCAATCTAGAATTTAATCTAAAGCTCTTCATGAGAATCATCATCTTCATCTTCTCCTCCTGCTGTTGGACCTCCTGATTGTTGGTAGACTTTGGTCACAATAGGGTTGCACACAGCTTCTACTTCCTTGAGTTTTTCGTCATAGTCTTCCTTCTCAGCTGACTGGTTTTCGTCCAACCATTCAAGGGCTTCCTTCAAGGCCGATTCCATTTGTTCTTTATCATCTGATTCAATTTTGTCAGCCAGTTTGTCCTTGTCATTGATTGTGTTCTTCATGTTATACACATAAGTCTCCAAACCGTTGCGAGCATCAATTCGCTCCTTGACCTTCTTGTCCTCATCGGCAAATTCTTCTGCCTCCTTGACCATTCTTTCAATTTCCTCTTGGCTCAGTCTTCCTTTGTCATTTGTGATGGTGATCTTCTCTGACTTTCCAGTGCCTTTATCCTCTGCTTTTACATTCAGAATACCATTGGCATCCACCTCAAAAGTAACTTCAATTTGAGGAACTCCCCTGCATAAAAACTCACATTTAGCTCGATGTATAAAAAGCCACATGTTACAAGTTGATTACCTAAGCATGAATTCGAAAAACAATATGCATCAATACAAACCTTGGAGCTGCAGGAATACCAGTCAGCTCAAATCTGCCAAGTTCTCTACAATCTTTTGTCATACTGCGTTCACCTTCAAAGACCTGCGCAAAAAAAGATATATAAGCTAAACCAATAATTCAAGGGCGACAAAAAGATATGACTCTGGCCAGAACATTATCATATCAACTACTTCAAAGATTCTATGATGTCTAGAAGTTTGTCCTCTCATTGTGTAACCAGGTGTTTATTTTTGACTTCTGGGAAGAGAATGGCCCAATTGTTATGGATTATTTTTTAGAGCAATGCATTTCAATTTTTCTTGCGAAAGGGTTTCAGATGGAATCATAGAAATTCATAGATTAGGAGGAGAAATACCTGAATTGAGACAGTTGTTTGCTGATCCTGATAGGTAGTAAAGACTTGAGACTTCTTGGTGGGAATAACAGTGTTCCTTGGAATAAGTTTTGTCATCACTCCTCCAACAGTCTCAATACCAAGGGTTAAAGGAGCCACATCCAACAAAAGGATCTCTGCAACCATCGTAGCATAACCAATTAGTTTCAAAGACAATAGAAGAAAACAGAAAATACCCACAGCAAGATAACTTTTGCCAGCATCTAACCTTTAGTTTCCTCTCCACCTTCTCCACTAAGAATACTTCCTTGAACAGCAGCACCGAACGCAACAGCCTCATCGGGATTGACACCCTTGTTGGGCTCTTTGCCATCAAAGAAGTCCCTGAGAAGTTGCTGAACTTTGGGAATGCGAGTACTACCACCAACAAGAACAATTTCATCAATCTGACTCTTTTCTAGACCAGCATCATCCATGGCCTTTTTAACAGGACCCATTGTTTTCCTGAAGAGGTCATTGTTTAATTCCTCAAAACGGGCCCTTGTCAAAGGCTCTGAGAAGTCTACTCCTTCAAAGAGAGATTCAATCTCCACTCGGACCTGATGTTGGTTACTCAATGCTCTTTTGGCACGCTCGCTCTCCCTTCTAAGTTTGCCCAAAGCTCTGTTATCCTTACTAATGTCCTTTCCATGCTTTTTCTTGATCAATTTAATGAAATATTCCATGATTCTTTGGTCAAAATCCTCACCTGCACATCATAATTCAAGTTTAGACCAAAAAATAATTGCAAATATATCCACAACAGCAGTTGACAGGAATACCTTCATTTTGAATGCTAAATCAAAAGATGTGGTATTCAGGGAATTACCTCCAAGATGAGTATCGCCATTTGTTGCCAAAACCTCAAAAACTCCATTATCAATTGTCAAGACACTGACATCAAATGTGCCACCACCAAGATCAAAGACGATAATGTTTTTCTCGCCACCCTTCTTATCCAAACCGTAAGCAATTGCTGCAGCGGTGGGCTCATTGATGATACGAGCAACATTCAACCCAGCAATCACTCCTGCATCCTTAGTTGCTTGACGTTGGGCGTCATTAAAGTAAGCTGTGCACAGAAGCGCAAAATAATTGGTCACATCAAACAAGGCACACCAAAATTACAAAACAAAACAAAAAAATCCATTCTGAAATGAGAACCCTTGTCCGAGCTGATAAAGAAACTTTAGTAGAATCCAAATCAGACAAGCTGTAAATTTGAACAAGGCAAGTTCATAACAATAAATCTGTGCATGCGAATAGAATTACAAAGTTTTATTCTCTAAGCGCTGCAATAAAACTAATCCAAATTAAACAAGACAACAAGTTCACGCCCAACCGTGAAAATGTTAACCAACAGATGATACACACCATTTGCCAGGAGCACTACAAAAAGTATATCTTATAGCAAGTAGATTCCTGGTATTGGGAGAGAGGAAATGGTGACACAATAAATTTCGCTGAATGATTGGGATTGGGATTATATCCTTACTTAGGCCTTGTGAGTTCATAACCCTATCTAGATGAATAAGAGTAGAACCCCACTTAGGGCATGCGGTTGTATATTTCTATCAGGCTTTCAGACAAAGAATATTAAATTTCGCTGAATGATTGGGATTATATCCTTACTTAGGCCTTGTGAGTTCATATCTCTATCTAGATGAATAAGAGTAGAACCCCACTTACGGCATGCGGTTGTATATTTCTATCAGGCTTTCAGACAAAGAATATTAAATTTCAATCATTCAAATCCATCAGGTTGTTTTGGATTTGTAGACATTTTTAATATCTTTCATTGATTCAATACATTAAACTCTGGATAACACTTTGTCATTTATCATATGTGTTTAGTAGTATAAAAGGAAAATAACAGAGTGCATACCAGGTACAGTGACAACAGCATCCTTGATCTTCTTGCCAAGAAAGGCCTCTGCTGTCTCCTTCATTTTAGTCAAAATCATAGCACTGACTTCCTCAGGGCTGAAGACCTTCTGGTCTCCATCTTGGATCTTTACCTGGATATAAGGCTTCCCATCTTTGTTCACAATCTTGAAAGGTACCAGTTTCATATCCCTCTGGACCTCTTTGTCCTCAAACCTGAGTTTAAATCCAAAATTAAAAATATGTATTAGGATTAAGCTAATAAAATTCATACATGAGATTATGTCAATAACATAATCTGAGAAATATGCTAATCAATCCAACATTGAAAACAAAGACTAACACTTACTTTCTACCGATCAGTCTCTTGACATCAAAGATTGTTCTTTCCGGATTGACGGCAGCCTGGTTTTTGGCAGCCTCTCCAATCAGTCTCTCACTCTCCGTAAATGCTACCCACGAAGGGGTGATACGATTTCCCTGGTCATTGGCTATGATTTCGACATGACCATTCCTGTAAACCCCAACACACGAGTAAGTAGTCCCAAGATCTATACCAATTACTGTCCCCAACTTTGCTGCTTCCTCCTTGGCAATTGAACATGCAAATAGGCATCCTGACACAAGTTCAAAGCAAGCATCAGTAACAATTCTACAAGTCCTACTACCAGGGGCATGTCAAATGCAAAAAAATTATATAACTTCCAAAAATAACAAGTCACTCTGGCCCGGGTTCAGCCCTGGACTACATTTTTGGCCCAGGTACTTGGGCAAATGTGCATATCCCGGACAAGCTTGGGAATAGATAAACCAGGGACATACCTTGGCACAAAACCAGGGAGCCCCCGAAGGGTTTAGAAAAAGTGCATTTAAAATGAACATAACTAACCCTAAATATATGTGGTGATTATTGATTTGTATTGATTTTCTATGTGGAGTTGCACTATTCTGAAAATTTTGACTGATCATTAATAAATTTGATTTAACAGTTGACATCAAATTATCATTATGTATTTACTATTTTCAATTCAAAACTTAATCCTATACATTTTACGCAAATCATGGTTTTTTATATATTTTTTTTATAACTACAAATTCTGGAAATCGTTCAAAACAAAAGAACATTTCCAAAAATCCAAGGCCATTTCAGATAATACAGGCACAATACAATAACAGATCCACCATTTGGATAATAAATTTTAAAATTGAGATTTGCATTCAATGTAAACATAGCTTATTGTTCTAAAATGGAATTAGTGGTAAATGCAAACGAATTTCTCCAAAAAAATCTTTTGAAACGAGTAAAACAGAATACCCCGACAGACAGACAAGCCCAGCCACAACAAAGGTAAACGCAGGAAAGCACAATAATATTTCCAGTAAAGAGATAACCTACAGCTGAAATCTTCATAAAACAATCTAAAAACAGACGGAAGAAAAAACCTAAAATCTTGAGCCTGTCTATGTTTTACGGATACAGGGGATCTGATTATGTACTGACAAGATCTAACACAAATCGAATGGCAAGTCGATCTGAAAAGATAGGATGCCGTAATTTTCAAAACTACGAAATTTGCCTAAAACTCTAAAGACTAATAAACTTTCTGTGAAGCCCGTCAGCCAAAAAGCAAGGTTTTACAAAGATTGCAAAAATAGCAAAAACCAGATGCAACGGTTATACTCAAAAGCCCCCAAAATCGACGCTAAATTTCACAAACCCTGAGAATCGCATAACAGAACCAAAACCTTTCCGTTTTCATATTCCATAATCCAAGATATATGTGAAGGCAAAAATAAACTAACCTGCAACCAAGAAGATCAATAGCGAAAATGAGACGCAGTTCCCCCGCGGCCGATCCATGGATTTCGTTTCAAACAAATCAGCAAAAAAAATGGGTATATCACGCACTGAACAAGAATCGATGTCGATTCTCCTCGCCCGGAGCACAGATATTTTGGATTTTGAAAGTCCAGCGAACTATATATAGGCGATGAACTTATTCAATGTGTATATATACCAGAGGGGCTATTTTGATTCGTGTTATGAACCAATCAAATTCTTTGATTGTGCCACGTGGCTTTTCGTCATCGATTGCTGACGTGAACCAATCGGAAGGCAGGTTGGAGGTGTCTCCGCCAATGGGAGGCGCTTTGCTGTTGGTGGCAGATCAGCCGTCCGATTCATCTTAGAGCAATTTGTACCGTAGATTCTTAGGTACATTTTGTCTCTTACGTTACTTCTTTTGACTTCTAAAAAACGAAATTGAAGTTTACGACGGTTGATCCTCTGAATTTGTGGAGGAACGGAGGGTTACCACGTTTTACTATAGGTTATTGAAATTTTTAGGGTTAAATAAATTATTTTTTAAATAAAAGCTTTTAGATATGAAATTGTAGTTAACTCGTGATTCAGTTTAGAAGTGAAGGATTCAATGAGGGGTTATCCCATGTTCTCATGCAAGTGGTTAAATTATTTTTTAAATAAAAACTTTTAGATATGAAATTGTAGTTAACTCGCGATTCAGTTTAGAAGTGAAGGATTCAATGAGAGGGGTTACCATGCAAGTGCTTAAATGCATAATGCATTTTCTCTTTATATTTAAATTAGGGAGTGGAAGTGTTTTCATGGAAATTTAAAATTTTGAGGAAAGAATAATTTAGAATTTATTTCTATTTTAGTTGAGTAACTACTACTTAAGAATTGAAACTAAGGGGATCATCTTGTGGTGTAATGGTCAAGTGATTGCAGTGTTAATGGCGCAACTACAATTTAGGGAGCAACTATTATTTAGGGAATGAAAATAAGCTATGAAGGAAAAGGGGAGAAGCAGTTGAAGGAGCCGACATTTACGGAGGCAATAGTGAAGTCTAACAGTGGTGAGGGAACATTAGGAATTGCTTCAACAATACATGGGATGAACAACTTGAACTATGGGAGACCACAAAAAAAAGGAAGGAAATCTCATGTGGATCTTAGGAAAATGGATGGGGAAGCAGAAAATCAAGCTAAGTTAACAACTATTTTTCATGTAGGGAAGGGGAAGTTCATTCCTAAGGAGCAATGAAGCTCACTACGTGGAATGTTAGGGGCCTAAATGCCCTAACAAACAATGCTTATTAAAGTGTAACTTAAATATTATGGAATCAGAAATAATTTTTAATCAAGAAACTAAGCTTAATGAGGAAGAAATGAACAAATTTCAAAAGAAGTTAGGTCTATGGAAAATGGAGAGTGTGTGTGTTGATGGAGCTTCGGGTGGACTAGCGGAAATTTGGGATCAGAAGAAAATTGATATCAAAATTGTTATTAAAAGGCCAAATTGGATGGGTTGTTGGGTTTGTAATGTTAGGAGTACCCTGCAGTTCCTTTTAATAAATGTTTATGGACCAACTAGTACAAACAATTAAAAGGATTTATGGAAGGAAATAGAGACTTATTGCAGTTATAACAGAAATTGGAATTATATATTAGGAGGGGATTTTAATGTTATCTTAGATGTTAATGAGAAAAGTGGGGGCATACAGAGGGAATCATAGTCATTAAAGGATTTCAAAGATTGGATTGTCAGAAATGGTATTATAGACATCAAAATGAGTAATGATACATTTACATGGAATAATAGAAGAGAAGGATTTAGCAATATAGCTGAAAAATTAGATAGGTTTATGTTTTGGGGGATCTAAGTGCTTTCAATCATTCAATATCTTCTTCTATCCTATCCATATATGGTTCAAATCACTTTCCTGTGAGACTAGACATCTTAGAAGAAAATAAGCCCTTTAGGAATCCCTTCGAATTTGAAAATATGTGGTACCAAGAGAAAAATTTCTTAGTTTTACTGGAATAGTGATGGAAGGAAGAGAAGTTTGAAGGCTCTAAAATGTTCTGATTTGTATCAAAACTAAAATCCCTTAAACAAAAAATTCTAAAATGGAATTGTTACCCAAAATTTCCCATCTTATGTGAATTCTGGCTACAAGTGGAGGAAAATGTGGCTCCCACAAGGGTAGAGCCCAGCTTGTATGTTTTTGCACTAATTCTTGGTCTTAATCTTCCCTCTGCATTTTTCTAAGGCTCTGGTTTATCCTTGTTCATGAAAAAAGGCCTAAGTATTGAAGACCTAAGCAATTTGATATAAACCCTAGTTTTCCAAGGCCCATTCTAATTCCTTGTTACCTTTTTCGAGCAGCTTAAATGACCCTTTAAGCATGTGCACATTTCAATTATCCTTTAGTCTCTTAGTCGTGCAAAAGAAAGGGAATATTCTATTTTACTTCACGAATTTGATTTTGCCTTAGTCATGCAGTCTCATAAGGAAGGGGAATATGCTCTTTTCTTATCGAGATACAGCACTGATCATAGATCTTGAAGGATGATCGTGCGGCTTGCATTTAGTTGCTCAACGTAACCCTTAGTTAGCAAAGTGTTGTGAGACCACGCGACTTAATGAATTTTCTAACCCTGCACATGTAACTCGAGTTCAGGTTGAGTAATGTTAAAGATATTTCAGTCGTGAAGTCTCATATGATAACCATGATTAAGCAGGAGGTTTGGAGATTGCGAGACTTCTCAGTCGCATAGTCGCTAGATATACTCAGATTAAAGTTCAAGTTGGGTTAAAGGTTGCATGGCTATGCTTAGGGTCGTTGATCTTCATTCTAATCTTGCGGTAGTTACTAATTCTCCAAAGAAAGTCAGAATGACAGCAAAGATAATGAGGCTTCACGCGAGCCGTCAATACAAAGGCTAATCTTGTGGTGGTCGCTGAGTCTCGTATGGGAACCATGGTTAAGCAGAATATTGTGAGATTGCGAGACTTCTTAGTCGCCAAGTCTCTAAGACAAACCTGTGGTCAAGAAAGTTAAGTGAAGTAAAGCTCAGAGGTTACTGATGAATCAATCTGCACCATTGGATGTGTTTTGATCTAGCGATGGTCGCTTAGTCTCGAAAGGAAAAGAAACATTCTCTTAAGTTAATGAGACTTCACGCGAGTCGTCGATGCAAAGGATGATCGTGTGGTAGTCGCGCAATCTCGTTGTAAACTCAGAGTTAATGGAATGGTTCAGCGACTCAGCGACATAAAGGATTCAGTAAACCAAGGGTTAAAGGTGGATCAAGCCAAAGTTAGGGCTAAAGACAGTAATGAATAAAGAAAGGAGATCGGTGGTCATGTTTTAAATGAGAAATCTGATATTTTCTCAGCCATTGATACAAGTACCCACGCCACTTGTGACCGTTACATATTCAAATATTTAAAATTCAAAAGATCTGATTCTCAAAGTCTATAGTGGTGGCGTGGTCTCTCAAGTTCCAGACAGATAGATGGATCGAGCCAACTTCTTAGACTGCATTTATGGTGATGGGAAGGATTTCAAAGAGATATTTGATCGAGTAGGATATTTCTCAACTCCATTAATGAGCAGAATTGATAGATTTAGGGTTTCTAAATTGTTTATGCAAGATCTATTGTAACCCTAATTTATAGAATTAGATTGACTCCTAATCTTGTGTGCTAGAGGAGCATGTATATAAGTAGTTTTGAGATCTTTTAAAGCTCAGAGTTTTTTCAGCTTATGTAGGATATTTTGTGGCATCTTCTTTGCCCCTAAGTTTTCCATTTGTTGTAATCTTTCATTGATTTTCAGATACTGCAAAGGCTTTTTGTGACATTTTTTTCTGTCCCTGGGCCTTCTTGTCTGGACTTTTCTTATTGAATTAGAATATATTGAATGATTTCAGAGAAATCTTGGAGTTCCTGAGCCCTCTTTCTTTCTGCAATTCTGTCTACTACTGTGGATGATCTGATTTGGATGAGTTTGTGGATATTCTTCAATCCCCTTCCATTTTGTCCCATTCTTGTGCCTAGTTACAGAAGTGAATGTATGTTTACAGGTTGTAGTCTGTGTCTACTTTGGTGAAAATGCTATTTTTTGGGAGATTCTTTCTTTCCCTGAATAGCCTCTGTTCATTTTAAGACCTCTCTATGAAATATTTATGCAAACCTATTCAGAAAGTTGTGTTCTACTAGATTCAAGAACCTTCATGCTGATCTTAGTCATTGTGTTATGATTCAAGTTACCTTCGGTGTATCACCTAGTAGGATAATTTTCTTTTAGTCATTTCCCTTCAAGCATTCCTTCTATCTCTTTCCCTCCAAGTTTAATTTTCATGTTAAAAAGCAGATTAGGTGATTATCCAAGAGGAACCGGCCTATAATCTGGAGGCTTCACTTCAAGTTTTCAAAGGTCCCACAACCTAGAAGTGATTCCCATGTTATACTAGATTATCAAGACTACGAGAGCTTGAATAGGGTGCAAAATTTAGTGTACAACAGTTCTGGCATGCTCGGTGGGACCATAAAAGAAGTTCATTTTTAAGACTATGTTATCTTTGGTGTGCTGATTGCATAGAATTAACCTAAAGAGGTTTTCTTTAAAGCATATTTGGTGACTCCATTGGTGTAAAGAATAGAAGATCCAGTCCTGTTCAAAGTTTATGAGAAAAGTTGAGACAAGAAGCTCAAAGTCCTCTGAGTTTTTACAGCTGCCCCTGACAATGAACTACTCTAGATCATCTCAAATAACATCCCCTACAAGGAGGGTACAGTCTACACCACCCATAGCAGAAAGGAGAAATTTTCCTTTTCATTCAAGAAGGAGAGGAAGATCTATAACCAGGGAGCTACAAGAAGATTCATCTCTACTCTTCGGTTCAAATACAACTCATATAGTTGTTGCTTAGCAAGTTACAGTTCCTACAATAGCTAGACACTTTGCCTTTGTGCCATTCAATCAAGGAAATCCTTTGAACTTTGCTCAACATCATGATGTTCCATTAGCAGCACTCAAAAGTCTACCTGATTTCATAGGTGAAGGACAAACAACAGCTTGTGAGCACATAAGAGATGTGGCTACCATTTGCAGTGTGCATCATATTACAGAAGAAGATGTGGCTACCAAGCTACTAGCAGCCTCTTTCAAAGGTAAGGCCTTAGAATGGTTCAGAACTCTTGTTGTTGGTTCTATTGATTCATGGGATAGATTAGGGGAATCATTAAGCAAATATTTTGAGGATAAATCAGATTATTTATCTCTAGTTGAGAAACTAACAACCATAAAGAGAGCTCCTCAAGAACAAATGGCAAACTTTAATAATTGATTCCTCAAGACATGGAATATAATTCCTATCTCAATACGACCTTCAGCTGATGATACCTTCCTATACTTCTTGAAAATCCTTAATAGCAATATCTCTATCATGATTCAATCCATGGGAGGTACCTCATTGCCTCAGGATTTTGACATAGCAGTCAGTGTTGAAAATTGTTTAATCCAAGCAAGCATGATAGCCCTAAGGCCACCCTTGCCTATTTTTCCTAGCATTTAGCCTAATATGCCTTTGAATATCCCTCCATACACTCCCATACCCACTACAGTAGCACCTAGTACTAGCTATGAGGAATCTAAAGTAGGCTTCTCCCAAGAATTGCAAGCAATGAGAAGTGATCAACAAGCAACAAATAACTCGTTACAAAGCAATCAACAAGAAATGACGAATCTGTTGCAGACTCTAACTAAAGAATTGACCAATTTAAAAAAATATAATCAAGGGAATAGACCACCCTTTCAACCACAAAATCAGAGTCCCAACCAACAATATCAGAATCAGGGACCATCTTATCAACATAATAGGCCACCTTATCAAGGAAACTACCAAGGCTAAAGGCAGAACTTCAATCAGAGGCCATTCTAACCTTATAATCCTACGCTTCTTAGCTCTACAAATCCAACAAGAGATATAGTTCCAAGTCTGAACAATCTGGTCTTGGACAATGAATGGTTTTTTCCTTGTAATCAACCACACAATCATCCTACATGCTCGAATGGGTGGATAAACCAAGCACTAGTGGTTCAGAATGCCTCACATACCCAATTAGAAGCCTCTTCTAGTGGGTCAGCTCCTCGGCAAGAAACACAACCTGATGAGGCTTCTTTATTCAATTGGGAGCAACAAAATATCAATGGAACAAATGGTGAATCCCCTATAGCAGCCAACACTAGGTCTAAAAGAAGAGCTCAAGACATGGAGTGAACGAGAGATGGAGCTGAAGCTACTACATCTGCAGATACATCACATCCTTTTGTTCCTACCGTATTAAAGAAGACTCCAACCATTCCAGTCAAAGAAGGCCAATCTCCCAAGGAGGTTGAGCCTATCATAGTGAAAGCACACCAAATAGTACACACAACAGTGCCCTTCAACATTGTAGACAATATGAAGAAGGAAAATGTCACTATGTCTATGTGGGACTCCTTGGCTATTCCAGGACAAGTTGAGATATTGAAGAGAGCAATGAATGAAGAGGTAATTCCTCAACAGTCTAAAAAGGAAGTTGCTAAGCTAGTGTTGGTCAACACCAATCAAGAAAAGAAGGAGACTTCAAGCAACAACCCCAAGGCAGATGCCATGCAAGGTAGGAACTTGAAGCCACCTCCCTTTTATATATCTTTAATAATTGTAAAATCTTTAGTACATAATTGTATGGTAGATAGTGGGGCTACTAGCTCTGTCTTGCCCAAGAAAGTCGCAGACCAATTGGGACTTAAATATGAACCTTTCCAAAAGAAGGTGACACAGCTTGATGGTTCATCAGTAAACACAATAGGGTTGGCCAAAGACACAAGCTTAATCCTACATGCAAGCCCCAATTTCTCTATCCTCATTGACATTTGTATCATAGACCTCCCTGCCTTATTTTCCATATGTTTATCAAGGGAATTCACAGCCAAGATAGGAGGCTATCTTTCTTCTGACTGGTCTCATGGAAATTTAAAATTTAAGGAGTGGAAGTGTTTTCATGGAAATTTAAAATTTTGAGGAAAGAATAATTTAGAATTTATTTCTATTTTATTTGAGCACTACTACTTAAGAATTGAAAATAAGGGGATCATCTTGTGGTGTAATGGTCAAGTGATTGCATTGTTAATGGCACAACCACAGTTTAGGGAGTGGCTATTATTTAGGGAATGAAAATAATATCATGTCCTCATGGTGCTGCTTAAATGAATTTTTTGCAATAGAGTGATCCCATGCAAAATAAAAATTGTGGGAAAAGGAAAATTTAGAATGTTTTCCTATTTTTGTGGAGTAGCTATTTTTTAGTAAATAAAAATAAGTTGTGGGAAAAAAGGGGGGGCTAGAAATAAGAAGCAACTGCTTATTAAAAAAAGTGACACATGTCTTTATCATTTTATTTCTATCTCCTTTTTATTTGCCTACAATTTTGCTTTCAGATTTATTTACAACAAAAATAACTAAAAAATTGATTTAAAAATAATATTTAAGATGTTGATTAAAATTAAGCAGCAAACATTACCATCCATGGGGCCACCAACTCCATAAATAGTGCCACAAAAAGTTGAGCAACTATTTCTAGCAAAAATAAGCTATGAAGGAAAAGGGGAGACTTAAAAGAAGGGGAGAAGCAGCTAGAGGAGCCGACATTTACGGAGGCAATAGTAAAGTCTAATAGCATGTCCCCATGCGACTGCTGAGATTATTTTGTTTAGCAGCCACTGCTCATTTATTTTAGGAGTAAAATGTGGAGCTGGTAACCCCATGTAAATTCAATTTTGTTGCTTGTTTTTAAGCAGCCATTTTAACTGGTCCATTTATTTATTTGTATGCACAAATTAAACTATTTTAAAAATTTGGAGAAATTTTTTTGTTGAAAATAAAAGAGGGAAATAATTTTAAGAAGCCACTTGTCATTATTTTTAATAAGCAATGGCTGCTTATTTTCAGCCCCCCCTTTTTCCCCACAGCTTATTTTTATTTGCTAAAAAATAGTTGCTCCGTGAAAATAGGAAAAGATTCTAAATTTTCCTTTTTTCACAATTTATTTTTTGCATAGGAACACTCTGCTGCTTAAATTTAAGCATAAATTTGATTTAAGCAGCAGCATGGGGACATGATATAACAGTGATGAGGGAACATTAGGAATTGGTTCAACAATACATGGGATGAACAACTTGAACTATGGGAGACCACAAAAAAAAGTGGAAGGAAATCTCATGTGGATCTTAGGAAAATGGATCGGGAAGCAGAAAATCAAGCTAAGTTAACAACTCTTTTTCATGTAGGGAAGGGGAAGTTCCTTCCTAATGAGTAATGAAGCTCACTATGTGGAATGTTAGGGGCCTAAATGACCCTAACAAACAACACTTATTAAAGTGTAACTTAAATATTATGGAATCAAAAATAATTCTTAATCAAGAAACTAAGCTTAATGAGGAAGAAATGAACAAATTTCAAAAGAATTTAGGTATATGGAAAATGGAGAGTGTGTATGTTGATGGAGCTTCGGGTGGACTAGTGGAAATTTGGGATCAGAAGAAAATTGATATCAAAATTGTTGTTAAAAGGCCAAATTGGATGGGTCGTTGGGTTGTAATGTTAGGAGTACCCTACAATTCATTTTAATAAATGTTTATGGACCAACTAGTACAAACAATAAAAAGGAGTTATGGAAGGAAATAGAGACTTATTGCAGTTATAATAGAAATCGGAATTATATATTAGGAGGGGATTTTAATGTTATCTTAGATGTTAATGAGAAAAGTGGGTGCATACAAAGGGAATTACATTCATGAAAGGATTTCAAAGATTAGATTGTCAGAAATGGTATTAGAGACATTAAAATGAGCAATGGTACATTTACATGGAATAATAGAAGAGAAGTATTTAGCAATATAGCTGAAAATTGGATAGGTTTATGTTCATGGGGGATCTAAGTGCTTTCAATCATTCAATATCTTCTTCTATCCTGTCCATATCTGGTTCAAATCACTTTCCTGTGAGACTAGACATCTTAGAAGAAAATAAGCCCTCTAGGAATCCCTTTAAATTTGAAAATATGTCGTACCAAGAGAAAAAAATTCTTAGTTTTACTGGAATAGTGATGGAAGGAAGAGAGTTTTGAAGGCTCTAAATTTTTTTTCTTTGTATCAAAACTAATATCTCTTAAACAAAAAATTCTAAAATGGAATAAAGAACATTTCAAGAATATTTTGTGGAAAAATTGGAAGTAGAAGTAGATATAAAAGAATTAGATGAAGAGGTAATCAGAGTGGGTATGGATAGGGATAGCTATAATAAGGAAAAAGAACTAATTCAAAAATATGAAGAACTCCTAGCTAAAGAAGAAATTTACTGGAGACAAAAATCTAGAGAAATATGGCTTTTAGAGGGGGATAGAAATTCAAAAAAATTCACAATAGCACAAACATAGAAGATGCATTAATAGGATCCTTAACTATTAAAAATGAGAGAGGGGATCTTATAGAGGATCCTCATGAATTAGCAAAAGAATTCGTTATATTCTATAAAGATACTCTAAATTCTATAAATTCTATAAAGTTATGATTTGAAAGCTCAGCCACAACTTTTAAGTAATATTCCAAAATTGATAACGGATGAAGAAAACAAAATTCTAAATAACGAGTTTTCTTTGGAGGAAATTAAACTAGCATTAGATTCCAATTACTCCTGATAAGGCACCTGGACCAAATGGGTTTTAGACAAGTTTCTATCTAAATTGTTGGGCACTTTTAGGGGAGGAATTATGGGAAGCTATTGAAAACACCAAGAAAGCAGGGAATCTTTTTTAAAGAAATTAATAATACTTTTTCTTACATTAATACTTAATAAGTTAAACATTGAAGAACTAGGTGATTTTAAACCTATTTTTCTATGCAACACTATCTATAAAATCTTGTCAAAAGCCCTAGCAAATAGATTAAAAAAGTTGTTTCCCTTAATTATATTAGAACAACAAACCATATTTGTTCTTGGCAGATCGATCTTTCATGAGATAACTATGGTTCAAGAGCTCATACACTCAGTTCAAAAAAATAAAGAACCAAGTATGATAATCAAATTAGACATTCAGAAGGCATATGATAAATTTGATTGGTGATTCTTATGCAAGTGCCTTGAAAACTTTGTTTTCTCTAAGCAATGGATCAATCTTATCTTTAGTTATATTTTCACTCCTAAAATTTCTCTACTTCTCAATGAAACACTAGAGGGAAATTTTGACATCTCTAGGGGATTGAGACAAGGGGATCTAATTTCCCCCTTCCTTTTTATTATAATGGTTGAATTTTTTGGCAGGCCGGTCTCAAAGGTGAATATGCAAGGCCAAATATTCAAAATAAAAGTCACAGAAGGAGTCTCAAATATAACACATCAGCAATTTGTTGATGATACTTTGTTTCCAGGAAAAAGTACGGTATTTGAAGCAAAGAAATTTAAAATGGTTCTAGACCATTATATGAAGGCCTCAAGACAAAGGGTGAATGCAGACAAATCTGAGGTTTTTTTTCCTACACATTGATGCTAGGTTAGAGGATGAAATATGTCAAATTTTAGGTTTTAGAAAATGAGCTTTCCCATGCAAATACCTGGGGATAGCTATAGATAAAGGTAATATAGTTAACAAATTATGAGAACCTATAGAAAAGAAAATGGATCAAAAAATGGAAAGTTGGAAAGGGAAATGGCTTTCAAATGCAAGTTGGGTAACCATGCTTAAGTCTGCACTAATAACCATCCCTACCTATCAAATGTCATGTCTACCACTTACATAAGGTGCAAAAAATAAATTAGAATAGAAATTAAGAACCTTTCTTTGGCAAGGAGTATCAGTAAACAAGAAAATGGATCTAATCAAATGGGATAATATTTGTAGGCCTCTCAAAGTAGGGGATTTAGGCATCAAAAATATTAAGTGGCAAAGCATAGCCCTAGGAACTAAATTAGTCTGAAAAATATATCGAGATCCTAATGGTAAGTGGGCCAAAATTCTCATTAACAAATATCTACAAAATAATGACCCTTAAAGAATTTTTAGAATTGAGAATCCTCCCAAAGGATCCATAACTTGGAACTTTATCCTAGAATACAAAATATCATCAGAGATCATCTTACTTGGATCTAGGATCAAGAGATTCAACCTTGTTTTGGGAAGATTTGTGGGGAGGTTATGCAAATTTGGACAGTTTGATATCTTCCCCTAGAACTAAGGAAGTTCTAATTAATCTATGGGGGAGGAAATTAAAATATTATATTCAAATCTCAATAGGGGATCCTAGTTTAGGATGGAAGTGGAAGTCACTAAAAGAGTTTCCAATCCCAACCAATGAAAAATCAGAATTGGAAAAGATTTTGAGTTTAAGACAGATTGTCATTAAGGATAGAATGGAAATTTGATCTAGGTAGGATCTACCAATGGAGAATATAAAAGAGGAAAATTGATATGAAACCCTAGTTAAAGCACTAAATTGGTAAAATGTAGAGCTCCCACTATCTCTTTCAGAGAGTTTTTTAGTGGTGATTATTCGCCAATTGGTGAAAATGTCCCGTCGGGCATATATAAATCGGCAAAACAATGCTTAGTATACTGGTTGACCGGTTCGCCCAAATTTTATAAAAGACACGTATAGTGGTCAGGTTGTTAGCCACTGTTTGCAAGTAATTTCACTATGGTAGTCGGGTTGTTCACCCATTTATCTATTGTATATTTACTATTATTCACCACAGATTAAGGAAGGGTGTATTTATCAAGGATCACCATTTGCCAAAGGCCCATTGTCCCAAGTGAAAGTTTTATTTGCACTAGGACCCAATTTTCCATGCATCGTAATTAATCATGTCCCAAATTACCACCCTATTTGCCTAGTCAATTACTTGAAATTACGCGGGGTTCAACAAATATTAGTTGTTATCATATGCAATTGTCGGCCCCTTCGCCAAAATTCAAAATAAGCATTTGTATATAAGGATAGTTTCAAGAGATTTAGTAGTACAAAAATTCAGTTGATTCTGAGCTCAGAATTGTGATCGGTAGCGAACCAGAAAGACTACGAGTCCTTAGTATCTTATTCAAGTAAAATTTTATTGCAACCTTAATTTGTTGGAGATTTCACAGTCAAAGTTAAACAGGAAGAGGACTATTGATGGTGGAGATGTCCAAGAGAGGCCAACGAAATACAGAAAAATATCTTCATACTTTTGTGGGGGCAGACACAATGGTGTTGGTCAAAGTGAGGAAGGTACGTCATCAGAGGAACCTATACAAATTCAAGGTTATCAACTTACACAGGAGTCTATTCAACAAACCCGGGAACCTAATAAATCTGGTGACGAAGTTGCAAAACCTGATATCTTTGATGAAGATGACCTTGAAGATGAATTTAAGTAAATAACCAGTACCAGGATGAATCGATTGACTTCGGTGATGATGATGGTTCAATTAATAGTAACACTAAAGGGAGAGGAAAATCAAAAGAAAAAACTGATCATCAATGGGAGATGTCCAGGAGATTTAAATTTGATTGGGTGACAAGGTATCCATTCATTGAACTCATGGACAGTCCAATTATAGGTGAGCCACCAATAGAATGTAGATGTACGATTTATAGTTGGAAGTATAAAAAAGGAAAATTGGATGCAACTTAAACTAGACAACATAGAGAAACATGTTGGTAAGGTTTACGAAAGCTCAACTATAGATGGAAAGGAAATAAAAGTGGTAAGATATAAAATAAAGGAGCAATTTCAACATCAAAGGAATGTTGAGGAATATTATTTGTTTTAGAAATTTAAGACAAAGCCTGGTGAATGTCAAGGTTCTATTAATTCTATTTTTGCAAAAGCAAGTGTTGTAGAAGAACACGAAAAAGTTGTTCAATTAATTAATTTTTCCATATTTTGAGCAGAGGGTGTCCAATAATAGACTATCCAGAAATGAGTGGTTCGCTACACTTTATGAAAGTTCCTAACTATCCTATCACTCATTGGTCAGTAAACAGTGGATGGGAATGTGCAAGTTGTATTTCCTAGGTTGAAACAAAGGATGTACAGAGAAAAATAAAAGAGTCAACCTTTATTGCATTGTCCTTAGATGAAGTTACGGAAATAGATAATACATCATGGGTATGCATGCATGTTAATACTATATATAATAATGTCCACCAACCACATATACTAAGTTTTGCAAAATTGAGGGGCAATGTGACATTGAAAACTTTATTTCAATTAGTAAAGAGCAATTTAATTGAACATGGAGCTATGGATGAATTGATAATAGAGAAGAATTTGATCTGTGTTGGAGCGAATGGAGCTTCAGTAATGCAAGGTCAAAGGAATGGTCTTTGCACAAAGATGCAGGCTTCTTGTTCACCATATGTTGTTGGCATTCACTGTATGGCACATAGGATGAATCTTTCTTTCAGAGTTGTGAAGAAGTTTCCTTTAGTAAACACGGTTGAAGATTTAGTAAGAGAGTTGTACTCATATTTTTGTTCAAGTCCCAAACATTTTAGGGAATTTCAGCACTTTTCTGATGGAATTACCAATGGAAACAAGATTCTAAAAGATGTTGATACCATATGGATCTCTTTGGATGGACCAACACATTGATTTTTTTTTGAATATCAATCTTTGATTGGACTTATGTGCGAAAATCATGACAATGCAGAAAATCAGAGATGTGGCGACCTGCTTTGGAGGTTAAGCAATATAGAGACACTTTTGACGTTAGCATCTCTTCTTCCCATGCTAGAAGAATTGACATTCATTATGAAAAAATCCTAGCAAAGAGCCATGTATATTGCTAAATATTCTCATTTGCGTAAAGTGTCATGCCAAGCCCTCAATAATCTTTATCAAAATGACCCAAATTTATCTGATGAAAAATTTCATCACTGGAGGAAACTAACAGATTTGGACAATCCTGATAATTATTTGAAGATTGTTGAAAAGTGAAGGGATTATGTATTTGTGTAAGGGGATTTTAGATACCAACGTACTACAATGCCCCAAAGAAGCAAGCTACAAGAGTTACAAGGGAAGAGTTTACAAATATTGTCGAGTCTATAGCAGCTAATGCAAGGGACATAGCTTATAAAGTTTCCTCTGAAATAAGATCTTGATTCCCATATGAACAACTACTTGAGGCCATGGCAATTGTGTTTCCTCAATATTGGCGCTTAAACTCTAAGGAATATTATTGTAATAGGTTGTTGACTTTGATAAAGGAATTTTGCAAATCTGTAGAATTCAATAGAGTGACTATTAATGGAATTTTAGATGAAGGTCTTCTTAGACAACAATCAAGCACTTTTGCAAGGACTATGAAGCATCAATATCAATTTATGCATAACCCATGTGAAGAGGGCTCGACAACAAGGCTTTGGACATAACTAAAACATAGCACAATGTTGTGTGATGAAATTTCAGAGTTCTTCAAGCTTGCTGATCTATGTCAAACCATGATATTGGGTTTGGTGGAGGATGAGACAGTTTTCAGTGCTTTGGGCTTCCTAAAATCAAAGCTAAGAAACAAAATAGACAAGAATTCAGAAAAATTCTTGAGGGTCTACACATCTAGATATGATGTCAATGCTTTTCCTTATCAAAAAGCAATGGAAATCTGGAAGAAAAGATGCAAAAGAAGAGGGTTGGGCAACACCATTAACCAATCTCTGACTCTGAGTGGGACAACTAAAGATGGCGATGGGAGTGGGATTCATAGAAGCAGAGGTCAGAGTGAAGAATATACAAATGAAAATGAAGAGAACAATGAAGGAACTGGAATACCAGAATTAGATGATGATGACGACGCAGACATGAATTGGCAAATTTAGGGAATTTTTGCTAAATTAGCAGTAGCAATCAATAGGTATTTTTTGAACTTATTAACTACTATATCCTATCATTAAATGGTCATTTTAGAAAAAGCAATAATGTATTATGTTTCATCATTAAAATTTGAGAACAAAGAGTATCATTACTGTAGTTTGTATCGTATCATCAATGATCATTCATATTTGAATTTGAAAATTGAAATTCCTGAATGAAATTTTGTATTCCAATAGCATATAAAAAAGTAAATCAACTAAGAATAACTGAATAAAATAGAGTAAATCAATGTACATTAAATTGGAAAACATGAAAATTAGATATAGCACAAATTGTTTTGTATTCATTTGCAATACATTAAAATTTATAGTAGTTCAAAATTCAGAGAAATCTTTACAGGCCAGTCCAAACATCCTCTGATGGCAGAATAATTTGGTTCATAGTATAGTCACACTCCTGCAACTTTGTTAGCAATTCATATTTGGAAGTGTGACTTGACAACACTGTTGCTTCTAAAACTCCAATCAAAGTTCTCACTAGTTTGATGAAATCCATGAATGTATCAGGACATATGTCTGTAGGAAGAAAGCGTAAATCAATATTTATTTTGTCCTGCAACCTTTTTTTGTAAGTTTCTCTTCCAATGAACTTATTTGCGTCAAATCCCTTAGGCAAACCAAGAATTTCCAATTTTGCTTTCCTTTGTTCCATCTTTGTGATCTTCTTCTTAGCTATGTCATCCAATTCCTGTGCTTCTCGTAGCTTCTCACATTTTTGAATGATACTTGATACCTTTACTGAGGCATCAAGGCGGGTGTTAATTCCCTTGTTTGATAGATAACTATTGTAAAGGATGGAAAAAGATGTAATAGGTTTTGGTTTGGTTATGTTTACGATGTGTTGATTTCCTTAACCTTACTTTAAATTTAATTGAATTGTTTTGATTGTATGTTATAATTATGATTAAGGAGAAGATAAGATATTCCTTTTTTATTCCCCAAATGCACAAATGAAAGATCCAAGTTGATCAACCCAAAAGAGGGATTAATGCACAAGTGAATCAACCATTTGAAAATGAAAACAAAGAGGGAGATCTTAAATTTTGTTAATTGACAATGTAGCTATGAAAGATTATAATAATTGAAAAGGATGAGAAGAAAAACCAACCTTAAAGTATTGCAGATCCAAAAAATGTTGTTTTCTGAGGTCCGTAGACTATTTCTAGAAAATCCGAAGGATGACCCGAAACAGAAACACAAAGATGAACGAAACCCAAAAATATTTTTATGATCCAACACCATCTTGTGAAAAAGGTCGACCTTGACCCACAAATGTCACCCCTAAGCCAATAATCTCGACCCTGACTTGCACAACTTTGACAGAAAATCTGTTCACGGAGCCCAAAAGAAAGTCGAAAAGGGTATCCAAGTCTGAGTCCAAATCCCCAGTCCCAAACCTATACTTGCAAGAAAAAGAGGTTTGTTTTTTGTGGGGGAGGGGTTTGCCTTGGTCAAACCCCAGTTTTGGAATTAACTTTATAATTGAATTGAAATTGCATAAATGTAAACAAAGTAAATGCACAAATTCACCTTGCTTGTAAAATTCCTTGTGGCAGATTTGAATCCGTGGATCCACAAGTATGCACCAAAGTGTGGAATGTGGAATGTAGGATGTATTCAATCACTTTATTGTAGATCTCCAACACCAAGTCTTGAATGGGTTCTTGAAATGGAAGAGGCTTGAAAGAAGGCGGATGGAGAGATCACCAAAAGGGCACTATTTGGCTTGAATCTTTCAATGGCCTCCAATGGATCTCCTTCATGAAAATGGATGCTTGAGTGTTTGAGAATGGATGGAAGCTTGCTTCAAATCTTTCTCCTTAGCTTTCTTGAATTTCACTTGAGGATATTTGAGAATGCTCCCTAGATTGATTCGATCACCCTTATTTTAACGTGATGATTGTTAGAGAAAATGAGAGAAGAAGGCTTCCTTTTATATGAAACTAGGGCACAATCTTCTAATGAGGCCTACATAGGAGAATTAAATCCTAATTGGACCCATTCCCCTAGAAGTGGACCTATGTTAAATATAATTTAGGAATCACCGCTTTGGAACCTGAAACAGCCGACCTGGAAGTGGGAAATAACTTTTGCAAAGATCAACGTCCAGAAACTGTGGGACCCCGAGATTTGAACCCTAGGTCAAGGTAAAGGTCAACCTTGAACTAGGTTAGGGTCAAGGTCGACCTTGACCTAGGTTAGGGTTGAGGTCGACGTAGATCCAAAAGGTCGAACCTAACCCTGAGGTCAAAGATCTTAGATCTGCAGTTCAGGATGCAAAAATCAGGTTGGAAAGAAGTGGAAGTAGCGGAAGAACAGGGGGAAAGCCAGGTCTAGATCAAGAACCCATTTAAGGTGCTTGACATGACCCCAAACCACTTACTCAGAAGGCTTAACCAATCTACCATGGAAGTGCTTCCCTTTTTTGACTATACATTTAGCCCCCACTTTAGCAAGAGTATGGACTCAACGCAAACTCTTGTTAAAGGAAATCATAGAGAAAAGACAATCTTATTGGAATCAAGAGGGAAAAAGAAATCCTCAATCCCCCAAGGGACTTAAGTCTTTATCAACCCTAAGATCATGATAAGAGAGACACCAATTTAAAGAGAGAAAAAGAGAGAGGGTGTGATTATCTTGCCCAATGAGAACTTATGTCCCATTGTGAACCACACAAGAAAACAACGTAACTGGAAAGATGGAGTTGAACTGCCTAGTGAATTTGGCTACTCACTAGTCAAACCATCAGGGAAGATCCATTCTTAAAGGGATCAAAAAAATTTTAAATTGAAAACTGGCGGGATCAAGGGATCCGTGTAATTTTAAACTAGAGGGATCAAGAGATCCTAAAAAGTAAAATGACCATGCTTTAAGGATTAGTTTTTAATCCATAAATGGAAAAAAAATTTGAGTCTTGAAAGCTATTTTGAACATGCATGTGTGAAAAAAGTGAGTAGAGCGTATGCCCCATGTTAAAGTCATTGCTAACACTTTAACATGAGCAATGGATTTTAACAGAAACATAAACATCTCTACAGATTATGTTTCCACTACGAGATGCCCCCAAACAAAGACAACTCAAGGGAAATAAAACATAAATATGCACAAGATCACATAAGGGATCTACCTACTGTGGGGTCAGTATGATCATAAGATAACATGTACATATGAATATGATATTATTGCAAATGAATTGACATCATTCCCCAAAGAAAGTAGAACTAAAATCACAATGGAGGAAAGAAAACTTGAGGGTTACGAAGAAGAATCTTTTCAGACCACAACTTGGAGACCAAAAAGAATTAGTGCTACCATGTCGCAAATCCAAGTAGACTATACAAGGAAAACATTTATGAACAATAACACAAGTACAACATAACATGAAACAACATATAGAAGAGTAAAGATACATATAGAGGAATTGTACAATAGGGTTGATTCCTTTATCACCTTGCACCAATGAAGTAACAAGGATCATATAAAAGAGTCTAACAAACATTTATCAAATACATTACGGGATAAGCACATTACAACATGCAAACACAAAAAGGGCTACCATAAAAGATAAGCCAATCAAGCACATTGCCGACCCTCCCCATCTTGATTTATGTTATTGATGGAAGGTGGGAAACTCACAAGAGGGACTATATCCAATAAAGTAGGAATGATAGCCAGTTCCAAACAAGGATCCTTTGGAGAATCACAATGCTCGATACTAGGTGTAATTGTTAATTGAGTTGAAAGCATATGAGGTAGATCAATATCAAGATCAATGGTCTCATATTCATCACTAAGATCAATAGGATCATCGAGAGTGTCCTCCTCATCAAGGTTGATTGAAATGGGTTCTAAGATGCAAATAGGATCATCATACTCATTCATCTTAACATCTTTGTGAATATTAAAATCTAACGCATCAGGCATAGGTTGATCAAAAGAAGGTAAGGAGTTATTAATAATAGAAACATGAGCTCTAGCCTTAGCTCTACACTTCCTATGACGTTCATTAGCAGATTTATTATGTTTAGCTCTGGTTGGCATATTTTGAGAACTAGGGGGAATGACAACAGGTTCCTTCACAGGTTCTATAAGAGGATTCTCAGTATGTTGTAATGAAACATTAGAGGTTTGATTAGTAGAATTAGAAGTAATTGATAAAGGAAGTATGGAAGGAGTAGGCAAAAGTCCACGGTTAGGATCTATCCGAGGCATGGTAACTCAGAAATTTTGCAATGTTTGTAAGCTTGGTATGAGCAAAAGAGATGATCAAGGCAAGGAGGACATGAATTTGGTAATGAAGGCCAAAAGAAATCGAGAGTAGCACAATCTCTAGGCCTAGAAGATTGATACAAACTATGATTAATCATTTTTACTTCTCCATTATGAATGAACTTAAAACATTTATGAATGGGAGAAGTGATAGCATACATAGCAGTTATCCAAGGTAAACCAAATTTGATTTGAAATTGATCAGAAGTAGGAATAATGATGAAGGTAGTATCTATAACTTTACCACAAAGTTCAACAAGTAAGTTAATAGAACCAAGTGCAGGA
>MU224173.1:2711728-2725696 GCA_018584345.1 Thuja plicata
AGATAAATGAAGAGCAACATTAAAGATATGGATATCAGTTAGAAAACTCCATTGATGGTGAACATGAAAACTAAATAGGTAAATCTTTAAACCATTTAGGATTCCTTTTAGAAGTAATGGAAATATCGCTATGAGGAGTAAATTCATCATTTTCATCATCACTATGAGAGAATATATCATAATCATCATGAACAAAATTATCATCATCATGAGCAAAAATTATCACTAAGAGGAGTAGATATATGCTTACTATCATCATCATCTTTTTTAATACTAGTAGGAATATAAATAGGTGCAGTAGGAGTAGGGTTTAGAATAGGAGGTTGGTTCTCACAGGTTGGTTCTCATGGGATTTATTCTCTCTTCTTCTCTCATTCCCATTCTTTCTCTCACAATATTGTAATGAGCTTCTTGCTCAAGCTCTCTTTCTTTCATGGCTTCTTGCCTCATTTATATTATTCACAAAGGGGTTTTTTCTTGTTATTTCCACTTCCAAAATTCTTGTGTTCTTGTCTTGGTCTTTGAGTATTTTGGTGATCTTGGTGATTGTTCTTGGATCATTGTTTCGTTTATGGTAAACTTTTTCATTTCTGCACTCTCTTGGATTCTTTCCTAAATCTAGTTTACTTTATTTATATCTTCTAAATAGTTAACATTAAATAGAATTACAAGGAGAAGTTTAGTTTAACTGAATGTTAAACACAAGAATAAGCGAGAAGCTTAATATATAAGAAGAATGATTACCCCTTTGTTTAAAAGAGATTGAAAAATATTTTTCCTAAGAACAAAATAATAATCTCTCCTTTTAAAGTGAAATTGATATAAATTCAAAAGGTTGAATGTTTTGATAGCTAAAATAAAATAACCTCCCCTCACTTGAATTACAATTCCAATTTTTCATAACTTGCAATTTAAAAAATATTTAAAGAAAACATACTTTTAAAAAATCTTAGCACAAAATTATATAAAATAAATAAAAATGAGTATTCCATAAATGATGGTTAGATTTATATTAATGTAGACATAATAGTACCCCTGTTTAAATGAAATTGAATTCAATTTTTTTGAACAAACACTCCTTACATTAAAATACTTGAATAGTAATTCTAATTTTTGAAGAAAAGATAAATCATATTTATATAGGTAAGAAAATACATGATTAAGTAAGAAAAATGAGTAGATTAGCTTAAATGGAGTTAAATATACTGAATATATAATGATAAAGATCAATAAAAATAAATTTAAACTTAATGTAACTTACAATTGAATGGTTAAATACTGACATGAAAAAAAATTAAATTTTAAGTTTAAATGAGGGAACAAATTTTAAATGCAATGAATTAATTAAACACCAATTGAATTTGGTCAGAAATGATATAAAGAATTTAAGAATGAAGTGATATTAAGAAATATTGAGTAGAGAAAAAAAAATTAACGCTTAAATTTTTTAAAAGTAAAACAAGATTTGATCAAAAGTGAATTAAGTAAATAAGTTAATTAAAAAACAATAAAGTAATGAGATATAAGTGAGACAAAGAATATTCAAACTAAACTAAAATTAGATTAAAAACCAGAATGAATAAGAGATCAGAGAATATTAATTGGATGCAGAATTAACTAAACTTAGAATTAATAAAAGTAATAAATGAGTCAACTATAGAATAATAATAATAATAAGCCCGCAGAGAGAAACAAATGATAATTTGCAACAAAGAATAAGCCTGCAGAGAAATATTAGAAAAGAAACATTTGGCAGGAGAAATGATAATAGTCTAAGAAAGGCAGACTGTAATCAAATGAAACTTGTAATCTTTGTATTAGTTCTAACATTTTATATGGAGTGAAACTTACGTTTTGACAGTACAGATCCAGACTAATAACGAATTTATTCAAGGTCTCGTGAAAGAGAGGAGTGAAGAAAATAGGATTGCATTACAGATAATTCTTACGTTTTAAATGCAATATGAACTAACATTTCATAAAAAACAAGAACTAATGAAACAAGTAAACATTTTTTAAATATCTGAGGAAACATTTTAAAAGTCTGGAAAAATGTTTCAAGGATAAGCTTGGGAGAGACGTTTCAAGGATAAGCTTGGACAAACGTTATTTTAGTCAGCAAATATAAAGTTAACTGAAAAGTTTAAAACTTAAGTAAAGAGTATTAATAGTAGGAAAAAAAGTTATATATCAGAGATGTATTAATGTAAAAGAAGAAACAAATTATAACTCAAAGATATTTCAGATTAAATCAATGTTATATCAGAGGATTTATACTGAGATAAGAAATGCAAAAGCAGAGACATTAGTAGAGATAGAAACCCACGTTAGTGAAATACTAAGGATATGATTCAAACCAGTACAATATATGAGCAAAGATATAATATCAGAGATTATGATATAGAAAAGATGCTGCAAGAAATGTTAGCAGAGATTAAGCAATGATGGAATAAGAAAACTTAAGTTAATCCTCCAAAAAAAAGTTAGATATATAGATTTTAGAAAAATGAAAAAGAAAGAGATAAAAGTTTCAAAATTTGCAAAAATTTCCATGAGAAAGCTAAATGGGCGCATTCTGCACAAAACCCATATCTCAGTTTTGTGAGATTCATTTCCATTTTCCTGTAGTGTTCAAAACAAAATGGGCAATACTTCTTGAGCGAAAAATCTGAATGAGAACTGTGAACAAGATTTGAATGCAGAATAGAAATGAAGAACTTGAAACAGAAGAAACGTTAGAGCTGTAAGAAAAAAGATGTTAGATTCAGATTTAAATATCGATTTAATGATAAAATACAAAACATGTAAATCTGAAATCTTTCCTTGTGGTTGCCTTACAGAGGGAGTGATTAGTACTCTAAAAAAATTAGAAATAGAGATGAAAACACTAGATTTGCAAAAAAAATTGAAAGAAAACCCTGCAAATGAGAGTTAGTTCAACAAAATCTGATTTCTTCTCCTCAACGGACATATCTATAAACTATTCCTTCATGCACACTCAAAACAAGGATTAAACCAGCTCTGATACCATGTTAAAAGATATAAATAAAGTAAACTAGATTTAGGAAAGAATCGAAGAGAGATTGCAGAAATGAAAAAGTTTACCATAAACAAAATGGTGATCCAAGAACAATCACCAAGATCACCAAAATGCTCAAAGACCAAAACAAGAACACAGGAATTTTGGAAGGGGAAAAAACAAGAAAAAACCCCTTTGTGAATAATATGAATGAGGCAAGAAGCCATGAAAGAAAGAGAGCTTGAGAAAGAAGCTCATTACCATATTGTGAGAGAAAGAATGGGAATGAGAGAAGAAGAGAGAAGAAATCCCATGAGAACCAACTTGTGAGAACCAACCTTGAGAAGTGAGAGAGAAGCATCTCTTAAGTAGAGATGAGTCAAGGAGTTTGCATGTAACTCCCATATCCTATGAGTGCCACATTCACATTAGGTGTGTGTCATGTGTAGGAATCCTCTTAAGGTGGAATATCTAATTTTCTTATTAAAGGAATTACAAAAAAGTGACATGTCCTCCTACTTGGACTAGAGGAAAAATACAAATTAGGATACCTTGGCTTATCTTTTAATTACATATTTCACCAAGGAAAGATTAAATTATAACAGGCTCAAAGGAACCCATAAGTCTACGACTTGTTCTAACCGGGATACTATAAGTAGGACTAGAAGTGGTAAAGCTCATACACCAATGCAATGTAAATGAACAAACAAGAGATTTTGATTTATTAATTTTAAATGTAATTGAAAGAATATGCAAGATCTAACATAAACATGTAAATCTAACACAAAAAAAGAAAGAGCTGTCTATCGCGGGTTCACCAAAATGTAAAGGGTGGAAAAGGATGTAATAGGTTTTGGTTTGGTTATGTTTATGATGTGTTGATTTCCTTAACCTTACTTTAAATTTAATTGAATTGTTTGGATTGTATGTTATAATTATGATTAAGGAGAAGATAAGATATTCCTCTTTTATTCCCCAAATGCACAAATGAGAGATCCAAGTTGATCAACCCAAAAGAGGGATTAATGCACAAGTGAATCAACCATTTGGAAATGAAAACAAAGAAGGAGATCTTAAATTATGTTAATTGACAATGTAGGTATGACAGATTATAATAACTGAAAAGGATGAGAAGAAAAACCAACCTTAAAGTATTCCAGATCTGAAAAATGCTATTTTCTAAGGTTTGTATACTGTTTCTAGAAAATCCGAAGGATGACACGGAATAGAAACGTAGAGATGAACAAAACCTAGAAATATTTTTCCAATCTGACACCATCTTGTGAAAAAGGTTGACCTTGACCCACAAATCTCACCCTTGACCCAATAATCTCAACCCTGACCTGCACAACTTCGACAGAAAATCTGTTTGCGGAGCCTAAAAGAAAGCCGAAAAGGGTATCCATATCTGAGTCCAAATCCGCAGTCCCGAACCTATACCTACAAGAAAAAGAGGTTTTTTTGTTGTGGGGGAGGGGTTTGCCTTGGTCAAACCCTGGTTTTGGAATTAACCTTATAATTGAATTCAAACTGCATAAATGTAAACAAAGTAAATGCACAAATTCACCTTGCTTTTTAAATTCCTTGTGGTGGATTTGAATCCGTGGATCCACAAGTATGCACCAAAGTGTGGAATGTGGAATGTAGGATGTCTTCAATCTCTTTCTTGTAGATCACCAACACCAAGTCTTGAATGGGTTCTTGAATTGGAAGAGACTTGGAAGAAGGCGGATGGAGAGATCACCAAAAGGGCACTATGTGGCTTGAATCCTTCAATGGCCTCCAATGGATCTCCTTCATGAAAATAGATGCTTGAGTGCTTGGGAATGGATGGAAGCTTGCTTCAAATATTTCTCCTTAGCTTGCTTGAATTTCACTTGAGGATATTTGAGAATGCTCCTTAGATTGATTTGATCACTTGATCACCCTTATTTTCACTTGATGATTGTTAGAGAAAATGAGAGGAGAAGGCTTCCTTTTATATGAAACTAGGGCACAATATTCTAAGGAGGCATACATAGGAGAATTAAATTCTAATTGGACCCATGCCCCTAGAAGTGGACCTATGTTAAATATAATTTAGGAATCACCACTTCGGAACCCGAAACAGCCGACCCGGAAGCGGGAAATAACTTTTGCAAAGACCAACATCCAGAAACTGTGGGACCCTGAGATTTGAACCCTAGGTCAAGGTCAACATAGACCCAAAAGGTTGACCCTGACCTTGAGGTCAAAGATCTCAGATCTGCAGTCTAGGATGCAAAAATCAGGTTGGAAAGAAGTGGAAGTAGGGGTAGAACAGGGGGAAAGCCAGGTCTAGATTAGGAACCCATTCAAGGTGCTTGACATGACCCCAAACCACTTACTTAGAAGGATAAACTAGTCTACCATGGAAGTGCTTCCATTTTCTGACTATACAACTATCACTCTTACTGTAGAGTTGTTGCATAATATCTTTTGCTTTCTTTTCTTCCTTGACAACATCTATGTTATGTTCAATGTTCTTATGGGGCTTCAAATAACATACTCTCATACTTTGAAGTATTTCAAATGACTCACACAAGCTAAGAGACATCCCCAATATTTGGCTCCAAATGTGTTCTTTAGTAATCTTCACTAAATTATTACTAGTATTTGTTAAAATTTGAATTGTATTATTGGCCTTCTTTAGTTCTTCTGCCATTTTTTCATAATTATTTATCTCTTCCACTGCTTTGTGTTCCCAATGATTGGCTTTATCCTCCTAAGATTCCAATTGCTTTTGAAATTACCAGTTGGAGGCAACATTACTCTCTGCGGTTTTAAATAACTTTTGTGAAGTGACTCTTTCTTCCTCTAGTTTTTTACTATTTTCTGCCAATTTTTCCCTCAATGCCTTCAACTCTGCCTGCTCCTGTTCCTTCACTACTGCCTCCGCATGTTCTTTCTCTATATTTTCTGATGTAGAGGTCAATTTTTTAATCTTTTTTTGTTATTCTTTCAAACTGTTCTCTGAAGCTTTCCTCTTTTCTTTTTCATTGGCAATGTCTGCCTGTAACTTTTCTATATTTTTCTCGAGCTTGATTTTTTCTCTTTCCAGCTTTAGCTATGCAATGTAGACCACTTTGTTTGTATACTTTGACACATTGATTTTTTCCACATTTTTAACTTTGGAAAAATCCATTTGGAGAGTGCTAACTTGAAATTCAGATGGATCTATCTGACTCTCTGGTGGGTTTCCATCTTCTTTTGGTGGAATAACAACCATGAACTCCATCATGTCTCTGTGTGGGTCATATTTTGGGAAAATCACGCTGGATGTAGGTTTTTCCTCTACAACTATAGTAAGGGCACCATTCTGCAATGTCTTATTTATTTCCTTATTCTTGGTTGTTGTTTCCACAAATTTATTATAGAAATATTTGAAACAAAAATTTGGTGTTGCAGAAGGATTTGAATGTTTGAAAGGTGAACCAGAGCTTGCAATGCTTATTGATCTAACTAATGTTGTTTGAGGATTTAAACTTTTAGAGGGTTTTTTTGAACTTGAAAGTGAAAACAGTTCTTTAGGATCGAGTCTCAATGTTGTGGAAACCTTTTGCTTCTTGACACTATCTTCTTCTATGGGATCCTATGTAGATTCTACTGGCCTCTTTAGAGAGGGAACTTGTTGTATAAGTTTCCCAGTCCCACTTACACCAATGCCACTACCAGACCCAGTAGTAGTAGATTCCCCAATCCCACCCGTGGAAATGGATGTTCTTATGGGAATAGTGGTTCCTAATCCAACCCCAACACCTGCACCATGACTAGTTTTTTCTGTGACAATTGGAATCTAGACGCCTTCTCCTGTGGGACCCAAACCACCACCTTTATAACCCATTTTTTTCCACAATGATTTCCCCTTTTCTATATACTTGTTTCTGGTAATCGCTGACTCACTATGACTTAGAGTAAATGTAATTATTGGATTATTATCCACACTGTCTGGATCACTGTCGTATGCCATGGTAGGATACTCCAAATTCCTAGATTTGCTAAACTCTATATCCTTATCTATTTCATCTAGATCTGCACTGGTCTTTGGTTCACCAAGATCCTTTCTCATACTCCAAAAAACATTCATTTTCATTGGAGTCCATTTTCTATCATTACATTCTTCTTCTATTTTCTTTGGTATTTTTTTGTTTGATGGATGAGCAACTTTTTTGGAGAAATTGTAGGACATTCTAGGCTGTATAATGCCCTAGTTTATTGATGTCATAATTTGTGATGACAACTGTTCAACTAAAATTTTTTCCTCAGCGGAAACTTGCTCCATCTCTTTCGTAACGTTATCCCAGCTATCCTTGTTTTTCAACTTCTCTAGCAATGGTTTAATTTCATGTTGAAATAAGTTTACAGAGTTCTTATTAGCAACAAGCATTGTTTGAATGAAGTTGAGAGGATCATACTTCTAGTACCACTCTAAATCAAATTGAAAAATTTCTGTAAAAAAATTTGCCACTTTGAATGCCTTTCTCTCAAATGTCAACCCTCCAATTGAGAAAGGTAAGGAAGGGAATATGCTCTTCTTCTACTAGCCAACGAAGAGTCTATCTATGCTCTATAGTTGTAGTACATATTCTACTGCAAACACCCTATATGTCACATGCATTGGAAGTTTGTGGGGTTGTAGTTCTGATCTGTAAAACCTTAGCACAGTGTATTCTTTCATTAAGTACCAATCAGCCAATTGATTTGTGCTTCAAGTTGGATGCAATCCCTACATGAAGCAGACAATATGGGCATTGGAGTGCTTGTTATTTTTTTGTACAATGGTTCCAAAAAGAAGTCTACAAAATTACTGTAATTCCTTCTGTTATCATACATCCTTATCTGAGGTGTCTATTTATATATTGGAGTACCTGTCAGTCCTGTCCCCTTCTAAATTTTAAGCTTTTTGTTGTTTCTCATTGATATTATAGCATGCTTGGCTAGGAGAAGATAGCATAAGTAGGTTGTGAACCTAAATGTCTTATAATTTCCTCTTTTAATCAATCATAATTGTTCTTGCATCGATTGAACCACGCGTCCAACAAAATTATATCTTACTGGTTCTTTGACACAAAGGATATCCTAAATCAATTAAAGAATGTTGGCACCCACTTCCCTATTATTTTCCAGTCCCAGGAAAAATGCTAGTGAGGTTATAGTATCCTGAACACATGGCACAAAAATGTTAAAATCATAAGGAGGCTTATGGTTCTCACCCAATGAATCCTTTGCCTCTACAACTATTAGACCCTTTATAAATGAATCTTTTGTGTTTGGTACGACTGCCTCATATTTTTCTACCAGCAATCTGAGGTCATTATGGACATTACAGTTTTGTCGGTCAAACCCTAGGTCTAGCAAACTAAGAAATTCTTCCTAGGTTATTGATAAAATTTCTTCCTGATTATGTTCATTCACAATTTCTTTTCTTTCTTCATCATAATTTTCTGCACAAATCAAGACAATTTTTGGGCAAGGGAAAACTTTAGGTAACAACATGCAACCCAAACCTACATCCCATGAAGAAACTTTATTCATTTTTGCACCTATCGCTGGATTAAATTTTATAAATTCATACCTCTTTGGCCTAGTTGCCTTACTGCACAATGTATGTTTAATTGATATAACTCTCCTTTGACCATCGATAGCAGGATCATAAACTTTGTGATACTCATTAGTCAAACCAGGGATTTCTACTAGTTTCTGCAGTCTATTAAAGTTTTCCCATCAGCTTGCCCTTGGCCTTGAGTTTTCACTTTCCCCATTGTTCTTTAGAAGAATGAAAAAACACAGAATCATAGATATTTACTAATAAAATCATAGATCATAACTAACTAATTAAGAAAACCCCAATTTAAGAAAACCCAAATAAAAATGCAAAAATTAAAATTTCAAAATCAAGTTAAACAAAATTTTTGAAATTACAAAATCATGATACATCAGGCTAGATTTCTTACCCAAAATCATATTTTGAAATTTGGATAGGTAGAAGTTAGAATGACTAAGGCTCTCACAAATTATAGTCTTGAAATCTTCAGCGACGGTTTAACAGTTCTTTTTGGCTCTGCTGCTACGAGTCTATAGGTTTTTAAAAAGGAAATGTTAAAAATATTTCATTAAATGTAACAAATTAAATGAATATTACATGTCTCATGTATCATGTTTCTAGAGCAATTTGAATGAATATTAAATTTAAAACGTGTACAAATTAAATGTTAATTACATGTGTCACATTTTCGGAGTGAGTTTTCAGAAAAGGTCTTTGAAACCCACAGTACTTCCAAAATACAACTTCAATCGTTCATCTCTCATAATCCAACGATTGTTATGATTTTAAAATATTAATAATTTAATACACACTAATGAATATAATCATTAACTATATTCACTTAGAATTCATGCATTCGAGAATACCTTATCCATTAAATTTGAACCAGTCACCATTAAATGATAAAGTTTGGAAACATTTAATTATTACATGAAACAAAAGTGCAATGCAAATTTTTTATATTATATTAGGCAAAATTTCATTACAATTTTACAATTCAATGACACCCATAGGCCATATCTATTAATGATTCTTATAATCAAAATAAAAAAGAAAAGCACTTCAAATTTCTTAAAACATTTTCATATTTTTTTAAACATACGTGATTACAATTTACATCATTGCAAAAACCCTGGTAAGCTACTACCACCAGAGGGAGACATAGTAGAGACTAGGTAGACTTAAGGACAGGGACATGGACAGGGATAGAGGGAGACATAGTCAGGGACTATTTGACTCAGGCTCCCTTCCTTTTGTGTGGAACTTTGAAGAGAGATATAATCTCAGAGAATTCTTCTAGCCATTGGTAGTCCTCGGTTTCCTCCAGTAGGTGCCACTTCTGAAGGAAATCCCTCCCAATCTATGCCCACTTGCGATGATGCATGAGATACTCAACATCAAGGTTCAGTAGAAATGGTTGCCTGGGCACATTTTCTCCTGGTTGTATAATCCTAGGCAAATCATTTGCCCAAGGAATTCCAAACCCAATTTCTGCAAACATGACAACATTCACATCATCGCCGAGGTACTCTTCTCTGAAAACTTTCCTCAAAAGCATGAGAATATCCACATTTCCCCAGGTCCAACAAAGATGCCAAGAACCTAGACAAAATGTTGGTATTAACTCTATACCTATTTTCACTCTCCAGAAATTCACGTCCCAACATCATCCTTATAGCCTCCTTGGTGAAGGCTCCCAACTCTGTATCAACAGATGCCAGGATTGGGTCTATGACCAGGCCCAAAAAGGCCTTCTAATCCTCCAAGGCAGTGCATCTTAAATGAATTGGAGTGTCCATTGAAAATCAAACTGATATTAGTATTCTAATTTATGACAAAAATCAAAGAGAACCTAGCACTCATAGACTATTTTCACAAATATGCTTTCGCAATCGTAAATTAACGAGCGTAGATCATCTATTTATAAGCCCTGGTTGAAATTATTTCTCTGCCCTAAAGCTCTAATTAATTCATAATTTAAATGGTAGCTGTCCTTCAAAAATATCCAAATCTTTCATATTTAATGCAACAGTGGGTGAAATTAGAAACAACACTTATGATAAGACATTTGCTATTTTGGGAATAACAAAGGCCGAAAGGATTGCATCACGCAGGTGGACATAACAATTCTTTATTATAAAAAAACTTGAAACCTGTGCCTACTCCACAGAAACAATAAGCAAAGTACATTAGCTACAAAATGACGGTAGGAAATGAAGCTTTACCATTGATGTAAGATCATCGAATGGTCATAAAATAATGTCCTTAGATGACATGATGCTTTCATTTAAGTGTTAACTTTAAGGCATTATTCTATCGAGATAATGAATAGATAATGATGTCACACATATTTGTCATTGAAAATTGAAAGGGTCCATCTAAGAAACCATTAATTGACATTACTTTAATTGATTACTTGTACTCATCACCATTAATTAATATTTCTATCTAATATTACCGAAGATTGCCAAAAGAATTCTACTTTTTTGATGTCAGAAAATGAGTTCACAGACTCACACATTTATTGGATTACAACATATCAACGACCAAAGGTGAATTTCAAGCCTATTGTTGGTCTTCATAATCTTTATGGCAAACTCTCAGTGGAATCATGACACGTGGTATGATTGATCGTGAGCTTATTGGTACGATCAATCATACCAAGTGTCATGATTCCACTGAGAGTTTGTCATAAAGATTATGAAGACCAAAAATAGGCCCTAAATTCACCTTTGGCCATTGATATGTTGTAATCCAACGGACATGTGATTCTCTGATGTCATAGTGATGGGACCCGATGCAACCTCAACATCAAATCAGAACCATTATATTAAGAGAGATGAACGATGGAAGGTGCATTTCAGATGAAATGTGGTGACATAACTCCTTTACTGAAAACTCTCTCTGGAATCATCAAACGTGTCATTCTTTGAGAATGAAAAATTAGGAGAATGAAAATTTAATAATTATTTCCAATTATTAATTCGCCATACCAACTATACAAGTATTGTTTTAAATCTCCAAGTTTATATGTTTTTTTGAAAAACATTCGCCATGACAAATAAATTAATTACAATATTTGGAAAATAATTTCGCCAATTAAATTAATAATTTTCAATATAAGGAAGTCTGATTCACCAATTAAATTAATAATTTTCCTATTAAAAACATTTTTTGTCGCCATATTTTTATAAAAATGGTATACGTTATTAAAAAATTCACCACCAAATATCCATAATTTGAAACACAATTCACCATCAATATTAAAAATTTTCCCTCCATAAAATATGTGATTCGCCATAATTTTATACTTTTCGGGAGGGGGGGTTGCTTAAAGTTATCCCTGATCTTAGTGTACCTTTCTATCAGTTGCGTAGAAACCATATTTTACTTTGGGGTAGAGTTATGTAACTCTGAGTTTCAAAGATAAATAGCCATGTTATGGCTATTTATATGTTTTAAATAGACATTGAAAAGGTACGAGAAATTTTGAGCATATAGAATTAATACTTGTAACATATAAAATGGTACATTTGAAATGTATGGGTAAATAAGATGTTCCCCTTTTATCCTTAAATACACAAATGAAAGATCCAAATTGATTAACCCCAAGGAAGGAGCAATGCATAAATGAATCAATCATTTGGAAATAAGAGTAAAGAGGAAGATCTTAGATTTTGTTTTATAGAAAAGAATGTGTGATAGGTTTAGATAGATTAAAAACTTTAATTGAAATGGATAGGAGAAAAGTACTAACCTTGAAATGTTACAGATATGAAGAATGTTGTTTTTGGGGGTCTGCATTGAGTTTCTAGAAAATTTGAGACCAGATCTGGAATAGAAATGTAGAGACGAACAAAACCCAGAAATATTTTTCTAATCTGACACAGTTACAATTTTGACCCTCAAGTCAATGTCACTATTGACCTAGAATTTATGATTCTGACCTAGGGCATAATCGACCTAAAATTTCTCTGACAACAAATCTATTTTCGGATCCTAAAAGTTTGTCAAAAATGGATCTGAATCTGCACTCCAATCTATTGTTCTGAACCTATACCTGTAAGAAAAATGGATTTTTTTGTTGGGGGGGAGGGGTTTGCCTTGGTCAAACCTCGATTTTGGAATTAACCTCAAATTATAATTAAAATTTTATAAATAAAACAAAGTAAATGAACCAATTCACCTTGCTTGTAGAAGTCGTTGTGGAAGATTCAAATCTGTGGATCCACAAGTATGCATGCACCAAATGGATGTAGAATGTAGAATGTAGGATGTATCAACTCAATTGCTTGTAGATCTTCAACACCAATCTTGAATGGATCTTGGAATAGAAAGAGGCTTGGAGGAATATGGATGAAGAAATCTTCAACAAGAGGGCTCCATAGAGCTTGAATCCTTCAATGACTACCAATGGATCTTCTTGATGAATTGAGTGCTTGAGAAGTGCTTGAATGCTTGAGAATGGATGAATTCTTCAATGAATACTTGTATTGCTTCAAATATAGCTTCTTCACCTTTGGATTTCACTTCTTAAGTCTTCAAGTCCTTGTCTTAGATTGTTCATGCTTATGGTTGATGATGGTTAGAGAAAATGACAGGAGAAGGCTTCCTTATATATGAATCTAGGGCGCAATCTTCTAGAGAGGCCTACATAGGAGAATTAAATTCCAATTAGACTTATACCCTTAGAAGAGGACCTATATTAAATATAATTTAATATTTTTTGCTTCGAAGACTGAAACAGCCGACCCGAAAGCGGGAATTAATTATTTCCAAAGCCCAACATCCGGAAACCCTGGAAATCTAAAATCTCGACCTTACATTAGAAAAAGGTTGATTATAACCTAGGTGAAGCTCAAGGTCAACCTTGACCTAGGTCAAGGTCAAGGTCAACCTTGACCTAGGTCAAGGTTGAGGTCAACCTTGACCCAAAAAGGTTGACTTTGACCCTAAGGTCAAAAATCCCAATTTATAGTTTTGGGTGTCAGAAATAGGTTGGAAAAAGTGGGAAATGGGGTAGAATAGGGGAAAAGGCCAGATCCAAGTTAGAGACCCATTCAAGACATTTAACATGACCCCAAACCACTTACTTGGAAGGCTAAACCACTCTACAATGGAAGTGCTTCCATTTTTTGACTATACATTTAGCCCCCACTTTAGCAAGAGTATGGACTCAATGTAAACTCTTGGTAAAGGAGATCATAAAGAATAGATAATATTATTGAAATCAAAAGAGACAAAGGAATCCTCAATCCCCCAGGGAATTAAGTCTTTATCAACCCTAAGAACACGGTAAGAGAGAAATGACCAGTTAAGGAGAGAGAGAGAGAGAGAGAGAGAGAGAGAGAGAGAGAGAGAGAGAGAGAGAGAGAGAGAACTTATG
>MU224173.1:2725746-2757471 GCA_018584345.1 Thuja plicata
AGAGAGAGAGAGAGAGAGAGAGAGAGAGAGAGAGAGAGAGAGAGAGAACTTATGTCCCATTGTGAACCACACAAGGAAATAGTGCAACTAGAAAGATGGAGTTGAACCGCCTAGTGAATGTGTCTACTCACTAGTCAACCCATCAGGGAGATCCAGTCTTAAGGACACCTTCCAACCTTAAGGGATCAAACATTATAAATTGAAACTGGAGGGATCAAGAGATTCGTATAAATTGAAACTGTAGGGATCAAGAGATCCTATAAAGTAAAAATTCGTGCTTTAAGGATTAGTCTTTAATCCATAAAGGGAAAAAGTTTTAATTTTTTAAAATATTTTGAACGTGTGTGTGTGTGCAAAAAGTGAGTAGAGCATATGCCCCCACATTAAAGTCATTGCTAACACTTCAACATGAGCAATGGCTTGAATAGAAACATAAACAACTCTACTGATTACGTTTCCACTAAGAGATGCCCCTAAACGAAGACAAACCAAGGGAAATACCACATAAACATACAAAGAACACAAAAGGGAGCTACCTACTGTAGGGTCGATATGACCATAGGATAATATGTATGATATATTATTATTGCAAATGAATTGACATCATTCCCCAAAGAAAGTAGAACTACAATTACAATGGAGGAAAGAAAACTCAAGAGTTACGAAGAAGAGTCTTTTTAGACCACAACATGGAGACCAAAAAGAATCAGTGCTACCATGTCGTAGATCCAAGCCAACTACACAAGGAAAACATTTATGAACAATAGCACAAGTACAACATAACATGAAGACTACATATAGAAGAGTAAAGATACATATAGAGGAATTATACAATAGGTTTGATTCCTTTATCACCTTGCACCAACAAAGTAACAAGGGTCGTATAAAAGAGTCTAACAAACATTTAGCAAACACATTATAGGAGAATCACAATACAACAGGCAAACACAAAAAGGGCTACCATGAAGGATAAGCCAATCACGCACATCAACTACTCTCCCCATATCAATTTGTATCATTTAGGGAAGGTGGGAAACTCGCAAGAGGTACTGTATCCAATGTAATAGGACTAATAGCCAGTTCCAAACAAGGATACTCTTGAGAATCAATTTTCTCGATACTAGGTGTAATTATCAATTGAGTTGAAAGCATATGAGGTAAATTAGTATCAAGATCAATGGTCTCATATTCATTAATAGGATCAATAGGATCATCAAGAGTATCCTCCTCATCAAGATTAATTAAAATAGGATCTAAGATGCAAATAAGATCATCATACTCATTCATCTTAACATCATTATGAATATTAACTTCTTCCAACACATCAGGCATAGGTTAGTCAAAAGAAGGTAAAGAATTTCAAAGAACATAAGCACATTCCCTAGCATTAACTCTATGCTTCTTACGATGTTCATTAGCATATTTGTTACATTTTTCTTTGTTTGACACATTTTGAGAACTAGGAGGGATAACAATTGGTTCCTTCACAGGTTCTATAGGAGGATTGGTAGGATTTGTAGTAGGCTGAGAAGTGATAGTGGGAGGTTGAGTAATAGAGCTAGCTGTAATGGATAAAGAAGGTATGGAAGGAGTAGGCAAAAGACCATGGTTAAGATCTATCCGAGGCATGCTTAACTCGACAATCTTGCGATGTTTATAGGCTTCATATGAATGAAAAAGGTTGTCAGGGTGAGGAGAACATGAATTAGGTAATGAAGGCCAAAATAAATCAAGAGTAGCACAATCTCTAGGCCTAGAAGGTTGATAAAAACTATGATTAATCATTTTCACTTCTCCATTATGAATGAACTTAAGACATTTATGAATTCGAGAAACAATAGCATGCATAGTAGTTATCCAAGGCAAACCAAATTTGACTTGAAATTGATCAAAAGTAGGAACAACAATGAAGGTAGTATCTACAACTTTGCCACAAAGTTCAACAGGAAAGTTAATAGAACCAAGTGGAGGATAGAGAAAACCATTACAAGTTTGGATCTATGCATCAGATGGATCATAACGACCACGTTGTAGTTTTTTCATAAAAAAATTTTCCTCAGTAATGACATTTATTAAAGATGTGGGATCAACAAGACAACCACATATAGGTATCTTAGAAATCCTAGCATAAATATAAAGGGGACCATCGGGAGCCTTAATAGTCTTAGCATCATCAAAGGTAATTGAGAGTTCCCTAGTTCGTTTATCCTTAGTTTACTTCTGAGGTTTAGGTGGAAATTGAAGTTGAAGTGGAGGTAGAGGATTTTGAACAGTAGGTTGAGGTGAAACAATGCACTCCACATGATTAACAATGTGATTAAGATCATCCATATTTGAATTGTAAACAATATCCACAAATATGGTTGAGCGATAGTAGTAGTATCATGTGTAGGTAAAGGATTCGTATAGATTTGAAGGTTTTGATTAGGAGGAGAGATAGATTTGTTCCCATTACCATCAAAATTATCAATAGATAAAGCATTAGAATCGATTAAGTCTTGAGCTTTATGCTTTAGAGAATAACATTTTTTAGTATCATGGCCATTCTGGCGATGGTATTGGAAAAAAGATTTAGAATCAAAGGATTTTTATGCTATCGTGGTAGGGAGAAGAGGTTGAATAGGAAGCAAGGTAATCATATTAGCACTTAACAACCTAATCATAATAGAATGTAAAGATTCAGAGAGAGGAGTAAACGTATGATTCATACGAAAAGAAGTGGAGGCAAAAGTGACATTGTTGGATGCAACAACAACTTGATCAACAACCGCATTTGTCTATTTATTAATCTTGACATAGTTGTTATCTCTCTGAAAATTATTAGGATTAGGAGCAGTGACACTCTTATCAACTGGAACATGAGCCATTGGAGTGTTGCCCTCAAATTGACTCACTTGTAATTGATAATGATGAAGTGATGCACAAAGTTGTTGAAAGAGGTAAATTTAGTAAGCATAATATTATCTCTAATATCCTTTTGTAAATTTGAAATAAACATATGTTGAATATCAATATCAGGAGCAGGATAAGAAATTTGAGCATACAAATGCTTAAATCTACCAATAAAATTAGTCAATTTTTCTTTAATGTTTTGCTTACAATGCATTAAATCAGTTAAGGACACTTGCAGACCAATGTTATTTTGAAATTTTTGGATGAAGCTATTAGAAAGTTTAGGAAAAGAATCAATATAATAAAGAGGTAAAGAACAATACCATTGCAAGGCCTTGTCACGAGAAGTCCTAGAAAATGACTTAGCTAAAATCCTATGGTCACAAGCATAATCACTACAAAGGATTTGAAATGTTTTAACATGAATAACGAGATCAACTTTACCATTGTAATTCTCAAGACAAGGCATATCGGCTTGCTGAGGGAAAGTAGTACAAATAATGTCTAAGGATAAAGGACTACCCATGTCACATGTAGGAATGCTAAACTTGGATTGGGTTAAGGATGCAAGTTGTTGTTGTAAAGATGACACAGTTTGAGCCAAACTAATAAGTGTGGAATCATTAGAAGAAATAGGTGGCATAGAAATATTAGGAACACTAGGAAAAGTGTAGGAAGCCGCAGGAATGAAAGACACAACTAGTGGAAACACTTGGAACCATGGTTGGAAGGGGATTGGAATAAGTAAAAGGCACACTATGATATGAAGGTTGTGAGGTAGGTAGAGATACTGGTGGAACACTCACAGGAGTAGATGAAATTGGGAGAGATGTAGTCATCAAAGGAGGAGTATAAGTAGGAATACTAGGTAAAGGAGTAGAAGAAGGTCTTTCACTAGTGACGGGAGTAGTGAATCCTAGATCTTGAGCCTCTTAAGATAAAGGTTTTACATTCAAATGCACAATATGAGTGATACCATGCAAGAGAATAATACCTTGATCACTATCATGAAGGACTTTCTTAAGAGCCTCTATAGCTTAGATGGAATCTTGATCATGGTTTTCTTGAATAAGCCAATTTCCCATTTTATCAAGTTTTGTTGAAATTTTTTGCACTTGTTCAGGAGGAACTCTTAAAGCATCATCCTCATCATGAGATGAGTGAGAAGAGTTATTCTCCATAGAAGGATTGGAATCATGAGTGGTCAAATTATCATCTGGGATCCTAAGGAAAGCAGAGGAAGACTTAGGATCAAAGTAACCCATAAGTCTACGACTTCTTCTAACTGGGATACTATAAGTAGGACTAGAAGTGGTAAATCTCATACACCAATGCAATGCAAATGAACTAATTTAGGAAACACAAGATTTTGATTTTTAATTTTTCAAATGTAAATGCAAGAACATAAAAGAAAGCTAATCTAATATGCATGCAAGATCTAACATAAAAAAATGTAAATCTAACACCAAAAAGAAAGAGTTGTCTATCGCGGGTTCACCAAAATGTAACATATAAAATGGTACATTTGAAATGTAGGAGGTAAATAAGATGTTCCCCTTTTATCCTTAGATACACAAAGGAAAGATCCAAATTGATTAACCCCAAAGGAAGGATCAATGCATAAATGAATCAATCAATTGGAAATAAGAGTAAAGAGGAAGATCTTAAATTCTATTTTATAGAAAAGAATGTGTGATAGGTTTAGATAGATTAAAAACTTTAATTGAAATGGATAGGAGAAAATTACTAACCTTGAAATGTTATAGATACAAAGAATTTTGTTTTTGGGGATCTGCACTGAGTTTCTAGAAAATCTAAAATCGGATCTGGAATATAAATGTAGAGTCGAACAAAACCCATAAATATTTTTCTGATCTGACATATTTCTGATTTTGACCCTCAAGCCAATGTCACCATTGACCCAAAATTTCTGATTCTGAACTAGGGAAAAATTGACCTAAAAAGTCTCCGATAGAAAATTTATTTCTGGATCCTGAAAGTTTTCTGAAAAGGGTATCCGAATCTGTACTCCGATCTGCTATTCTAAACCTCTACCTGCAAGAAAAATGGATTTGTTTGTTGGGGGGAGGGGTTGCCTTGGTCAAACCCTGGTTTTGGAATTAAACTCAAAGTATAATTGAAATTGCATAAATAAAACAAAGTAAATGAACCAATTCACCTTGCTTATAGAAGTCCTTGTGGCAGATTTGAATTTGTGGATCCACAAGTATGCATGCACAAAATAGATGTAGAATGTAGAATGTAGGATTTCTCAAATCAATTACTTTTAGATCTTCAACACCAAACTTGAATGGGTCTTAGAATAGGAAGAGGCTTGGAGGAATGTGGATGAAGAAATCTTCAACAAGAGGGCTCCATAGAGCTTGAATCCTTCAATGGCTACCAATGGATCTTCTTGATGAATTGAGTGCTTGAGAAGTGCTTGAATGCTTGAGAATGGATGAGTTATTCAATGGATACTTGGCTTGCTTCAAATCTTGCTTCTTCACCTTTGGATTTTAGTTCTTAAGTCTTCAAGTCCTTGTCTTATATTTCTCTTGCTTATGGTTGATGATGGTTAGAGAAAATGAGAGGAGAAGGCTTCCTTATATATGAATCTAGGGCACAATCTTCTAGAGAGGCCTGCATAGGATAATTAAATTCCAATTAAAACTATACCCTTAGAAGAGGACCTATATTAAATATAATTTAAGATTTGTTTCTTCGAAGACCGAAACAGCTGACCTAGAAGCGGGAATTAATTCTTTCCAAAGCCCGACATTCAAAAACCCTGGAAATCGTAAATCTGGACCTTAGGTCATAAAAAGTTTGATTCTAAACTAGGTCAAGGTTGAGGTCAACCTTGACCCAAAAAGGTCAACTTTGACCCTGAGGTCAAAAAATTCCAATTTATAGTTTTGGGTGTCAGAAATAGGCTGGAAAAAGTGGGAAATGGGGTAGAATAGGGGAAAAGGCCAGATCCAAGTCAGAGACCCATTCAAGGCGCTTGAAATGACCCCAAACCACTTACTCAGAAGGCTAAACCAGTCTACAATGGAAGTGATTCCATTTTCTGACTATACAATACTTATATTTTCATATGTGATACTTTTACAAAAAAAAAGACTTTATCTGTGAATAGAGTTGATAAATAATTGTTATAGAATTAAATTTGTGTGTTTGAGTTGATGAAAATGGATTTATGTGTGAATTTATCTTTTATCATTGTGATTGTTTATCTTTTGGAGAATCTATCATGTATCTCAATGGATATGGTTGGTTTATAAGCTCATTTTAGTAAAGTTATTAATAATTAAAATAGAGTCTGTATGCTCTATCTCTATGGAAATTATTCATACTTAATATTGCATTCATTTCATGGCTATGTATGAATGATATCTCACCTTTATTACTTTATTGCTAAAAGTATATCCAAAAATTTACTTAGCATAGAATATTCATTCAACATCGTTGAAAGGTTGTTGTACCTCAATTCAGAGGAAAATTGATTCTAGTTTACCCAACTATGGTTACTTATTTGTTCCTTTGAAGATGGGTTGCAGAGTGAAATAAAATAATTAATATCTAGGATAAATCTATTAACCAAAATATTTATGGTGTCTTTGTTGGAGATTCAAATAGAAATTTTAAGATAAGTTTCCTATAGATGGGGAAAAACGGTTCTACCCTATGAAAATATATTCCCTGTTCTACAACCTAACCTCGGATTCCAAGATGAACATGAATTCATAATGAGTCAACTGAACACTCTTTCTTGGTGCACACACAAATCCTGGAAGATTATAGAAGAGTGAGCCAAGTATTAGAGAGAGAAGAAGACTTAGCTACAAACTGAAGGTTTTTATTATTGAGACAAAGAAGAAGACAAGAATTAAATGTGTTTAGGAAAAAAACATCAAATGAAGTTCCTGAAGTCCCAAGAGGTCAAGAATAACCTAGAAACTAATAAATAATTGCACAACTATAATCTAGAAAACTAGATTTTAGAAGGTATACAAGATCCTTGAGGAGAGGAGTTGAAGATCCCATTTTTCAAGAATTGCAAACTCTAAATTTTTTCATCTAGCCTGAATCCCATTAGAAGAGAAAGAAGAAGACCTCATTCACCTCCAAAAGCCATTGGGTCTCCTATTTTCCAATCTTTAACCCTTCATATTACTATTCTCCCTATTACTATAAACTTCCGTACGATGGCTAAACCTCGGGGAGCAGCCATCAGACCTCTAAATTTTGGGGCTAAATTGAATGCTCTGCCTAAAAGAGAAAGGGAAAATTTACCAAAATTTAGTATAGATGGAAAAACATCAATAAATGAACATCTAAATGCCTTTTCTTGTAGCACATAATGTGTTTGGAGTTCAACATGAAGATGTACCCGTAAGGCTTTTTATACAATCTTTAACCAAGGCTACAACATAATGGTTATGACATTTACCTAATGGCGCAATTACAAATTAGGATGAAATGAAATTTGAATTTGAGAGCAGGTTCAAAGGTGCTAAATATGAACATTCTCTCCTGTTTCAATTAACTCAACTTAAGAAAGAGATACATGAACCCATGATAGAATTTGTGGCAAAATATAACAAAATTGTTCACAAAATCCCAGTTGTAAAAGACCTACTAACAAAAAATAGAAGTTCTCCTTTCTCAAATCCATGCCTCCTGATATCCATTTTCATCTTAGAAGAAATAGAGTGGAAGATTTAGCAGAAGAAAAAAAACATTGGCAACTGGATTATTAGATGATTTTGTTATGACTGGAAAGTGGAAGAAAGAGGTTCAAATACCCAATACCCATAATTCCTCTTCTTCTAATCCTATGCTCCAAAGATAAGACAATGATATTATTTCCATAAGAAGGAAAATTCCTAAATCTGGCACATCCTTTCCACAACTATATCAATACTTTCCTAGGAGGAACCCTAATAATCAAACTAACACTAGCAATAAGACACTACAACTTCCATCAGCACAACAAAGATTGGTGATTGAATCTCCTGAGGAAAAGGTAACACATGCATCTTTCATTTAATTGATGATCAAGATGAAAACTCTTGTTGAGAAAGGGTTATATATATTCATTTTTCCACTACAAAAGAAACAATGGATTAATTTGTAGAAGAAGAAAGGAACCCTAAGCAACCTAACAAATATATAATTCACTACCTAGAATATGAATTAGATTTATACCAAGGAGGTGATATATTGGTTACTTTAGAAGATCGTTCATGTGCCATGCTGACTAGGAACCAACACAATTTTAAACCTTCAAGTAATTCAACTTCTCCAAAAGTGTCTGCCAAAGGTAAGGATCCTCTTACTAGAACTCCTAGTACTAGTTCAAAGGTTCCCGAGGTTCAATTGTTGAAAAGGTATGATCCTAGTCCTTCTTTTGATATTGTTGAATTATGTAAATCTTAAAAAATCCAAGTATCTACTTTTGAATACCTTAAATTGAACCCTAAAGAGTTATACAAGTTAGTGAATTATGTTAAAGGTGCCCATTCTCAGATAGAGTCTAGCATTAAACAATTTGTTAATGTTGAATCTTCCATTGTTCAACCGTTTGTTTCCTTATATGAACAATCTGCATCTATGTCTGAATTAGCTACCAATACACTTAATGATTCTTCTTACACATCTGATATGAAGCTTGACCCTATTTGAATTGTTTTTTTTAGAGGTGTTGACATTCGTGATTTGTCATTGATGTCAACATATGTTTTAGTTGAATACTTTAGAAGTCTCAAACAGACTGGTTATCACTAGTATAGGCAAGAATGACAGACGTGTACAGACACTATACAAAATTTTATACCATGTGAGAAAAGATCTATATAAGGGGATGAGAAGAGATCTTATATCTAAGATTGCTTGTCTTGATATTACTGTTGGCATAAGTTATAGTTGTTTTGGTAAAGACTAGTTATAAAGAAGTGATAGAGGATTATGAAAGAGTTGGTCTCTGAGTTTTTGGGATAACTTGGATGTGAGCATGTGTTATGATATGCATGCTTGAGGCATGGTAGAAGACATTTTGAAGAGTTTTATTTATGACTCTTGGGTCCCTGGATTCTTGGTGACGTCAGTTGTGGTTTGTGATCTTGCAATGACCTATTTGTGGCCGACTACAGTGATGTAACATGTTTAGAGGATAGCGAATGTAGATTATGGATCTTGGAGTGTAATTGATTATTTGTATTTGATTTTTACTTGTTTAAGGTGTTGTGTGTATCTTAGCAAGGGTCTATTTAATTATTTATGCATTGGAGAAGTCCTAACAGGATGACCTAATTTATTATTGTAACTTGTATAAAGGAGAGTTGTTTCTTGATGAGGCGATGTGGAAGTATAATGAGGAAGATACGAGCTTGTAATTGTGAAGTCTACTGGATGTAGAGAAGAGATAGTGATTGTGATGAGCTTCATTGGAACTATTTAGGCAAAGCAAGTTGCTATCCATCAGTTCACTGGTTATTTTATACTTCTATATCTGTACTTTAGACAGTAAGTTCAGAAGGTGGATTTAACCTTCTCATTTTGGTAGTGAGCCTCTTATTTCTCTTGACTCCTAATAGGGTCTATCCATTAAATATTTGATTCCTTATGGAATTTTCCTTTCTAGATTTCATAAGCCTTGGGTCTGAATGCTTTTAGATTAACTTATCTGGATGGAACAATCCTACCTTTTACCTATAATAGGTAGGACTTCAAACTTTTCAAACTCTAAAAGTCCCTTTGAGAGTCCTTCTTGTACATAGTAGGTTAGTCACGTGTCTTTTTATTTCCAAGTTTTTTTTATGTCCATTTCGGTTCCCTTTTCACTGGTCTACAAAACCTAAGATTTAGAGTTCTCTGCATTTTTTTATAAAATACAGTCCATAGCTAGAGCCAATGTTAGCCCCCCATTTGCACTCAAAAGTTGAGTCATCTAAATTAATGTCAATTCCAATTTTCCTTGGTTCTCTTAGTTTTTGATCTTCATTAATCCTCGGTTCAACTAAAAATCATTTGTTTCAAGTCACTTTCGGCCTTTGTCAATACTTTGCCCTTTCCCTCTGAATTCCTTGAACTTGTTGAACCTCGGTGAACACAATTCAAGGGAGTTCAAGTAGGTTCAACTCTCCCAAGTCATCTCCGAGTCTTTTTAACTGACAAATTTTCTAAGTATTTTGCAGCTGCTGAAAGAAAGGAATTTTGAACATGCAAGAGAAAAAGGTAGAAAAATTATGTGTTGAACCACTTTGAACTTTGTTCAAAGTAGTTCAATGATGTTCAACTGGTACATTTGAGTTCAGAACATAATCTTCTCCCAGGAATATTCCCTGAACCTCTGGAATAGAGATGAACTTTGTTCAAATGGATTCAGACTCTCCAAAAGGTATAGGGAATGGTGCATGAAATGATGGTTATTTAATGCCAGATCATCAAAATATCTTGTCGTACTTGAAAGTGACATCATGGCACCGCCATATGAAATAGGATAATTATGAAAAACAAGCTTCGTGTAAGCTGTCACTTGCATGCACTAAATACTCTCCTGCAAACATTAAATCCCTATCAAGTCACATTATGTAACTGTTAGTTAATGAATTTATCTTCTTTCTTTAAATCAATTTAAAACTCTATAACCCATCTGAAAACAACAAACTTTTCTAACAAAAAGATCTAATAACACAAAAGTATCTAGACCCTTTAAATTTAACGGTGTAGCTCCCGTATAAGATATTCAATGAATACTTAAATAAAAACTGCTATAATAAGAGATCTTACCTTTCACCAGAAAGTAATTAAGGCATTTGAAAGCATATCATTTATCAACATACAATGATTTCCCATGAAAGATGATTCATAATATAGAATGAAGCCTATAGACTTTAGATTTTCTCATTCACTGAAAGAAATAAATAAAATAGAGTAAACTTTAACTACTGATAAAATAAAGATCTACAAGACATTAATCAACTAATTTGGATATCCCAACAGAGATCCTCCATAATTTTATAAACACGTAGATTCATAAAATGAGAGTTTATCTTTCCTTGATTTCCAAATATACCAACAAATTTTAAAATATCATACCAAAAATATTAAGTCTAAAAACTAAAATTCTACCCACTCAAGTGTCGAACCTAACTTAGCCTTTTTCCTAGCTATATATAGTCATCGATATATTATCAAAATATTATAGAACTCATTGGATTTGTTCTTTGAAACCATTTTAAAAATGAAAAGACAAAATCATGCAAGAAACTAAATCCTGATGGGCCATGATCAAGGATTCCCTGAAGGATTTAGCTTCTCACCTTGAGTACCAAAGGATTGAGCGACTCGCCATTCCATGTGTGCTCTGGAAAAGCTATCCATGATAGTGTGATAGGGTAGGGAAATATGTACAACTATCTATTTCCATATCTTCTTCTCCTTACGAATCTACACCATTTTCTTCTTGTGTGATTCCAAATTATCAACACACACACCCATCATGGATCCTACGTTGGCCATTTTGGTGAAGTCTATTGTAGACAAAGACTTGTTATCCCTCACCATTGTCATTTCTTTTTCAAATTCCTGAGTTAAATCACCCAGTTCCTTCACAGTTTGACTATCTTCTTTGACAAGAGCTATATTCAAGCATTTTAAGTCTCTGCTCATTCTTTCAATCAACTCCTTAAGCTCATTAAGTAGTTTAACTAAACTTTCACTTCTAGACTCCAGGATTGTGTTTCTCCATTCAATACTTTTCATGGCCACATAGAAAACTTTATCGTCAAGTCCATCAAATGGTTTTTCAACAAGGAAGTTGGTTACACCAATCTTCTCAACTTCATACATTTGAATCACAATAAGAGACCATTTCCTCTTTTCCTTTTCCCATGTTGTCATGTCTGTCTGCATCTCAGCGATCGCTGCATTAACTGTCTCTCTAGTTTCAATCAATTGGGTAATATAATCCCTTGTTCCTTGGATAATTCCTTGTATCCACTGGTTGAATGTAGATATCTGCAACCAGTTTACTTCTCTTAACCTGTATAAGAACATTATGGCTCTCAGGTGATCGTGGGTCAAAGGAATGAGAGATTTGAGAAATTGGGGTAGGATCAGGACTTGTGAGTTCTTGAATGAATTCGAATAACAACTTGATAAGAGATTTAAGCTATTTCTTTTCCTTCTCATCCTTTAGGCTCCTCTTAATTATCTTTTTGGTTGATGATTCCAGGTGAGTTACATCTAATTCTCTGGTTCCTTCTCTGAGGTCTATCTTTTCAACAATGTAGTCATCAGCTGTGATATCACTAAGAACCTTGTTTCTTTTAGGATCTGAACATTCTTCTATCCAATGCCCTGTTATTTCATCCATAGTGATTCTAGATTCTATCTTCATCCTTTTGGGCTTCACTACGGTGCCAAGGCACTTGCTTACCATATCTTTTGCCGGTAGAGTGATAGGCAGGACATTTCTTTTCTTGTTGATAGATGTCTCAAGCCAACTAAGAGTTGAGGATGGGGTCTATAGGGACATGTCTATAACCAATGAGGAGTCTCCAACATTGGTCTACTGATCCTTTGGATTGGCTTTTGACTTCAGGGGAGAATGTTGAGGATCTTGATCAATATCCATGCTGTCCAGGTCAATCACTTCCTTCTCTTCAGCTTCCTTGGGAATCTATTTCCTAGGGCTTAGAACTCTTATGGACCGCTTAACAAATAAATCTTCTTCCTTCATCTCACACTTAACTTTAGATGGATCTTTTCTCTTTTTAGACTTCTTAGAACCTGCAATGGGAAAATCATCATTAGAAATAAGACTAGGAATAGCTACAAATTGTTTCTTGTTACCGCCCTAGTGTTATGTTTTCCCTTTTTAGGAGGTCTTTTACTTTCTATATAGTCTTTTGTCCTATTAATAACACTAAGGGTTTTAATTTGGATATTATATCTTTCTTCTATAGCCTAGTCAATTTTAGGAAGAGGCTAATGTTTAAACCTCTTCTCATACTCTGTACTTGTTATTTCATCATCTTCCCCTTCTTCTACACCTGTGATATCTAGATCAATCTATAGTGAAACAATCTGACTGAGTGTGAACCTAGACCATATTCTTGTGATTGCCTCCTGGTCATTAGCACAATCCTCCCAATAGTCCTCCATTGTTGGAATGTGATGGAACTCATTTACCAGGCAAAAATGTTGAGTTGCATAACCTCTAACATCAAAATCTTTCCTAGCTTCAAAAGTCTTCAAATTTAACTTCTTGAGTTCCAATTCTAATTTTAATGCATCTGCAAAGGTTTTACACTGGTAATGTCCTAGCTCAATGGGAAAACATGACTTAGCTCTACCTTTCTTTTCTTTCAGTTTTCTATGTACTTGTGCCAACTGGAGACTTACCTCCATAATAACCAGACTATCAAGGGCATACCTGGGATGCTTGAAGGGTTCCCCATTGAATCCACCTATTCTTAAATACATGAACCTTTTGAAATAAATTTAATCGCTCCCATAGATGTTCACAAAATCTATGGCTCCTTTCAATAGCCTTTGTTTTGTATCGCCATTCAATTCAAACACTAACCTCCCCATAAATATGCCATTAAACTTCATGAAGCTACTTTGCGTATGACTCCTCCTACAAATGAGGGTGATAATCATAAATCTTTATTCCAAGGATGAATGTCTCTTTAAAGAGGCATTTCCACTCCTTAATACATGCAAGAACATAAAACAAGTAGGAGACCATGTAGAACCCATTTCTCCCTAAGTAATTAGCCAGCTGGCGATGAAGCTCATTTGCTATATCCTCTGCCCAGTCAATAAATTTCTTCCCTCCTAAGGTTACCTGGATATAAAAATACATCAAATCATTCCACACACATGCATGTTGATTCCCATCCAGTCTATTCAGTAGCACTACTAAATCTGCAACCTCGGGTTTGAAATGATGAATAGTAAGGAGCTTTGGTAACCTGGATCCTCCTGTCTGTGACTTTAATAACCAATTCTGTGCTATTTCATTCCTATATCTATTCTATTTATCAGAAAATATAGTTTGTGAGGTAGTTATTTTCCATGCCTCATATGGCTCCTTTTCAGGTATACCCATGGCCTTCTGAATGATGTTTCTATTTATAAAAACAAGAGGGCTTCCGTCCATCTTCTTTATACATCTCTCCTCTCTATTATAGTACAACGCACATTCTATCACTAATTTTAGACATGGTTTTGCTGTAAGGAAAGAGGTTACTTCTGCTACCCCACTCTCAACTACTTTATTCATCATAGAATCATGGGGAGGATTATTGATTTTTCCCTAATTTCTCTTAAGGTTTGGGAATGCATAACAGTGTCTTCGCAAGCGGGGAGAGAGCATACTAAGCTTGGGGAATGACCAAAAATAGGAATAGGGGCTTTCATGGTAAAGAAAATGACAACTAAAGCAAACCAGAGACTTATAGAAAACAAAGGTAGGTACTTGATTCAAAGAAAAAGCATAGAAAACTTACTCAATGAAACATTAAAGAGAAAAGCTTTGAGGGGAAATAACTGACCTGAAACTGCCTGGAATTTTTTTACTGCTCGAGAAGAAGGAGAAATCTAGGTGGCATTACCTCTTCAAGAGTGGCGAATAACCATAATTGAGAATGAGAAACTAAGAGGCAATTTATAACAACTTGATAAAAAAGGATTGCGGGGATACACATTTAATGTGGGAGTTAAGCATTATGTCAAATAAATGTGGACGAAAAATGAATTAAATGAAAACATCAAATCTCAAACTTCACATGATTAAACCATCTTTACATTGTCACTTTAATGATGATTATCACTGATTTCCTGTACCAGTTAATCTTTTTCTACCAGCTGTCACATCAATCTCCTCATTACCAATGTTTGCCGATGACCAAGTGGCAACTCTCTTTTAAACTTTGAACCTTGAACTAAGGCAGTTCAAAGTTCAAGTTCAACCTGCATGATTATTAAGAAGGACTACCTCTTGGGATGATTTAAAAACAATACAAGCCACTACAAGACTCAAACTATGGTTGAAATTTGAATCTTGAACTAAGGATTGTTCAATATTCGAGTTCAACGGGAAGGCCAACTTTGCATAATTTGCCGCTGACAACACATGGTTTCAAAAAAAATGAACACACCACGGGGTAACAATTAACTCCAAATTTTGAACTAAGGTAGTTCAAAGTTCAAGTTCAACATGCTAGGTGTATTTGCAAAGTGTTAGATTTAGGAAAAAACAAGTTTAGGATTTTTAACCCTTGCATCGATAAAATTTTTAGAGGGGATTCTTGCGGAGAGATCCAACATGAGGAAGCAAGAATGGGTGGTAAAAATTTCTCTAGTTGGGGAAAAGACTCATGAGGATGCAAAATGAACTTGAAGGCTTTGGTTTCACAGACCAACGAGTCAACTTTGGAAAGGGACGAACCTTAAAACAAAAATAGGAAAGCAAACAAAAAGCATCAGGAAAAGAAAAAAATAGGAAAGACAAACACACAAAAATGCTATGTACAATGAGGCAAGGACTCATCTACATTTGATACAACTTAAGGTCTTGACCGTTAAAGGTTAGGGGAAAAATAGTTCCATCGAGATGTTCCAAAATAAAATAATTACCTCCGAGGGCTTTATTGATCAGAAAATGTCCCTTCCATAAAGATTTGAATTTTCTATGTGTGCCTTTAGGCTCCCTTCTCTTGTCCCAGAGGAGAACTTGATCTCCTTCCATAAAGTTTCTAGGTATTCTCCTTTGATAAAAAATTTTCTTTACTTGGGCTTGATGCAAAGCTATGTGCTCTACCATTTATGCTCTTTCTTCTTGATTTTTTTTCAAATACATAATCATTTTTTCGAGCCCATTCTAGAACACTTGATCTTCAATTATGGCTTGTAGCTTTGATGTGGCTAGCTCCAAGGGAAAGGATAAATGTGCCTCCACAACATAGACCAGTTCAAATGGATTCATCCCAATTTCCCTCTTGGGTGAGGTATGATCAGCCCAGAGAGCTTCAAAGAGCTTCTTATGCCAATCTCTTGTACTTTAATTTACTAACTTCCTCATAATGGTGATCAAGCTCTTGTTACTTGACTCTACCTGACCATTAGCCTAGGGATAATAGTCAGATGTGTGGGATAGGTGGATGCCATGATCATAAAATAACATTTTCAGTTCCTAGGAGGAAAATTTAGTAGCATTATCAGTGACTAGCTTGTCAGGTATGCCAAACCTGACCAGTATGTAGTTTTTTAGAAAATCACACACCACCTCAGAAGTAGTTTTTCTAACTTGGACTTCTTCGACCCACTTGGTGAAGTAGTTAGTTGTGGTCAGAATGTGTGTATGTCCAGTGCTAGAGGGAGGATTGATTGGTCCAATGAAATCCAATCCCCACTATCTAAAGGGTTCCTCAATTACCACCGGTCTTAGAGGTAGAGCTGCTAGTTGGTGCTTTCCACTAAACAACTTACATTTTTCACATTTGGCAACCCACTTATATGCATCTCCAAAAATCCCAGGCCAATAGTAACAACTTCTAAGGATTTTGAAAGTGGTTACTATGGAGGAAAAATGACCACTGCATGCATCATCATGAAATTTCTTGAGCAATTTCTCTTGCTGCTCCTTATCTACACACCTTAGAAAAGCTCCATCCAACCCTTTTTTGTACAAGATGTCATATACAATGACATATTTTTCTTATTTTAATGTAAGGTTCCTCTTTTCTCTACACTTAAATGCGCTTGACAGTCTCCATAAGTCAAATAATAAGCAACATTAGAGAACCATGGGTCTCGTAAGCTGACGAAGAGAACCAAAGGTGTATGATCTTCCAATGTTTGTTCAACCATTAACTTGCACAAGCCGTAACCTCTGACTAACTTTGTTGGACGAATATCTAAATCAAACTCTTGGATCCTTGAGATCCAGGTTTCTCTTTTATTCATACTCACTTCTTGTTGAGTTAAAACATCCTTCACAATAGTGTTGGGTACGTACATGGTGGAATGAGAGTGTAAGATATAAAATTTGAAATACTTCACAGCCCTTACCATGACATATTCTTGTTTTTCAATCAAAGGGTAGTTCAACTCACATTTCTTGAGTGGTGGAATCATGAAGGAAATTGACACTTTCTCTCCTTTGTCACTTTTCTAAGATAAAATCCCAGATAATGTATGTTCCAAAGCATAGCAGTAGATAACAAAATACTTCTTGTAATCAGGGTTTATCAAAGCAGGAGCAGATGTGATAGCTTCCTTAACATCATCAAACACATTTATTGCTTCAGGTCTCCACTTGAAAGGGTTCTTTTCAATTAAAAGACTTACCATGTGTTTAGTAATCTCAGCGAGATCAGGTACAAATCTCCTTAGGAAGTTGATTTGGCTCAAAAAGGATTTTACCCCTATTTTGTTGGAAGGCAAACCAATTTTATGAATGGCTCTCACCCTCTTGGGGTCAATCTTTATTCCATCCTTTGATACGATGTGACCTATAAACTTTCCCTCTGTAATACAAAAGATAGACATCTTGGGATTTAAAGATATCACATGTTCTCTGCACCTTTGAAGGACAGTTCTGAGGTCTTTCAAGTGATTCCTCCACCATTTGGAAAATACTGTCAAATCATCGAAGTAAATGAAAATTAAATTGTTGATCAGATGACTGAAGGAAGAGTTCATTGCTTGCTGGAATGTAGCACCATCATTGATCAACCCAAAAGGCATGTGATTGTAGGCATATGTGCCCCATGGTGTTGTAAAGGTTGTTTTATGTTGATCTTCATCAGCAACCCAGATTTGATTGCAACTAGAAATTTTTTCCAACATGGACATCATCTCTGACCCAGATACTGTTTGTAATATGTGGTCCATCACAAGAAGTCCATAATTATCTTTTAAACTACTCTGATTCAAATTCCTAAAGTCGACACAAATCCAAATTTCCCCATTCTTTTTCCTTACATGGACTATATTTGCCACCCAGGTAGAGTGGTGGATGGGGTAAATAATTCTGGCTTGTAGCATTTTCTCTACCTCATTCTAAATTGCTTCTGATACCTTTGAATTGTAGCTCCTTAGTTTCTGTTTGAATGGAGCAGACCCTGGCTTGAGGGGGATGTGATGCTAAAACTTCCCTCCTTTGAAATTCTTAAGATCTTGATAAGACTAGGCAAAGGTTTCTTTGAATTCCATTAACAAATAAAAAAACCTCCTCTTCTCATCAGAGGTACAACATTTTCCCAAATTAACATATTTGGGATCTCCTTCCTCCCCTATGTCTATTTTATCAAAATCTTCTCCATTATCTACCTCATGGGGGTCGGGTCTCTCTTTAACTGCATCATGGCAGTCACAAATATTCTCTAAGGAAACTAGACCTTTGGGTATGCGATTTCCCTTTAACTGGACAATTTATTTATCTATATTTTTACCAGGATCAGGGCACAAATTGTCACAACTTGACTCCAATGGCTTGCATTATTAGGTACTCTTGGCCTATAGACCATTTTGATTCTATAAGAGTCTTCCTTGAACTCAGGATGAGGCAAAAGAAGTGATGCTGATACTTCCAGGGAATCAACCTTACTGTTCAGAGCTCTAGGAATAGCATCTATGGAAAAAGCATCAAATCCTTCAATCTCATTCCATACATGGTTTCTATAATGCTTTAACCTTTCATTTTTTACTACATACCTTCCCCTGATTTTTCTTACTAACAATTCCGCATCCCCTTTGGATTTAAGCATTTTAATCTTTTTTTCTTAGCTTCTTCAATACCAAGTAGAAGGGCCTTATACTCGGCGGTGTTTTTAGCATTGTCAAATTCCAACTTGAAAGTGTATGGAAATATTTCCCCTTGGGGAGATATCAAAACAACCCCTTCCCCAGAACCAATTGAAGCACAACTTCTATCAAAATCTAGATACCAGAAGGAATCTGCATCTTTTCTCTCAACCTATCCCGCATCCACATCTAAGGAGATCATATAGTTTCCAAATTCACATTCATGGTAGAGTATATGGGATTTGGGGTCTTCTGAAGGGAAAACAATATACTTTGATTTTGTCTCCAGTTGTAGGGTAATGTTCTTATTCCCAATAGGAATGGTGGCCTGAGACCAATCTAATTTTATGTCCCCTCCAAGATCCTTGTAGAATGTCCTACTCAACAACATTCCATAGCAGGCTGGGATATCATCCACTAAGATGGTCAATTTGAGATTTTTGCTTGGGTGTGCAACTAGGGCTACTTGGGTGTCTTTGATTTGACCCAAAAGTGGGACTTGATTTGAGTCCATGGAATAACATTTAACAAATTTAGTGGTCAAAGGGAGGTCCAATGCTTTAGCAACCGAGGCTGGCCTTATGTTATCTGATGCTCCAGAGTCTATAATACAGTTATTAAGTTTGTACCTATGGATGAAAAAACATAGTTAAAAGGGGTCTGGATTTGGGTTGAAAGAGGGATTTTCATTTTCAACAAACTATGTGGCTAGCACAGGTTGAAGTATTTCAGGCATTACAACGTGCATGGCTTGGCTAGCAAAGGCTTCAGAGGTAGACTATCAAGATTTGACATAACTAACTAACCTATCCAACTCCTTGGGATTCATCCTAAGATATTCAGTTGGTGACACTTGAATCTTGGAACTTTTACAAAAATCAACAATGTCAAAAAAAGAATCATAAGTAGATTTTTGCAAGACTCCTACTTCTTTAGAATTTTGATTTTTTGAAAAATAATTCTTAGGTGAGAAATCTTTACCTTTGTCCCATCATTGTGAAGGTCCAAGAGGGTCATTAGTTTGGGGAGTATGCTAGCTTCTTGTTAAAATGGCACATGTAGGGTCCTCTAGGGTTACCAGAATATTTCCTCCTTGATCAGAGTCAGAGTCATATTCCATGTAAATTTTTTTGGAGCTGCCAGGTAACTGAGGACTCTCCATATCTCTAGAATTTTCATCAGCCAATTCTTTATTTACAAGCATCTTCATTGACCTCACCATTTCAGGACAAGAGGCACCATCATGGTCATCTGTGAGATGGAAGGTACACATGTTTTCTCTTCTTGGGACTGGTTCTATTGCCTTATATTCCACTTGAGAATTCTTGATATTTCTATAGCCAGGCCCAACCTAGTCTAATTTTCCCCTAGGGATATCTTTGTAGAACTCGGGGGGTTAGTGCTTGTTTTAGGCATCTATCTTTTAATTGTGATCACATCATTTACCAACCTTTGTAAAAGAGGGTATGAAGTAGTAGCACTCTAAGTGTTGGGGGCTTGCACATCCTTCCTCCATTTGCCAGTAGTTATTAGGTCATCCTCTAGCTCAATTACCATATCTTGGGTAGTCTGTAAATCAGCTACCCTAGCTCTCCTTAGATGAAAGCTTACGTTAGGTGGCATGGAATTTAAGAAAAAGTCTTTCCTATTCTCTTCAGTGGGCCTTTTTGCAACAAGAATTTTTTGAATTATTCTGTTGAATTTAGCTACAAATTCCCGCATGGGTTCTTGAATCTCTTTCTTTAGCTGAGTTAATTGAGATAATAAGGCATGTTCATTAGACAAACTTTTAAACCATGCTTCAAAAGAATTTTTCATATTATTCTAATTGGTGATAGAAACATTGGGTAAATGGTAGAACCAATCTACAGCCAACTCAGCCAAGGTTTGTATAAATAACCTGACTTCCACGTCTTCATGTTGAACAAACAGGATCCCACATGTAGTATTAAAGGCATTGTGATGATCCTCAATAGAAACCTTTCCATCCCCATAGAATTCGGGTAAGATATCTCTTGCTCCTTTGGGAAAATTATGGTTTTCCCCTAAGTTTAAGGGGCCTACTACCGCACCCCAAGGTTGTGCCATCACAGTAGCTAGGGATATCATAACAAGAGGAGGAGCTTTGACTCCTGATAAGGTTAGAGCTTGCCAATTGTTGGAGGGTGATGATGCACTAGGAGAGGTCTTAGGCGGGGAAGTGGGTCTGCTTATAGCTTTTCTTTTTGGTATGTAAGTGGTAGGAAATTGTAAATTTTGTAATTGTTGGAAAAAGGTGTCAAAAATACCTTCCCTCGTCTGGGACATGGTATAAGGATGGGACTCCAGTGTTGCCCCTTTTTTTATTATGGTCTTTGGATTTCTCTATCAACTATTGCAGCCTCTTGAGCTATTGGGATTACGCTCAACCACTCACCAATATCTTCTTCTTCTTCCAACACGAGCTGGACTTGCCGATATTGTTGATCGTTGGTTTTAACCTTCTAGGAAAGAGTGTTTAAGTCAGCTATAATATCCTCTTGTGTGTCAAGAAAATGGAGGTCTGGTTGAAGAACTAGAGGGACTTCTTGTCTAGGTATCACTACAGCTGGAAATACCATGATGAAAACATCACATATAAAGCTGATCTTTCTATCTTTCCCTCCCTAGTAGAGTCGCCCAAAAAACTATTAGTTAATGAACATGTCTTCTTTCTTTAAATCAATTTAACACTCTATAACCCATCTCAAAACAACAGAATTTTCTAACAGCATGATCTAATAACACAACAACATCTAGACCCTCTAAATTTAACAGTATATCTCTTGTATAAGATATTAAATGAATACTTAAATAAAAACTGCCATAAGCAGAGATCTTACTTTTCACTAGAAAGTAATTAAGGCATTTGAAAGCATATCATGTATCAACATACAATGATTGCCCATGTAAGATGATTCATAATATAGAATGAAGCCTACAGACTTCAAATTTTCTCATTCACTAAAAGAAATAAATAAAATAGAGTAAACTTTAACTACTGATGAAATAAAGATCTGTAAGACATTCATCAACCAATTTGGATATCCCAATAGAGATCCTCCACAATTTTATAAACACACAGATTCATAAAATGAGAGTTTTTCTTTCATTGATTTCCAAATATACCAGCAGATTTCAAAATATCACACCAAAAATATTAAGTCTAAAAGCTAAAATTCTACTAATTAAAGTGTCGACCCTAACTTAGCCTTTTTCCTGGTTGTAAATAGTCATCGGTATATTCTCAAAATATTATAGAAGTTCTCAGAGTTGTTCTTTGAAACCATTTTAAAACTGAAAAGACAAAATCATGCAAGAAACTAAATCCTATGCATGCACTGGAAGTGACGGGCCATGATCAAGGAGTCACTAAAGGATTTAGCTACTCACCTTGAGTACCAGAGGATTGAGCGGCTCACCATTCCATGTGTGCTATGGAGAATCTATCCATGATAGTGTGATAGGGCAAGGCAATATGTACAACTATCTATTTCCACAACTTCTTCTCCTTACAAATCTGCACCATTTTCTGCTTGTGTGATTCCAAATTATCAACACACACACCCAACATGAATCCTATGTTATCCTATGTTGGCCATTTCGGTGAAGTCTATTGCAAACACAAACTTGTTATCCCTCACCATTGTCATTTCTTTTTCAAATTCCTTAGTGAAATGACCTAGTTCCTTCAAAGTTTGACCATCTTCTTTGACAAGAGCTATATTTAGGTATTTTAAGTCTCTGCTCATCATTTTGATCAGCTCCTTAAGCTCATTTAGTACTTTAACTAAACTTTCACGTCTAGACTCTAGGATTGTGTTTCTCCTTTAAATACTTTTCATGGCCACATAGAACACTTCATCATCAAGTCCAACAACTGGTTTTTTAGAAAGGAAGTTGGTTACACCAATCTTCTCAACTTCATACATTTGACTCACAATAAGAGACCATTTTATCTTTTCCTTTTCCCATGTTGTCATGTCTGTCTACATCTCAGCAATCACTGCATTAATTGTCTCTCTAGTTTGAATCAATTGGGAAATATAATCCCCTATATACACTATCCAAATGCATCTACAACTAGTTTACTTCTCTTAACTTGTTCAATAAAATTATGGCTCTCAGGTGACCATGGGTCAAAGGAATGAGAGATTTGAGAAATTGGTGTAGGATCGAGACTTGTGAGTTCCTGAATGAATTTGACTAACAACTTGATAAGAGCTTTAAGCTCTTTCTTTTCCTTCTCATCCTTTAGGGTCCTCTTAATTATCTTTTTGGTAGATGATTCCAGGTGAGTTACATCTACTTCTTTGGTTCCTTCTCTGAGGTCTATCTTTTCAATAATGTAGTAATCAACCATGATATCACGAACAACCTTGTTTCTTTTAGTAGCCGAACGTTCTACTATCCAATGCCCTATTATTTCACCCACATTGATTCTAGATTCTGTGTTCATCCTTTTGGGCTTCACTACGGTGCCAAGGCACTTGATTACCATATCTTCTGCCAGTAGAGTGATAGGTAGGAAATTTCTTTTCTTGTTGATAGACATCTCAAGCCAACTAAGAGTTAAGGATGGGGTCTGCAGGGACATGTTTATAACCAATGAGGAATCTCCAACATTGGTCAGCTGATCCTTTGGATTGGCTTCCGACTTCAGGGGAGAATGTTGAGGATCCTGATCAATATCCATGCTGTCCAGGTCAATCACTTCCTTCACTTCAGCTTCCTTGGGACTCTATTTCCTAGGGCACAGAACTCTTGTGGACCACTTAGCAGATAAATATTCTTCCTTCATCTCACTCTTAAGTTTAGATGGAGCCTTTATCTTTTTAGAATTCTTAGAACCTGCAATGGGAACAACATCATTAGAAATAAGACTAGGACTAGCTACAAATTGTTTCTTGTTACCCCCTATGGTGTTATTTTTTCCCTTTTTGGGAGGTCTTTTACTTTCTATCTATTCTTTTGTCTTGTTAATAACAATAAGGGTTTTAATGTGGATATTATCTCTTTCTTCTATTCCCCATTCAATTTTAGGCAGAGGCTGATGTTTAAACCTCTTCTCATACTCTGTACTTGTTATTTCATCATCTTCCCCTTCTTCTACACCTATGATATATAAATCAATCTGCAGTGAAACAATATGGCTGAGTGTGAACCTATACCATATTATTTTGATTGCCTCCTAGTCATCAGCACAATCCTCCTAATATTCCTCCATTGTTGGAATGTGATGGAACTCATTTACTAGGCCAAAATGTTGAGCTGCGTAACCTCTAACATCAAAATCTTTCCTAGCTTCAAAAGTCTTCAAATTTAACTTCTTGAGTTCCAATTCCAATTTTAATGCATCTATAGAGGTTTTACACTGGTAATATCCTAGCGTAATGGGAAAATAGGACTTAGCTCTACCTTTCTTTTCTTTTAGCTTTCTGTGTACTTGCACCAATTGGCAACTTACCTCCATAATAACCAAACTATCAAGGGCATACTTGGGAATCTTGAAGAGTTCCCCATTGAATCCACCTACTCTTAAATATGTGAACCTTTTGAACTGAATGTAGTAGCTCCCATAGATGTTCAAAAAATCTATGGATCCTTTTGATAGCCTCTATTATGTATTTCCCTTCAATTCAAACACTAACCTCCCCAAAAATATGCCATTAAACTTCATGAAGCTACTTGTGTATGACTCCTCCTGCAAATGAGGGTGATAAACATAAATATTTATGCCAGGGACAAATGTCTCTTTAAAGAGGCCTTTCCACTCCTTAGTACATGCAAGAACATAAAACAAGTAGGAGAACATGTAGAACCCATTTCTCCCTAAGTACTTAGCCAGCTAGTGATGAAGCTCATCCGCTATATCCTCTACCTAGTTAATAAATTTTTTCCCTCCTAAGGTTACCTGGATATAAAAATACATCCAATCATGTCACACATATGCATGTTGATTCCCCTTTAATCTATTCAGTAGCACTACTAAATCTACAACCTCGGGCTTGAAATGATCAATAGTAAGGGGCTTTGGTAACCTGGATCCTCCCGTTTATGACTTTAATAACTAGTTATGTGCTATTTCATTCCTATATTTTTTCTCTTTCTTAGAAAATACAGTTTGGGAGGTAGCTATTGTCCATGCTTCATATGGCTCCTTTTTAGGTATACCCATGGCCTTTTGAATGATGTTTCTGTTTATAAAAACAAGAGGGCTTTCGTCCATCTTCTTTATACATATGTCCTCTCTGTTATAGTGCAATGCACATTCTATCACTAATTCTGGACATGGTGCTACTGCAGAGAAAGTGACTTCTTCTCCTAACCTAGTCTCAATTACTTTTTTCATCACAGAATCAAGTGGAGGATTATTGATTTTTTCCCTAATTTCTCTTAAGGTTTGGGAAGGCATAGCAGTGTCTTCGCAAGTGGGGAGAGAGCATACTAAGCTTGGGGCACGAACAACAATAGGAATAGGGGTTTTCATGGTGAAGCAAATGACAACTAAAAAAAACTAGAGACTTACATAAAACAAAGGTAGGTACTCGATTCAAAGCAAAAGCATAGAAATATTACTAGATGAAACATTAAAGAGAAAAGCTTTGAGGGGAAATAACTGACCTGCAACTGCCTGGATTTTTTTTACTTCTTCAGAAGAAGGAGAAATCTGGGTGGAATTACCTCTTCAAGTGTGGCGAATAACCATAATTGAGAATGAGAAACTAAGAGGCAATTTATAATAGCTTGATAAAAAAGGATTGCGGGGATACACATTTAATGTGGGAGTCAAGCATTATGTCAAATAAATGCAGACGGGAAACGAATTAAATGAAAACATCAAATCTTGAACTACACATGATCAAATCGTCTTTGCAATGTCACTTCAATGGTGATTATCGCTGATTTCTTGTACCGATTAATATTTTTCTTCCAACTGTCACATCAATGTCCTCATTACCAATTTTTGCCGATGACCAAATGGAAACTCTCTTTTTAACTTTGAATCTTGAACTAAGGTAGTTCAAAGTTCAAGTTCAACCCACATGATCATTAAGAAGGACTGCCCCTTGGCATGCTTTAAAAACAATACAAGCGGCTGCAAGAATCAAACTACAGTTGAAATTTGAATCTTTAGCTAAGGATAGTTTAATATTCGAGTTCAACGGGAAGGCCGAATTTGCATAATTTTCCGCTGACATCACATGGTTTCAAAAAAAAATGAAAACGCCGCAGGGTGACAATGAACTCCAAATTTTGAAATAAGGTATTGTGTGTGAATTAATTACACCTTCATGAGATTGATTTATTTAACTACAATTCTATAGAAAAATACAAACAATTTAAGCTAAAGAATTGTAATCAAATCACTAAACATCTCATGGTTCTCTAACTAGTATGCTAGTAAAGCTCTTAGCCCTAATCTCTACTAGTGACAATCCTAGAATGAGAAATTGATAAAATTTATGCCTATTCTAGCTCAATTCCCTCAGGTGATGACAATAGTGAATTCAAATGCAACTAAAATGCTCTCCATAATGCTCAATTTCTATGGTGATCTCTCAATTATGCTCTAATTTGGTGTAAAAATGGCTAGAGGTTTGATGCTTTGCATTCAAATTTCTAGGATATCATTATGCTTAAAAATGGATTGTATTTATAGAAAATTCCCAAGTGTAGGGGGTAGAGTTACTTGATCATGATTAATCATTGGTTGAGTAAAAGGGTTTGAGATGGTTTCAAATGGGGGGACAATTTAAATGATTGTCTCAAAGGTCAAGACAAAGGGACAAATTTGAGTGATTGAGATTCAAAGTTGAAAATGAGTGATTGAGATTCAAATTTAGGAGTGATCCATGTGCTTTATATTCTCAATTCCCATTGGTTTCTCAAATTCATGTTGAAAGATATTAGGATTATTTAATTCAATCAATTAATTAAATTAGCCATGTAGGGATGAATAGGTTCAATTTGATTTTTGATTAAAAATATATAATTAATTGATTAAAATCAATTATATAATTTTGATTGATCCTTTTAGGCTTATATTTGATTATTTGATATCATGGTTAATTAATCCTTTGATTTAATTTGATTTTGTCCACTTTGATTGATAAATGTCCATTTGAATTGATTTTGATTCATTTTGATGGTAATTAGAGCACTTGGCTGAGATTTGCAGATTTGATTGATTCTAGGACACCTACCCAATTTTAGGAATCTACAAATGCCCCTCTTTGAATTGATGGGCAAAGCACATTGATTCAAAGAAAATTGCATGTCTTGATCACTGATTTGATACTTGATTGATTGATTGATTTGAAACTGATATGATTGATAACCTGATTCACAATTGATTTGAAACTTTGATTTGATTGGTAAAAACCTGATTCACCACTGGTTGATTTGAAACCTTGATTTGATAAATATAGAATGCCCCACTGATAAAAGTTTGAATTTTAAATGCCCAAGATTTGATACAGAACCCTGATTTGATGACATGATGATGCCCCCTTAGAAATGAAACAGATTGATCTCCAGAGGTAAAACATGATGAGACTGATGTAAACCAAGATCCAAGATGATTTCATTTCTGAAAACATTAATGATAATAATGATAGCACAACATGCCCCAGTTTGCAGAAAATGCAGATTTAGGTCACATTGGGTAAAAATCCCTCCAAAATTAGGTTTAATAGCTTAAATAGGTTGAAAACCCCAAATTTACTATTCATTTTCACTTTTTACTTTTGAGATTTTGCTCTGATCCTGTGGAGATTATCATCTATGGTGGTACCTATTTGAGAGCATCGGTTCGAGAGAGGATGTTGGTACCAGACACCCTTGGATTATGGACCTCCGGTGAGTGATTTTGACCCTCCTGGTGCATTTATTGCTTATTTTTAATAGAATTTATGTCATTTTTTAGGCTTTTTAGAGTGATCTCTATAAAATGCCACATATGATTATTTAAATGACACCTAGGGTAGTAAAACACCACCTCCATGTAATGAAATGTTGTGTAGGAGTAGTTAAACCACACCTAGGAGCTAGGTCAAAATTGTCAAACCAGGTTTAAAATGCCGCTCAACAAACCCTTAAGATTTTAATACCGCCTAGGAACGCTTAACTAATGCCTAGGTTGATGAAATGCCATGTAATTGATGAAGTCATGCCTCTGATAGATAAAATAACATGTATGATGTTTAAAATGACGCGTAAGTTAAAATTCCGCGTATAGTTTGCCAAGTGAATCATATAGGAAAAAGTGTTGAAAACTTGATTTGAAACACGCAAAGTGATCAATGATTGATTATCTAGATTAACAAATTGGGTTACCAAGATAGATAGATCTGTTGTAGTAGTGTGAATAAGTGATTAGCATATTAGAATAATCATAACAATGAATGTTTGATTTGTCAATCTGATAAGATAGAAAATTGATAGGATAGATAACTGATCATATTGGTCCTGTCTCAAGATCTAGAGGTAGGAACAATAAGTTGATTGTGCTCAAGAAGAGCAAAGATTTATTAAATTAGATTGATTGACATAAGATAATCCATTGATAGAAAAATTCTGATATAATTCCTTTGATTTGCAAAATAGGCCTATTTTCATAAATTATATGTATGAAATCTAGCCTCCTAGATTCTAGATTTAGCTCAAGAGCTCACGGATCCAAAGTATCATGTAATTGAGATTCACAGTTTGAGTTTCCTATTAGACATCCCTCAATTTCAATTGAACCGGGGTCTATTGATAGTTGTGGCAAAGCGATGGCACTCTGACCACAACACTTTCCACCTACCACTTGGTGAGATGACCATCACTCCCGAGGATGTATACCGACTTCTTTGTATCCCGACTCATGGGGAATGAGTATATTATGATTCAGTGTATGTAGAAATGTCTTCGATGATGATACTATCAGAGATGATACTATTACATGGGCACAGTTTGCTTCTTTTTTGATATTGATAGCAGTTTTAGGTGTTGTGATAGGAGGTTTACTACTTCCTGATCGAAAAGGTCATGGATTCTCCATTGGATGGGGCCACATTATTGAGGATTTGATCGCACAGCCTTGATGTTTTGACTGGGGATCATGTGTTTTAGCCCAGCTATACCATGATTTACATGAGATTGTTTACAGGTTGAGTGCAACAGTGTCTGTCGGTGTAGTATTGCTACAGTTATGGATATGGGAGCATATAACCATTATGAGACCAATATTAGCACGTGTTCAAGGCTGTAGGTCCCCATATGTATTTTTTTATGGTGGCATGGTTGTCTAGCATCATCTGGGAAAACTAGAGTATTGGTGCCAGATGATCAATGATATGGATCAAGATGTATGGAGACCATATTTGGGATGTAAGGGTTGGTGGGAGGATGATGATGAGCTCCCGTACATGTTTTTGCTGAGGTGGATGATTGGTTGATCACCACTTGTGATTGAGAGATTCTATTTAAAACAAGTCTCTAGGTAGTATGGTCGAGTTTAGGACATCCCTCAGTGTATGGCCTTATATGCATGAGTATAGGCTGAGAAGTCGATGTGGGGTGTATAGATTGATTTCTAGTATGCCTACTATGAGATTGATAGACTTGTTTTCATCAGATGGGACATGTTGGAGCATGTGGCAGATTCAGGGATGTCCATGGAGTACAAAGAGTGGTTCTCTAGACATAGATTCATGAGATTCATCGATCCAACAGAGCCTATCCTGGATACAGATGAGACATCAGATGATGATGGTGGGGATGGAGGTGATGGTGGTGGTGGTAGGTGGAGACAGTGAGCTCCTAGAGTGAAGAGAGTTCTGAGGGTGATTGGAAGAGGATGGGTGGGACCTCAGACATGGGGTGGTCATATCAGAGCTAGAGGTAGGGGATTCAGATAGGCTTGATAGGGACAGAGACCCAGGTTAGTACAGCCAAGACCAAGAGTAGCATGGGGGAAACAGAGATAGAGAGTTGGGCAACATGCTCATATTACATTTGCAAGATAGGATCCTCCACAGGTATAGACATAATAGGTTTTTCTTTTACAGGGATAGATTTAGGCATAACAGGTGCCTCCTCAAATATTAGTTACACCATAGGTTATAGTACAGGCTCCACAGGCACCACATGTACCACAGGCTCCATAGGCGATAGATGCCTTGACGTAGGATGTGTAGACTTTACAGATAGGTATGACATCAGTGGTTGGTCGACTAGATCAGGTGGTTGTTATGATGCAACAATTTATGGTGATGATGTCACAGAGGCCTAGTGTTGCAAGTACCAGTCAAGGACCACACACTACATAAGATAGATCAGATGATAGAGGGCCTGATGGAACAGGAGATGGATCATGTATAGGTGATGGATTAGGTGTCCCTGCTGGGTCATGAGCTATATAGATATTGATCCACATTTTTATGATGTATCATGGTTATTGATTTGATCAGGACTTTGTTGATGTACCATTTTGTTGATGATAATGTATCTTGGTATACAACTTTGATGGATCATGATTTGATGGACATTTATATGATGACTTTCCTTGATTCTCTTTGATATGTTGATGCTATGATATGAGATATCTTTATGCACTTATATATATGATGCTTTATGGATGCATTTACTCTTTAATTATGCTATGGATGCATTTTATCTTATATATGATATAGATTAGACGGATGCAAATGATGTATGCACTTATTTCTATATGCTTTTCTGATTTTATATATGGATGTAATGCAATGATGTATGTATGGATATAGATGGATTATAAATGCATGCAACTATAGTATATTGGGAATAATGAATTTTGATGTATGCAATTTTTGATATGAAATGCACTCTTTAACTAAATGTATGCAAATGAATAATGAGTAATGATTCTTGTCTTTCTTTTGCTGATATGAAGATAATGAGTAATTCTATGAATGAATGAATGAATGCAAAAGATAAGCTCACATCATTGATTTGAACAAAGGATAGAAAATTGAACTCCCCCAAATGAATTGATGAATCAAGATATTAATAATTAACCCCCTTCACTTGGAAAAATACTTGAAACAATGCAATTAATCTATCATGAAAATGCAATGTAATGCAACTAATTGTCACTAGCTATTTGCGAAAGAACTACAAAAGAGATATATTTTCATCATTGAGCATTGTGAGACCAAAAAACAAGTACAACCATCACTGACCACATCGTGATGATATGAATACAACTTGTATCACGTTTTGGTAACCATTTTGGAAACTAGTACAACCCTCACTAGTTGAATAACCAACTATGGGAGTATGAATACCAGTTTCAATGGATTCAATGTTGTAAGATGATTTTAGTATTAAGATATGGAAGATCTAAATAGCCAAGGTATCCTTTTGTGTAAACAAACAAAGGTTAACCCCTCTTTCCTATATGAAATTCCTCGATGGTTCTTTGATGACCATGTTGTTAGACAAATTCACACAAGTTAGTATATCTTCCTCAAAATAGTCACACAAAAGTCAAGAAAAACATCATGTCTCCATCATAGCTAATCTAGTTGAAACATCATCAATTAGCTAAAAAGAACATGACTTGAAATGGTCATTGAAAGTCATCAAAAATTTCAAGTGTTTTTCAATGTATCAAGATTTTCAATAAGAATTCCAAACATTCTAGTCATTTAGATGTTGTCAATTTTTAATCCTGATAAAATAAATCAATGAAGTTCAAGGATCAAGTTATGCGATCAAATTGTTTGAATTAAACAATGATATCTATCAAAGGTTCCAAAAATATCTCTCCTCTAAAATTCTCAAAATCTGCTTCTATGGTGTGACCACACTAATAGATTTGACTCTAAATCGCGACCAAACTTTTCGACCAACTTGCAAAATTGTTTTATTTGGTCGCATTATAAAAGTTAACTTTTCTTTTTTTTACTTTTATGCCCGTGTTGGTCGAAATTTTGACCAACACGTGCATAAAGGTAA
>MU224174.1:5226-20034 GCA_018584345.1 Thuja plicata
CCTTTATTGTGGGTACACTATTTAATAATGACATTACTTTTTCCTTATGTTCTTTGATCCTCATCATTTCTAGAAATGGAACCTTAACTGTCATCTGGGACAGGCATTGACCCATATCTACTGGAGTGTATCTCATATCTGAACACTTTGATTTGTCAATAATAACATCATTTTCTTCATTGTGTTCCTTTTGAACTGACTCTTTGAACCTTTTATTTTCTATCTTTTGAACAGAAACAACTTTTTCTTGTCCTTTCACATCTTCCTCTTGTACAACATTTGGCTCTATGGCTTTTGTAATAATCTCGACCTTGTGTTTATTTACACTTTCACTAGGTCTTTCTTTTTTCTGAACATACTTAGTGTCTGCCTTAGTTTCCTTTATAAAGACACCTGAAGGTTGGCTACCAACACCACCTACCATCCTGTTCCTCAAATGATAATTACTTCTAGCTTTATTTACTAACTCTGTAGTGATTCTAGCCTTCTCTTCATCTGAAGCTTTCCTTATGAGTGGAACATCCTGACCATCTTGAGCATAACATCTTATACTATCATTAATTTCATCAGTTTCACTATCAGATAATATCTGTTGATGATGATTCTCAATCCTCTTATGTGAGACATAGGAATCATGATTTTCCTCCTCACTGTTTGAATCAACATCATGGCATGAAAAAGTATTTGTCATACTATGATCACAGTGTTCCCCCTCATCCTTTTCCTGTTCCTCACTTGCCCTTAAATCCAAGGAGACAATACAAAAGTCAGGGTTATGAGGGGCATCACAAGCCTCACACCAAGTATCCTTATTGCAGAAATGGAGAAAATTTCTATGTAGGGGGTCTGGAGTCTTGTTGTCTATTTTTTCCTTTTTAGGTGCAGTAACAGGCTTCCCATCTTTGAACTGAGTTCCATACGGATGATTTTGCATTCTATTATGGGGATTGTAAGTAGTAATGTAAGAAGGTCTATTATTTTGAGGAGCCCTATATTCTTTATACTCTGGTTCTTTCATATTGCTCTTACTAAACCTTGCATCATCCCTTCTATTTAACTTACCAGATACTCTTCTGTTCATTTCAATATTGACTGCTATTTTATAAGCATCAGTAAGAGTTCTAGGTTTTTTATCTCTCAGAGCATATCCCATCTTGGAATCAAAAGCATTTAAATAATTTGCTAGACATACCTCTTCATCTAGCTTTATCTTCTGAAATAGTTTGTGCATAGCTCTTTGAAACCTTGTGTTAAACTCAGTGACCTCTTCATTGTAATTTTTCTTGATATTAATGAACTCATTCAATAAAAAGCCTTTATTTGTTTTGTCTCCATACTGATCTTTAAACAATTCAATCAACTCGTCCATAGAAATAATAGATCCATTAGCAAGGCTTCTAAACCATTCTCTTGCATCCTCAACTAAGGATTGAACAAATAATTTCATTAATATGTCCTCATGGGTGATATTCAAGTCATCAACAAAATCAATGAATTTCCTAAGATGTGTTTCACAAGAAATAACATTATTACCTGCAAACTTTGGGAGCTTCTCTCCTATATCACCCACATCTTTAGGAAAAGCGTTAGGGTATCCTGGGCTACCAACAAAATCAAATTGCTTATACCTCTCAGTATGTAGTGGTTTCCTTTGAAAACCATCATCCTCTTTAGAAGTAGTAGCTTTTGCTTTAAAAGCTGTAATATTCTCTGGCCCAGTATGAGAATATTTTCAAGACTGCAAAAAATCTATCTTTTTCTTCATTTCAATTGTTACAGCTTCCATTTGTGCCTTTTCTAACATTTTTTCCATAGTTTCTTTTTCAATTCTCAATTTTTCTAGGTCAATTTCTAATTTGGACATTTGTTCTATCAAAGGCTTCTGAAATTTAGGTCCTTGATCTCTATGTTCACCCATCTTTTGTTTACCCTTATTTATTTGTAAAGCAGAATCTTTATGAGTGAATGGTATTTCTTGGTCCTTCTGAGACCTCTTTGTATCCTTCATAATTTGATATTTTGAAGGTCTTTTTCTATTGTTATCAAGATCCTTATGATCATTCTTTTTCTTTCTTATTTCTCTTTCCTTTTTCATTTGTTGAACCAGGGCGAGCTGTTTCAAAATGAACTTCTCTTCATTTGCTAGCATATCAGAAGGGGAATCTTCTGAATCTGAACTAGGTGTAGTAATCTCCTCTCTCTCATTTCAAGTAGAAGTGACTGTGGGTGTTTCTAATACTCTTTCAGCAGCCTCCTCATATTCTAAAGTATTTCCATCATGAGAATGTTGATTGGTGTTCATATCTCTACTGATATTAACCTCTCTACCTTTTAAAGGGGTTTCATCCATATTAACTTGATTTCTCTTTTTCCTCCAAGACACTCCTATCCTTGAGGATGATGGGAGTCCCTCATGTAATACCCTTTTAGGATCAGTTCTCACCCTTGACCTAGTATTCATTCTGAAAGACATTTATTTCTTTTGCACTAATCTTAGAGATTTTCCTTTTAGAGTCGCCACCCAATAACTTGGGATGAATACCTATCAAAAGGGTACCTTAATAATAACCACAAGTATGATTTGTAAATAAGTTAAACTTTTAAATGCCAGAGATTTCTGATTACTTGGGCAAGATATATTCTACAAATTCTTAACAAAACTTTAAAATCTCTAATCCCCAGTAGAGTCACCAATTTGTTAGCCTTTCTCTTGCCTAAAAGAGGTTGCATTCAAGTATATAAGGTATACTATCATCATTAGGTAAGTGTTGCAAGAAAAAGTGCTAACAGAGAGTATGGACTATCCGTGCTTTCTTGGGCTTTTGGGCCTCTGCATTAATGGCTATCATTTCAGCCAATGAGAGTGGAGCGCCTAATGCTATCGTTGGAGCCTTTCTTTTCCTTGATTCAACCAGCCATTGGGGTGGCTGGGGTGACTTTTCTGTTAAGACCTGTTCATCCGGATTCCCTTCAGAATCTGGCGGCACATTCCCAGAATGTACATTATCTCCAGGCTCTTTCTCTTTCTCTTTCTCTTGCTCTTGTTCCTTTTCTTGTTCCCCAGAACCTTCAGTATTTTCCGCCATGCTGGAGTCCTCTGTTGTAATATCTGGAACCTTTTCTCCAGTCTCAACATTTCTTGTATCCTCGGGGGCTTCCTCACCCCTCCCGGCGTTAGCTGATCTTACATTTCATTGTCCAGGACTTCCTGATCAATCTATTGTTGTTGTTCTTGGGCTTCATCAGCCTCCTCTGTAGGAACATTCTCCTCCATTAGAATATCCTCTGGGGGTCGGTGAAGTCTCTGGCCAAAGTTTAATAATGTAGCTGCCGTTACTACCTCACCAAATGTGCTTTGGGGCACGTGATCACCAAGAGTAACCAAAGGAATCTAGAACACGATGAAAGGGGGCACGGTTGATCCCGAAGGTCTGGGTTCTCCAACCATCGGCTACTCATCTGTGGGTTGCCTTGGCATGTCTTCGATCCCTTGGACCGGTGTCTTCTCATTTTTGGGCCTCGTTTGTGCTTCCTCCCAGCCCTCTTGTTCTGATGCAGCCTCCTCTTCCGGGATTTCTTTTTCTACGGGGGCCTCTTCCTTATCTTGTGCGGAAATTTCCTCCACCACATAACTTATACCCTGTTGGGGATCCATGAGCTCCTCCGCCAAGAAAGTGTCATCAAAGTCATCGTGCAAGGGTGAGGAGTCAGAAATGTTTTCAAGTTTGGGAGAGTCTGAACTCACATTCACCAGGGGCACATTCGGCACACCGGGACTGGCGGCTGTGCTTGGTGTGGGGGTCACCTTCTTCTTTCTCATCAGTGGAACCCCAGTCTCTAAAATGCTAGTAGACTCCGCCTTGGTGAAAGTTTGTCTGCTCATCATTGCAGCCAACGACGGGGATCCCATCGGGCGAGTAGACGCCATTGGACTTACAAGGAGGCCGGAGGATATCTGCGTACTTATCTACTAGCTGGATAGCCTTGCCGATTCCATTTTTTGTTGTATTTGGGCCATTAAAAGGGTGGGAACTTGGGGAGACACCTTGGCCAGGGTGCCCTCTTTTTCTTTTCCTTTGCTAGTGCTTGGTCCGACGGCGGCAGAAGATGAAGAAGGTCCAGCGCCAGCGAAAGAGGGAGTGGCCTTATGAACCGCTGGTTTCTTCCGGGTGCTCTTGGGACACACCCAGGAAAAATACTGGTGACTTGCTTCCAAAATAGGGTGACATACCCCTTCAATTTTCAGGTCCTCAGGGGTGGCCCAGTCCACCGGAGGGAGATCTAATTTGTCCAATCCTTTTCCTTTATATGCTGGATCTTCTAATGGCTCATCATCTGAGAAGCCCTTCAGAAAATTCCAAAGGTCGAGTGTCTTCATGAGCCCTTTGCTCATCCATGACTGTTGTCGGGCCTGAAGATCAAAACTATCTAGGCAGTCCACCGAAAAATCTTCAATATCTTCTTCATGTGGCAGAGATGGCCGGGGAAGTGCTGTGGCAATCTTGCCTAGAGGATCATAGTTTTTCCTAGCATGGTGGAATTCCACCAGTCCCAGGCTTTTTAGTTCATTATCTGCCTCCCTTGCAACGACGAGGCTGCATGTATAATTCCCGCATGAAAATGGGAATGGGACATTGATGACCTTCTTCAATGTAAAGAAGGCGTGCAGATCCATCATCTGCCTGCAGAACTCTAAAAGAATAATTTTTTCCATGCAATACCAGGGAAGAAGATGGGGCTTCCTAGAGAAGCCTGTCACCCGAATGTAGGTGTGGTGTTGGAACTGAATAAAATAGCGGCCATAGGTGCTGACCAAATTCATCACCGCCAGCAACAATCGGTACCCGAAATCCTAAGTAAGTGTTAGGATGTTGTGGTAAATGAAAGCATCATTTACCCAGAAAAAGTTTAGGAAGCTGAGTTCCCACTGTATTTGGGGATAATGATCCCATGGTGTTACTTGACCTGGCCCGTTTCCCAATTCACCAACTGTTCCCAATCCTAGAAAAGTCAGTCTTTGTTGGGCTAGTGCCCATAGCACGTATGATGTCATGTAAAACTTAAATTGTTGGACGACGCCCTTCAACTACATGTCCATGTGATTGGCTATGATAGCCGCCCAGTTGAAGGTTTGACTGTGTGTGGTGATGCAGTACAAAAATTAGTACATCCATGCCGAGAAATCCCAGGCATGGGGCAAGACGAAGATCCTGCACAAGAATATAATGCCCACCTGAATGGGCTCTTTGAACTCTCCGTGGGGAATTTCCATCTTCATCCTCCTACAATCCCTCTTTGGGGACTTCAGCCAGTGGCTATTGAGATATTGCTGGGAGATAAGGGCAGCATCCTCAAAATCCTGCAATGTCTGGACACGATTCTAGATAATGGACCCTTTGAACTGTGGGATCCCCAGCCCTGAGGCAAAAGTTTTCACGTCCAAGGTGACAATTGTTGCTGGATACTGTAATGGTCGAGGGTCTGGGAGCAGAATAGTCTGAGTACGTGCATTATATAAAGTTTCTAGCTGGAGTATTAATTCCGGTGATTTCACCAAACATGGAAAGTTTACCGCCTTAATGATGCTAGAGGTGAAAAGCTGAGTGGCCAAATTGTCTCCAGTGGCCTTCAAATTGTAGACAGCTTGGATCAAGCCTTGCATTTCAGCCCAAAGTCCAGGCTCTATGTCTGTTATTTCTTTAACACTGGACTCCACCTTGGATCCCACAAGAACACCCTCCCTTGGATATTTGGAGGTCAAGGGCAGCTTTGCTAACAACCTTTTGGCCTTGGTTTTGGTGGTCGCCCGGGTGGAAGTGGTAGGTAGCTCAGGGCTATCAGGAGGGGTGATTACTTTAGACATCTTTGATCAACTTATCCACAACCTGCAAGACTAGAGAACCGTTAGAACATGGTATATAAAAGAATATTAGGAACCCCTGAGGAATTCGTTACGACCCTGTACATATCCAATAAGTGTTAGTACATACCAAAATCCTGAAATACTTGAAAATAGATGTGAGCAAGACTCTGGGGGATTGAACCAAGTGGCAAGGGGAAACGAGGGACAAGGGATTTCTCAAGACCTAGAGTCCGGATAAACTAGCCATTGTCATGCTGATGTGACAAGAGGGGAACGGTACTTGGCTGACGTGGGTTGGCACATGGTCACGTGACAGGCGACATAAAGGCATTAATGGCGACAAGTAGGCTGACATGGGGTAAAATTAAATGCTAGATGGGACATGGTTTGAATGCCCACTCGTGGGAAATTAATCCCTTCATTAAGGTGATGAGACAGAGGAGAGAGAAAGTCGCCATGGCTCGAACTAGTGAGGTGCCGAGTTTGAACCGTGGTGACTCTGTCTCGACGAGCTCTCTATGGTGAGTGAAAACACAACAGAGCGCAACGAACTCGTTAGTCTGGAGGGATATACACCAGACATATACATGAATTCACAGTGGGTTGAAGGCCGAAACACATATACATTAAATACACAGCATTTACAAGCTTTTACATATTTATACAATATCTACATAAGTACACGAACTACACTAAGACAATATACAATGTATACATTAATTTACAACTGCACAAAGGGCGAACAACCCTCTAGCAGAGCCAACCCACCAACGGGAGGCAAACCAAAAACACAAAACGTAGAAGGCAAACCAGCAAAACGAACGAAACAAGAAAAAACAAAAACAAAAGGAAACAGCAAGAAACCAGAGGGCAAGCCAAGGCCATACCTAGAAATCTGAAGAACAGCAGGGGAGAGGCACACCAGGAGCACTCCTGCAACAATTTATAAGGAGCACTCCCGCAACAATTTCTACTCTCGAATGATCATGAATAGACACCCCAAATCAACTGGTAATCAACCACTAAGCATATAACAACTCGCAGCTTAATCGCTGTTAAAATCGCCTAAGAATCACTCTGAATTCTCTAAGTGTTTTAATCGCATTGACTGTGAAAGTGACAGGTAATTTTCATTTATACTCTTTGGGTAGAAATGAGTTACCCTCTCCTCCGCAAACTCTGGAACAGGCAAACCTCCAGACTCCAGGCCTGGGGATTCCATGCAACCACACTTTCTTGCGAGAAGAAGACATCGTGGCGAAGAATCCTGGAGTCTGGAATCCGGCTCGAGAAAGAACAACAAAATCCAGGACCGGGTCCCGGAGGCACGAAAGACAAAAAAGAAACAAAACAAACCACGCGGGAGGAAAATCCCAGAGAAGAAAACAAAGAAAACAAGGCAAGAGCCAAAGCGAAAAGAGGGGACCCAACATTTTGCACACAAAATGTAGGGATGGGTATGCAGGGCATAACACTCCTGAAAGTAATGGTCAAAGATGGCTCACCTAGTCTCCTATGTAACTTCCCTTATCAATGCTCTTACATGATGATATGATCCATTCAGGTTCCATTTCATTCTTTTAGCATTTTTATATGCCTTCATACCCATTTTCATATTCCATTTCCATACCATACCATATTCATTTTCATATTTAGATAAAATATGTGAACAATTATTATTAGATTGTATTTACTAGTATTTGCTTTCACATGTCAAGAAAACATTTTCTACAAGAAGTTAATTTAAAGAGAAATATGCAAACCTCAGGTTGCCCTTGGATGCACTTACCAATAAATTTATTCCAAACATTAACATTATTAAATTAATTGTTTGCGCATAAAACTCTTTGGTTATCTAAGTAACTAATGAATCTTCAATTTTAATTCTATGAAGGATGTTCTCACACCAAAAAATAATATTATATTATTGTAACCATGAGCTAAATAAGCCCCTCCATTTATTTTAGGTCGAGTTGTTATCAACAAATAAAAAATTGCTGGTGTAATTGACTATTCACTAATTGCACTTTACTTAAGCTTACTTAGGATAATGCATATATTGTAGTTTGCATTTGAGACGCCTAGGAGTTTGGACCTTTATTAAGCACATGGTGTAGGGTAAATTCCACTTTAGGTAGTGATAGTTGTTATCACATTCCACTTTATGTGTTGTCTCCACCTTTAGTGTACTTATCACATTATCACCCTCCACATGTTGTACATACTTCATTTCATAATGGAGGATGATCCACCTTTGGTGGACATGTGATTCCACCTTGTGTGGGTGATATATTATCCACTCCTTATCATAGTCTCTTATTGTCTTACCTATATGATAAGACACTTTTACATTGTACCCATTTCTCATCTCCTATCTCTTATTGCATCATTAATGAGAATACAATTTATTCTTATTCATATTATCTGTCTTGTCTTTGTGCTATTCTTTGGCCTCTAGCTCCTTGGTTCATTGCTATTTACAAATTATTACATGGTATCAGAGCCTTTGAAGCATCTTGGATAGCCTATTTGGAGAGTTCTCAGTGCACATTGGAGGTCAATATTGTAGATCTGAGGACTACCATTTTGTGGGAGCGTTTTGGGTCAAATACGACCTCACTAATGCATCCATGAGGCTATTTGAGTGAAAATTAACTATAAATTTGCCTGTATTAGGAAAATTTAAATCCGAGGAAAAAATTAGCAGACCGAGTCATATGGCCTGATCTTCCTCCCTTCGGTACAATCTGAAATATTTTATTTTGCGATTTCATTTTTCAGAGATTTTTTTTGAAAAATATTGGTTTTGGGTTTTGCCCATACATCTGTGTCTATCAGTTCTTTCACAAAGTTTGAAAGTCAGACCATACAACATTGTACCTACGGAAATAAACATAACTCGAGAACACATCTCAAGCAGTTGTGATTGCAACCGAGATCTACGTCACTTACATAAAGATTACACTAATTTGCATTTGTTGTAAGTTCGTTTGTGGCTATATAGAGTTGGAAAACCGTAAATCCCAAACATGTGGGACTAATTTGTCTCACCTCCACTCATATACACTAAAACCCGGTGTTTTTCATTTTTTCCAGCTTTTTCATTTTTGGCAGTGACATTACATGCAGAGGACATGTGACATTTAGATATTAGCTCCATGTAGCACTCGTCTAGAAGCTGACATAAAGTGCATAGATCATTGTGCCACATCATCAATCTCATCCACACGTTAGCCCTGTGCCATATTAGTGTCACGTCATCCGAGGGGGTCATTTTTGTGACACAAGGATTTTCATGAGCCTAAAATTGATGCCCATCTATCCGTTATTTTTGGGGTTATTGGCTTTCTTCGATGACCATATAGTTGTCAAATTTAAACAGTTGGTTTTTTGAAGTCATTGGGGCTTTTTTAATTTTGTAATTCAACTTCAAGGGTCATGTCTTACTCATTTTAAGTCCTTTAGTCAAGCATTTTTTTCATTTGGGGTAGAAAATTGTGAACTTTGCAGAGGTGGTATTATTTTACAATTTGGGTGCACATATTGATAAGAAATTACTGTTTTTCATGACTATACCTATCTTATCCTGATTTGTGCAACTTCTGAGGCTTTTCTTGGCCACACAAGGTAACATTTTTAGGTTTTTTTTTAAATGCATGATTTTTTGTCTACTTTCCAAATTTTCTATCATATTGCAGTCATTGTGAGTGGACGTGTCACTTTCATCATTTGGTCATTTTTTGGTCATTTTTCATATTGATATACTTTGTTCTTAATTTGGTATTTTGCATCACTTATTTGAAGGGGTAATCAATTATTCTATTGTACTCTTTTATTGTATCATGGATCCATGAAAAATCCAAACTCTATATAACTATCATGAGTGGAAAAATTCTATGAAGAATTTGTTGCTATAGGGGGATTAGCATAGAATCATTGTTGGTCAAGATTCACTACCAGTTGCAGGTCCTTCAGAAAAGATAAAATGGTTTTCTAGAAGAGATAAAGCTCTTGGCACTCTCACAATGTCTACCTCTCTTGATTTTTTATATCATGTTGCACCTTGCACACATCCTCATGAAATTTGAACTACTTTGGAGAGTCTCTTTGGTAAGCCAAATAAGGTGAGGAAATTCAAATTAGAGAATGAACTCACAGGTCTAAATACTTGTGATTTTGACAATATCCAGGACTTTTCTCTAAACTCAATTATCTTAAGTTGGAGTTATCTAATAGTGGGGTCACTAAAGAGGATGAACAATTGATTCTTTATATTCTCTTAAAGCTAGGTCCTGAATATTCAGTTTTTGTTTCTACATTTTTTGCTACTATGGATGCTCTTGGTAGTGCATACAACATGTTTTCTCTTGATGAATTTTCAGCTAAACTCACAAGGGAACAAGAAAAGTTGTCACACATGGGTCAATTGAAGCCTCTAAAGCCTCATGAGAGAAACATAAGGATCCTTAGCCTCATGAGATAGGTGATAATTCTTCTTCAAAGCATACTTTTGAGAACAACTCCTCTTCAAGAGAGGAATTAACTAAAAGAAATAAGGTGGCATGTGCATATTGTAACAAGAAAGGACATGATGAGCATAAGTGTTTCATTAATAAGATTGATGATCTCACTCACATTCTTCAAAAGAATAACATCAAGATTCCCTCATCAGTCTCTCCACCTCCTTCTTCATCAAATTTGGAAGCTTCTCCATCTACATCATCAAATTTGGAAGCTTCTCCATCTACATCATCAAACATGGATAAAGGGAAAGGTAAATCAATCATGGCTTCTACACATCCTAAATGTGGGAAATGACTTCTTGATTCAAGTGACTCCCATCATATAGAATTATATATGGATGTTTTTTCTTCTATTGAGCCTTGTAATTCTCCTAATATATTGATGAGTAACAACACATAAATGAAGGTTTGTGGGAAAGGTTCTATTGATATGGGAGAGGGGACATTTAATCATCTTCTTTGTGTACCATCCTTGACCACTAATATCCTTTCTATTTATCAAATTACTCATGGGGCACAAGATAAAATAGTTGAGTTCACTCCTAATTATGTCTACATTAGGGACATGGAGACTAAAAATGTCATAACTAAAGGGATTGTGGATCATGCATCTCACTTGTATTATTTTTCACATTTTTGTTGTTGTTGATGATGATGTTCCTGATATTCCCACCCTTCCACTAGGGGTGAATTATGTATGTGAGGAGACCTTTGGACACTTGAATAATTGTGTTCTTAAGACAAGTGTTGAGCATCCTACTCCTCCACCTCCTACTTTTTTGGACTTGGGTTCTACTATTCAGTAGGATGATCGTAGTGCTTTAGATCTTGTAATGGGGGATGAATACTTGGATGAAATTTCAGACTTGTTTATTGAGTCTTATATTGCAGATTTGGGAGACATACTTGAGGGGATTTATCTTATTTTTTATGACAACTTCATCACAGTTGGGGACACTTCTTCACCTTTTTCAAAGATTGGTATTCATGAGTCTCCTTGTTCACATGGTTTGTAAAATTTCATGGTTCGACTTGATCTTTCTTATGTGATGGATTCTTTGAGCTTGGAGATACCTACTCAGTCTTTAGAGATGCATACTCAAAGACTTGCTTGCTCCTGCTTTCATCTAGACATGGATTGGCTTCTTCAAATAGTGGACTTGTTTCTTCCTAAGGGGGGACATGTTACTTGTAGACAGTGGATTGTCTTTTGTTTATAGGTACACTTCCTCAGCATTGGAGCTTCTTCATTATGGGGGGCTATGATATCTCCATCTTTCATTCCTATGGAGGGATATTTTCTTGTATATACACAATTTTTGTAGTCCTTGGGGGGTCTTGACTCCTCCATCCTTGCATCTTATTTGTTTTCATCTCTCTTTTTTTAGGGAAGTTTTGTCCCATGACGTTTTTTATAATCCTAAAGGATAATATATTGTGTCATTAGTATATAAAGGAAATAGTTTTTGAAGTGTCAGTAACATGGTCACCGAAAGACAGGTTTATAGTGCAACCCAACACATCAGTTCACAGAGGTCGCCAAAAATGCTAAGTGCACTATCACCGACATGCAGTTTACAATGTATACTGACAACACACTTTACTGAGAAAACTGACAGACAGTCTACAGAGCAACCCGAGAAGCAGAATATCTACAAAGATATCACCGAGGAAAGACTATAGAGCAACCCGAGCACCAGTCTACCAAAAGACAGTTTAATTTTGAGAAATATGGATCTGAGTAACACATCAGATAAAACACTTGAGTTGTATATTTAGCTTTAAGCTTATCTTTAAAACCATTTCTTTAGGGACAAGTAAAGCATATGTAATTGTTTTAATCAGTCTAACTGATTGTAAACATGCAAACTAGGAGATCAAGGTCAAGTTGTAAACCTTTGATTATAAATTTTTCATTGTAAAGCGTGAAACCTAGATAGGTCAATAAATTGTATAAATAGATGTAGAAATCAATCAGACAATGATGATAGTAGCTACAACAGACATCTATGGATCAGATAGAGATTTTTATGCAGAAGGACAACAAAAGATGAAATCAGTTATGGAGAACAAGATTCAAGGCTATCGAGCAGAACAAAGGGTATGATCATCAGAAGTGATCACACTTGTAGCCTTAACCGACACCTTCCATTCTACAGATAGTGAAGCTTTGTGGGTTTTATCCCGACCGTGGTTTTTACCTTCTAATAGGGTTTTTCTACGTTACCAATTCTTGTGTCATGTGTACTTACATTTCATGAATATTTGCATACAATTAAGTTTATGTTTTGTTATTACATGCATAAGGTAGAAAAGAAACTATGGTTGGTAATGCAAGAACATGTCATTAAAGGTTAATTGATAAAAAAATTTAAGGGTAGTGATTCACCCCTCCCCTCTCAGTATACACCATTCCATTATTCCAACAATTTGTATCAGAGCTAGATCTCTTAATTGGAAAAGTTTAAATCACTTGAGAGAAAAGATCATACTATGGAAAGGTACAAGATTGATAAGAATATTGAGAATAAGAAGTTACAAATACAAATCTTGTATGAGCAATACAAAGAAGCAAGAATCAAGATGAGAGAACTACTGGATGAATGAAAAGTTATGGCATCTCGCTCCAATGAAACAGACTATCATGAAGAAGAGATACCTGATTTGTTTGAGTCATCAAAATCTACATCTAGCAATACATCAGACACATCTAAAAAAAGCATTACAAGTATGAATGAAATCAATCAACATCTGACAGAGAAAGTAAAGGTACTGCAAATTGGTCAAGAGACACGGATGGTAAGGATGATTGATGTTATGAACAATGCTATACAAGATGAACAAGAAAGAACATTAGCTATTAATGATAGGAGGAAGATTGCTGAAAAACTACAAGAGAGAGAAATACAAATACAAATACTTACTGAACATCATCATGAGATCACCAATCAAATAGTTCTTATGAGTCATGAGGCAAACCGAGTGAACATAGAACTCAATGGGAAATTGAAAGCTATTGGTGAGCTAAGAGAAGAAAATGAGAGACTAAAGCATGAAGCAAGGGTTCAGCAAAAGCACAATGATATGATCAAGAAAGCTGAAGAGAGTACAAAAAGAATGGATGATTTTCTGAATGAACAAAGAAGAGTCAACAACAATATCAGTCTAGGGTATATCGAGCAAGGAGAATCATCAAACCAAGATGATCAAAAAGATGTCTACACAAATCCAAGACCAAGGAAGCAGTCATGCAATCACTATGGAAAACCAGGCCACACATCAAATGTTTGTAGGAGCAAATCTAAAGGTATTCCTAAATCCACATCTACATTCATAGGTAAATGTTATAACTCTAACAAGAATGGACACAAAGAAAATGAATGTAGATCTAAGGTGAAACAATCAAAGAAGGAAACCCACATGGAAAAATATTGTTCTACTTGCAAAATGCATGGGCACACATCTCTTGAATGTAGGAAGAAGAAAAAGAAAGCATGGAAGCCAAAAGAACAAGATAATGCTTATCAACTGAGAAGAGTCAGTAACTCATATGTTTGGGATTACAACACATGGGCAAATTGCACATCATGTGGTAGATATGGACACATAGCTGCAAAATCCATGAGGAAATGGACAAGACAGTCTAGAAGCTAGACTAACTTTGGAATGACATGTTTACACTATTATAAGGTCGGTCATCTCAGCAAGGACTACAGAGACCGAGTGACAGAGTCAAGAACTTTGCTAATGGCAATACCATTGAAGACATCAAGAAGATGAGAAAAAAAAAAGTGGAGGAAAGCTACAAACACTGATGATGCTGGACCAAACAACGCAAATGGTGACATCTCATCCAATGGATCTGGTGATATCACCACCCCCACCTAAGTTGTAACGCCCCGCCAGGAAACCCGAGAGGACAATACATAAAATATCTATAAGATGCAAGTAATATTTTTTTTTGTTTAACTAGAATAATACTTTTCTACAACTTGAATGCAATATTTATTCAACTAAAGTCCTCACAGGTTCCCTAATGTCGCTACTAAAGCAACATTATCTAAACTATTTACATGCATAAGATATCCATTTTCTTTATGAGCTTACAGGATCCACATTAATTTTAATGCACCAAGGTAAATTTTCCTAACTTGTTTCTTTCATTAAACATAAGTTAATTATCTAACATCATCATTCCTTTTATCAACTGATGCCATTAGATCATATTATTTTTATAAATATCTATTATCCTTTCTACCACTTTCCTCTAAAAATTTAGGTAAGACATTAGTATTAATAAGGTAGACATTATGCTAGGTACTTCATTAACCCATAAACATGAACCAACCATTAACATTACTATCAAGTTACTATCTTGTTTCATTATTTCATAGCTAATCATTTATTAATAATTCCAATCAC
>MU224174.1:22950-47138 GCA_018584345.1 Thuja plicata
ATTATAAACAAACTATAGGAATAGATCAAACAAGTATCATGAACAACTTAAGCTATAAGAAAACATCGAAAGATCTTACTTCATTCAAAAACACAAAACTTATATTAGGGTTAGAGGGGTATTACATAAGTAGAACAAGTAAGTATGGAACTGCACTATACAAAGCTATTCTTTACATCAATTCTAATATACATTGATAATATGCCAAATTAGCATGAATAAAGATGCACTATGGTATTACTTATTATGAATTTTTGAATCCAATCTCATCGGTCAATACACATCGAGAATCATTGGTGTACATATAAAAGCCAAGTTGTCAATGTAAACCGAGCATCGTCGGTAACCATGTAAAAAGACACTGAAGTCTTCGCTACATACCGAGCATCATCGGTGAACATGTGAAAGGTCAATTGAGTTGACACTTACCCCCAGCATCACATTCTCACCGAGGATGAAGTTGCTATGTTCCCCGAGCGACTTCGCCTTCGACCACCGAGAAGTAGGTAAAGCATTTATTGCACCACTTAGGGAATCGTCTCTAAAAGGGTGACAGAAAGCTCATTCTTTCACAAAGTGATTAAGAGCAAAGCAAAGCAAAGAGACCAACAACGACCAGATTGCAGAGCGACTCATAAGCACATTCATGGCTACTCCAATAGATTCACAACAACTACAACAGATCAAGTGATTATCTAAGACTCACCGAGCAAACAGATCATTTATGGAGAAAGCCCTAATTTCACAGAAACATGGAAACTACTTCACAAGTTTCCAAGATCAAGAATGCAAAGGATAAAAAGGTTAATCTGATCAAGAACTCTACATGTGAAGAGCCTAAGTACAAATTCTACCCCGAGGTTTCTTCACAACCCGACCACGTTGGAGCGTTGTCAAGCATACCACCTAGGGTTTTTCTAGTCGAGGATGTCTAAGCCTATATCCACTGTAAATTTGTAGAGATCAGAGATCTCAAGGTTGAAGAATCTTACAAGAATCTTTGCACAGATGGAAACATAAAGGATGAGCATAAACACATTGAGTTAAAAGGGCTGACAAATGCCCTAATGTTCCCGAAGGAATTCAAAACTGAGTGGATTCGGATAGTACTCAATAGAGTACATGACAAGAAAATATGGTTGGACGAACCAAAACCAATCACCAAGGATGTAATACACACAGTAACCGGTTATCCAGTAACAGACAAGGTCAAAGCATCCAAACATCCTCCTCGCCCCGATATAGAAAATATGACATGTGCATTATGGGATGGCAGAGGTTTAAAGGTAAACTCCATCACCGATCTAGAACTGAAGTTCGGTGCATGTGTACTAGGATACAAGGTATTCCAAACCACTCGGTTAAACAACATAGCATGTGGAGCAGTTGACACTGCCCATAAGATTGTGAAGAAGGGATTACAACTGGACCTATCTGAGCTTCTAATGAAGCAATTGGAGGAGAACATGAGGACAATTAGGTCAGCAAGGACTAATTCATGTAAGTTCGGATCACTCCTCATGTATATTTTTCTATTTCCAGAAATTCTTCCCATATGTCAGTAATGTCAATTGGGACACTACCCGACCAGTAATAATTCAAATTAGTGAATTTATTAAGTCACTAGGGGATAATTTTACATCAGTCATGGATGCATACTTCACTACTTTTAAGGACAGAATGCAGAAGAGGATGAGGATACCTGAACAACTGGTGGAACAGTATAAGGATGATATATGTTTCATAGTGGACACCGACACCATGTTGATAAAATCAGTTGTACCGAGGACAACATGGTTACCACCTCTAGATTATGAAATCAAAATTGATCAGGCCACAAATGCTATAGAAGCATTATTGAATGAACCACTAGACAAATCACTACCAAGATTTGGAACCTATGAGGAAGCCAAGGCTAGAATCAACACAGGCCTAGTAGTGAATAAAATTGACAGAAAGAAAACTAAAATGGTGAAGACACTTAAGAAGTTGTCGGTGAACGATGAAGAATCAGAACAACAAGTTGACATCGAGGGACAGTCTCCCATCGGTGAAGGTGAACAAGTGAGTGATTCTGAGTCTACAGAATCTAATGTACCACCACCAAAGAAACCAAGGACTACTGTTGCATCAAGAACAAGGATTTAGACTGCCAAAGATGTAGATTCCTCACCGGGTAAGAAAGGTACAGTGAGGACTTACAAAAGAAAGCCTCAAACCGGGAAACAGGCACTGAGGCAAAGAAGAAAATACATCAAAGGTAAAGAGGAAAAGTATGACACTGCACAAGATGAGAGTGAACAAGGAGAACAACCATAAAAGCTCAAAGTTCCTACAACTATTGATGAGATTGTTGCATCAATCGTCAAGACAGGTAGCATATCAAATGCTAAGATAAGGCAATGGCTAACCTTATCTACCGAGGATCAAAAAAAGATTGAAGAATCCATCATTCAGGCAATGATTGCATTTAAATATGTACCTATATAATTCAATAAGATGATGCCACAAGAACTAAATAACAGAATATCTGCAAGGTGGACATATGCCCTGCATACAAAGAAGCAGATAAGGGAAAGATCCCTGGTAACAATAATGCTACCAGAACCAAAGGTTGAGGAAATAGATGAAATGATAAAAAAGCATGCAAGGAAATTCTTAGTTAAGATGAGAGCATACAAGGTATTGGAGGGAAAATTGATTGAGCTTGGTAAAGAAAGTGATGAAACATGGAATGCAATATTCAATCCACCTAAGGAGGATTCAAGCCTCGAGAAGGTATTAGCTCTTATCGAGACCCCTCACAATGAAGATAAAGAGACCACATCAAGCCCGAAACACATCTTCATTAATGACAACAAGGATGTCACTCCAGTAGATTTGACAACACAAGCAAGCAAGGATATGGATGACATACCTCAGCTATTACAGTCATTAGGAGATTCAACAGAGGTCATCATCAAAGATATAACACTTACTGACTCTGATGATGAACCAAAGAAATATGAAGATGTAACTGATACCACCGAGAAGGAAAAGGAAAAGGATACCGCAAATGAAGCACAGGTAAATATACTAGGTGACATACCATCATTGATACAAGATATCAATATCATGTTACAGAGGCAAAGGAAAAGATACCTGAACCTAATGCTAACACATCGATGGACACCGGTGATGAACAAGGGAAACAACAAGATACAGATAAGGAGCAGAAAGCACCAAGTGGAGAGGAGAAATAGAGTGAGGCCAAGGAAACTGAAGAGGCACAACAAGCTGCAAATACAGACAAGGTTGATGTGGAGATGTCCACTACCGACCAATAAGTCAATCCTGAGCAACACACAAAAGGCACAACTCCTCCCATACAATCACCAAAGCACGAAAAAGAGCATGAACTAGCCATAGTTCTACATAACCCTACTTCCACCGTCACATCTAAGAAGAAGAAGAAGAAGAAGAATAAATATCCAGTAACATTGGATGAAATCATTGACATACCAGACTGTGATCCTAGGACATTGGATCCAGAGTCACTTACAAAGTATGGTGAACTTTGTAAAAGAAAGGAAATACATGATAAGCTCAAAAAGAAGCACAAGAACTCACAAGTCCTGGAGAACACAAAATAAATACTATTGCAAATTGTACCTGACACAGATATTGATCAAAGTGCACCTATACTTGATCAATTAGCAGTTCTTACCAACGTCATCACACCACAGAATGTAGATGTAGACAAGGCAATTGAAGAACGTGTTGAGCATAAGTGTCAATACAAGCTTACCGAGAAAATCAGCCAGGAAGTGGCTGAACAAAAGGTAAAACTTTTTTAATTTGTTACTACTCTAGAACCAATAATATCAGAAGTGGTAAACTTAATTCAAAAGTTGTGCACATTAGAAACTTTCACTATCGAGCATAGTGACAAGTTGGCCAAAATTGTGAAGATCTTAAGGAAAGTGCATAAGGTCTCACAACCAACGAAAATACATTTCAAAAGCATTATGCAAAGATTATAGAAGCAAAAAGGTTGAGACTTGAAATTGAAAAAGAAAAAAGCAGAATCCGAGATGAGGTAACTGAGTTACAGGCTATGTTACTCTTGAATCTCACACTGCTATTACAACATATGACTTCAGCAAGAACATTGATTGCCACCCCGGAGATGTTTATTATAGAGAGCATATATGATATGCATGCCAGACTCACCTTGGAAATCATGACCCTTGAAAACCTCAAAGAGAAATGGGAGAAGCAAATGGAGGACATTCAAAAATCCCATTCCCAAATTTTTGACGAGTTGTAAGTATTACACCTTTGCCATTATTTTCAAAAAAAGGGGGAAATGATAAGGTGAAAGGGGGAATGATAGAAGAGGAAATATATGTATAAAGGAAAATGTAACATGTACATATACAATACCGAGGCATGCACATAGGGGGAGTCATATAGACAAGGTAAACATTTTTGGTGTACATACTGAACATTTTAGTTTTGCACATATCAGTTTTTGATACTAATGCCAAAGGGGGAGATTGATAATCCTAAAGGATGATATATTTTATCATTAGTATACAAAGGAAACAATTTTTGAACCATCAGTAACATGATCACCGAAAGACAGGTTTATAGTGCAACCCGACATAGCAGTTCACAGAGGTCACCAAAAATGCTAAGTGCACTATCACCGACAGATAGTTTACAGTGTAATTCGACAACACACTTTACTGAGAAAACCGACAGACAGTTTACAGTGTAAACCGACAACACACTTTACTGAGAAAATCGACAGACATTCTACAGAGCAACCCGAGCACTAGTCTACCGAGAGACATTTTTAATTCTGAGAAACATGGATCTAAGTAACACATCAGATAAAACACTTGAGTTTTATATTTAGCTTTAAGCTTATCTTTAAATCCATTTCTTGAGGTACAAGTAAAGCATATGTAATTGTTTTAATCATTCTAACTGATTGTAAATATGCAAAGTAGGAGATCAAGGTCAAGTTGTAAACCTTTGATCATAGAGTTTTCATTGTAAAGCATGAAACCTAGATAGGTCAATAAATTGTATAAATAGATGTAGAAATCAATCAAACAATGATGATAGTAGCTGCAACAGACATCTATGGATCAGACAGAGAGTTTTATGCAGAAGGAAAACAAAAGATGAAATCATTTATGGAGAACAAGATTCAAGGCTGCCGAGCATAACAGAGGGTAAGATCATTAGAAGTGATCACACTTGTAGCCTTAACTGGTACATTCCATTCTACAGATAGTGAAGCTTTGTGGGTTTCATCCCCACCGTAGTTTTTACCTTCTAACAGGGGTTTTCTGTGTTACCAATTCTTGTGTCATGTGTACTTACATTTCATGAATGTTTACATACAATTAAGTTTATGTTTTGTTATTACATGCATAAGGTAGAAAAGCATTTATGGTCGGTAATGCAAGAGCAGATCATTAAAGGTTAATTGATAAAAAAATTTAAGTTTACTGATTCACCCCTCCCCTCTCAGTACACACCATTCCATTATTCTAACAGTTTTCTCCATTTCTCTACTTTATGAGAGATTTGCATTGTACTGCACATTGTACATGGGTTCCTAACATGGCCTAGTAGTCGGGACCCATCTTGTATTGTGAGTTTAAGTGCATTCCCTTAAGTTGCATTTAAGGGGGGGTGTTGGTGTAACTAAATATTCACTAATTGCACTTTACCTAAGCTTACTTAGGATAATGCATACATTGTAGTTTGCATTTGAGATACCTAGGAGTTTGCACCTTTATTAAACACATAGTCTAGGAGAAATTCCACTTTAGGTGGTGATAGTTGTTACTATATTCCACTTTATGTGTTGTCTCCACCTTTAGTGCACTTATCACATTATCATCCCTCGCATATTGCACATACCTCATTTCATAATGGAGGATGATCCACCTTTGGTGGACATGTGATTCCACCTTGTGTGGGTGATAGCTTATCCACTCCTTATCATAGTATCTTATTGCATTGCCTATATAAGAAGGCACTTCTACATTGTACCTATCTCCTATCTCTTATTGCATCATTAATTAGAATACAATTTATTCTTGCTCATATTATCTCTCTTGTCTTTGTGCTATTCTTTGGCCTCTAGACCCTTGGTTCATTGTTATTTGCAAATTCTTACAAAAGCCATTGTCGCTCATGGGTTTAACCATAAAATGAAAGGAGGGACGTGAGAATAGGAAATAGAACAAAAAAAAATGTTTCATTCCTTATATATAGGGAGAGCTGGGCATGAGAAGATATAAAAATGTAACCAAGTTGTTGCAGAATTAAAAAGACTTTTCTTCTAATCAAGTCGAATTAGAAAGCATTTTTTATTTCATTGCCTAGTGAACCATGGAGGTAGAACCCACTTCTTGGTACACTTTGTCAATTCTGTGATTTTTCATTTCTCTGATAATGTGTTTGTTTCTATCACATTTTATATCGCACTACAATAAAAAAAAAATTGTTCTTGATTGGATTGATTATTTCGGCAAGTATATTTTGTTGTAACTTGGTTGTAATTTGGTCGTGAACTATGGATTAATCGCTAGGTTATTTGTTCATACTCCATATCACACTTTGGTTCTTGGATTGGAATGCTTTAGAGCTGTAAGTTTGAATTGTGAAATCATAATAAATTATTGTTGTTCCTATAGCAAATTGTCGTAACAATTATTTTCTGCAAACTTCATGAAGGAAATAGTTTTTAAGATAATTTTCAACAAAATTACTGTAGTAGTTTCAATGAAGCTTTCTAGGTGCATTTTCATCCCCACTCACCTCACTACTTGCAACCCTTGTGTCTATAGCCACGCCACCTTTCACAAACTTATATCCCAAAATTGACACTTATACCAAACAATTCTTATTATTACACATCAAATCTACTTTACTCTTTACCCTAGTATTGGCCTATCACATGCATCATATATTCTCTTATGCATCTTACAAAGTCATTGTTGTTCTTAAACATTTTAAATTGCATAGCTCTCTTTTACATACACCATGACATATAATCCAATTGGTAAGATGCATCATACATAGAATATCAAGAGTCCTCGAAGGTTGGCACCTCATTCCATAAGGGACTACAAATTGAAACACATAATCTTTCTATTATTTTGCATGGAATTAGAAGGTTTAGAATACCTATTCCTAATAGTCCCCCTAATCAAAATATTTAAAATTAACACTAATTAATTTCCTAGTCATGCTAATAATATTCATAGTCTTTTCACCAAGAGTATCACTTGTCGAGATGAAAGTCATTTATTTGAGAAGGAAAAACTTGATGCTAGTTGTTGGGATGAAAATGACCTCTTTGATGTCGGTCTCTCTTATTTTGCTCCTGGAATTCACCAGACTTCAAATATATATATATTTTTAAAGGTAAAATAGACAAATTCCTATCATCATAATTTTGCAAGTTCACTTCTATTGGTCTAAGTTCAATTCTACATGTCAAAACATTTTGACACTTACAAAGCTCAATTACAAAGCATGAATCTAAACTAAAACAAAACAAGATAAAAAAAAGTTTATTTTCCTTATGTTCTCTAACACCGTGATGAAGGATCACAAAGTATGATTTGAAACGTTGGTGCAAAAAAACACATACACAATCATTTCTAAAAACAATATAAATAAAATTATGAATTGTGAAAACTAATATCTTTAAATCACAATCAACTTATAGATTTTTAAGCATTTGTCAAAACAAATCGTAATTTTAAATATATTGGCAAATCAATTTCAAAAATCTTAGAACAAAATAATCCACGCTTCAAAATCAAAACTACATATTACATTTAATTTATTTAAATTGTATAAATCTAATCATTCAGTCATAAGTGCAAACTTTATATCTATAATTTCTTTAATGTAAATTGCTATAAAATTACTTGCCTGACCCATATGTGAAGACTTATTTTTCAGCCCACGGGTATTCCTTACCACCACCCCACAAAAAATAGGAAAAAATGTACAGGATTTCAGTGCCTCTTTTATTTTCTTTTTTTAATGATTTTTAAAGCTGCCATCACTAACGAGGGGATTTTCTGCATTATTTTAATGGACAAAAGCTTGTGCTCGCTCGGTCACGTGAAGAAAGCAAACAAAACTACGACATCAGCTATAAATTTAATATACAAATTTTCACATGCCTCCACGAACAATGTTTCTCCAGATTTGACTCGGCGAGTATACATAAATGGAGAAAAAGACTGGAAAGACGTCAAATGCAGGGATGTCCAAAAGAAATCCATCTCACTGCATATTATTTTATTGATTTATTTTGAATGGTTTGTACATACCTAAATGGGGATTCGTCATGCCTGAAATTCGCCTGGATTCTGTACAGTATTGGGTCAGCTACTTCAGAACTTTATTCAGCAGGCAGTCAGGAATAGTAATTAGTTTCAACTACTTCTCAAACTGCCATAAATTCAGTGTGCGGGGGGTGGAAGCAGTTAGTAGTTATTTGTTGTCTCCGTGCTGAAAAATGCGAGGGCCCCCACGAGAGGAGCATTGATGTAAGTTACAGGCTCTGATTGCTTGAAGTCCACTCTGTCATCTGCAAACTGATCGCTCCTGTCGGGGCCTCCCACAACTGCCCCAACTAGAATATTAGGGTTAGGGTTTGTTGTGTTGTACCAGGTAGTCCCGCCTTTGCAGGTTATGAAGTCTGGATGATCTGTAATGGAGGGCAGTGATGAGCCTCTGTGATGAATTCTCTGGGGAAATCGGTCGCCATAGCCAACCATGTATGAGAGATTTAGTGGGTTTTCTCCCAGGATGTAGTCCATCTGTTTATGCAACAGATTTACAAGTTTTTTTTTTTTTGGTTAGAAGTTGGAGGGAAATTCGGAGATTGTTATTTTAGATTTAAATTTAAATTTTTATAGGAGTTGGGGGATCTCTTTTACCTGGCGTTTGGCAATGGCTCTGAGTCTTTCAGGAGTCGCTGAAACGCTGCCGCAGGGGATCGATTGAGAGGAGGTACTGAGATAATTGGCATAGACTAGAAGCAAAAATGATATTGAAGTTACATGCTGCATGTTGCTCCCGCCAATTTTGTATATCAGTCCACCTGAAAGGAAAATATTTTAAGAATTAGTAAAGATTTACAAAAGAAAGAATTTTTTCGGATCATATTCAGTATTTATTATCAGAGAAAAAGGAGTGAAGAATTGGATTTCATAAATAATCTTAGAAAAAGATAAGAGTGACAATGATCAGATCCGTAATATTGATTCATAAATTTAAAAGATAGAATACAAAAGATTGTTTTTCAAATCGATTTCATCTGTTTTTTCAATATTTCCGATCACATTCAGTTATTTGTTATCAGAGGGAAGAGAGTGAAGAATTGGATTTCAGACATAATCTTAGAAAATATATGGATGAAAATGATGAGAAGATTCGTAAATGAAGAACAAATACACTGAAGAATCGGATTTTAGACAGAAAATATAAGGATGAAAATAATGAGAAGATCCGTAAATGAGGACAAATACACTGTGTGTGACATGCAATGTTGATTCAGAAACATACACAGTTAATTTCGTAAACAATATTTCGAATAATATTTGAAATGGAAAACGAAAGAGAATAGTCGAAAGAAACCTGGTGTGTAGTCGACGTGAGTGCCTGATGTCTCTGGTAACAGTGAGCAAATGAAACTGTCGGCGTGTGATTTGTACGATTGTAAGAACACTGCGCTCCCCGTTAAGTACTCCTGCAATTCCAATGAAAAGCGGATCGTTTTAAAATCATATGCCTTATGGAGTTTTTGCATAATGAAAAGCAAATAGAACTTGGAATTATTATTACCTTGGCGACCAGAACATTTAGGCCGGCATGCTTGTTATCCCATCCAAATTCATTAATGTTTTCATCGGCTCCTAGTGTCTTTTCATTGGAGCGAATGTAGTCCAGGTAGTAGTCTTCTCCGGTTGCCCTGTGCAGCCATGAAGCTCCCCACAGCAATTCGTCCTGAAATTTTTCATTTCCATCATTTTAAATTGTAGAAATCTTACAACTGTCAGGAGAGAAAATTTAAAATTAAATATTAGTACGAGATACCTCTAAATTTGACTTCGAATTCTCTGTCAATATCTGAGATCAAATTCTATGATCCTATCTCATCCCTTATTTTAAATTTTCTGATAATGGATCGTAAATTTTGATCCAAAACAAAAACTCTTGTAAGAATCTTACAACTGTCAGGAGAAAAATTTAAATTTGAGATGTCTGACTTTGAATTTTCTATCAGTATTTCTGAAATCATTCTATGATCCATCTCATCTCTTACTTTTTATTTTCTGAAAATTGATCGTAAAGTTTGATCAAAAACATAGATAGAAAAACTCAGAACCAAATCCAGAAACATCTCATGTGAAAACTTTGTCACTACAAAGGCTTTACCTGGTATCCACTAAAGTCACAATAGAAGGGGCAGACTTCCGACTTGAGGCTATCACTGTAAGCTCCTCTGTACTTGTCGGCAAAGTCGAAGATCTGTACAGGCGCAAATATGAGTGATCTTTACTTGCATTTCTGAAAGCAGTATCTCACTTTAAATTGTACAGTAGTACTGTAAATTTAACTTCAAACGTGCAAAATGTTTAAGCCCGGCCGCCGTGCGCAAGCATTGTAAGATTAGTTTTATATTTTGACATGTATCAATATGTTATTTACCTGAGTTGCAGCTCGAAGAAGATTTTGGGAATAAGTAGGGTCTGATGTTTCGAAAACCATGGAGGCAGCTGCCATTGCCGCAGCAGTTTCGCCTGCGACATCGGAGCCTGGATGCTCGGTGTCCACACTGAAAACTGTGCGTGGGGTATCCATGTCTTCTGGTCGCTCCCAACAATTGTGGTCTCCATTGGGGTCCCCTGCCTGAGCACAACCATGAAAACACGCTTGTCAAAACATCTTCAAATAAAATGTAAATAAAATAGATATAGCAGAGTAAAATTCCTTGTTTTCCTCCAAAATGTAGCACACCTGAACGAACATTTTCTCAGGAAGAGTAGAAGTAGCTTTGAAAAAATAATCCGTAGCCCAACGGATTGCAGCCTTTGCATTTTCAAGCTCATCCCCCATGGAATCCCCAAACTCCACCACGCTCCATGCCAGCATAGTCGTAGTAAAAGCCATCGGGAATCCAAACTTTACATTATCTCCAGCATCATAGTACCCTCCAACCAAGTCTACCTGCAGAATCATCAAGAAAATTTGCATAAATATCGAAGCAATTTCAAAGCACCAGAGACTACCTAATCACAGAGAACTGAGAAGATCATTCACTTCCAAGCAAGATTCTCAGCTAAGCTACAATAGAACAGGCTCTAGAATGTTTTTTACTATTTGTTTCTCAGTTTCAGTTCCTTTCATGGCTGTTCAATTCAAAAGCAAATTAAAGCACCAGAGAATAATCACAGAGAAAGTTCACTTTCAAGCAAAGATTCTCATCTAAGCTACAAAAGAACTATCTCTAGAATGCTTTCTATCATTTCTTTCTCAGTTCCAGTTCCATTCGTGTCTGTTCAGTTCAAAAAACGCAAAAATGTGCAAAGATTTCAAAACTTAATCATCCTACATTTTGATCAGATCCATCTCTGAGAGCAGAATCTCTCCTCCAAGCAAGTCTCTGGTTTGGAGGCAGAGGACCAGACCGCTGGCCCTCGAAGAACAGAATACTCTTCGAAAGAGCACTCTTATAATCAGGTCCCCCATTTGCTCCCCGCATTACCAAAAATGCCACCATTAAAACTCCAAATCCGGTCATCTCTCACTCGCGGCAGGGGCAAATCCAAACCAAACACCACTGAGACCAATGGCAGGTAAAATTAACACTAAATTACCCCATTCCCCACCACATATATATACAAAAACTCAGAGGTGAGGTGAACAGAAACAATCTCGTGGAAGAGCTCAACGACTTTCAACTAACTCTTGCCATATTTTAAAGCTAAAAATTTGCACTCAAATGCAACCCATGTGGAAAGTAATGGCACAGAGTCCTGGGTGACTTGTGCATTAAAAAATGGCAGAAAGCTAGAAAAAATCATTTACTCTGCACCGCCGACGTGGTAGCTTACAATACAAGGCCATAAATTGGGGTTATACGGCGCAGAGATAAGGAGATTAAGTTACTCTCCAATGCCCCCTCACATGAATGGTTACAGACGAAATCCCATCTCCATACTCTTAATCTGACAGCTGTTTCCCGATTCTCAAATGCCTCGTGAGCCAGAAAGCGAATCAAAGAGTACCTATTCTTTACAAAACATGTCCTCTCAGTACAAATGATTCTTCACGGGATTTTTATACATGTTCTTCACCGAAAAAAGTACAGTCTCTTTCAGGTCTGCGTTGAAAATGTTACGTCATTCCATGTTCTTGTCGACTACGGTATATAATATATTATTCCTAACACCAGAATTATTTTAGAGTCTAGTTTGTATGATTATATGTGAAGTTGAGTGGAGGTTTTGAGTTATTAGATATTTTTAACTGGAATTTGGAATAGGTTAAAATTGATGATTTCGAGAATGTTTTTTGTTGTTATATTTTCATGATAGATTATTAGGAATACCTTGTATTTATTTGAAACTGCACCGAATGTTGAGAGGTGAAGTTAAGTGCAGAGTATATTGATATTTCTTTTTTAATTTGAATTCGTTATAATTAAGTTGGGGTTTCAAGCATATATTTTTTATTTTTATTTTTATTTTTTTAAAGTTTGGAATATATTGTAACTGAGTCATCTCATGTTTTGTGGACATTATTACTAGTACTTGCACAATTTGAAAATATAGTGGATAACGTTTATGGTGAAGCATATAGAGACATGCACATGTGTAAGTTTTTTTTTAAAAAAATTATGTAGGCCACAAATTTGGATAATTTCTAAGTGGATGTGTTTATTATAATAAGGTGCATAAGTGTGAAGTTTTGTAGTTATATGAAGGTCAAAACCTTTGATTGTCTCTTCAAAATGTTTAGTAATTTCTTTAGATAAAGTGTTTTTTGTTTTCTAATTATTAGACATGTTGCTAATATAGTAATATATGATCATTCTTAAACTTTTTTCAAATTTAGAAATATGATTGTAAAAATATCTTTGAGATTAATCGAGGTTGATCTATTAGGATGTGTGCATAGTAACATAAATTAGCAATTGCATCTTGGTATGCAAATGGTATGCTAAAGACCTACAAGAATATCGATTAGGAAAAAAATGATTTATTTTTTATACATATATTTGTGTTGTACATTAGGTAAATTAGTACACAAATATCTAGCGGTAGAAAAGAGACATAGAGATATACTGGGAATGATAGAAAGAGAAGAGAAAAATATGTAGGAGAGGTAAGGAGACATATATATTAACTCTAATATTCACAATTATGTTAAATATTATCTTGTTTTCTATAAATAATTATAAAATAAGTAGTTTTCAATATTATAAAATGATTTTAAATGGAACCAACATTAGGTAGTTTTCAATTAGGAAAAAAAAGATTTATTTTTTACATATATATTTGTGTTGTACACTAGGTATATTAGTACACAAATATATAGCGGTACAAAAAGAGAGATAGAGATATAGTGGGAATGATAGAAGGAGAAGAGAAAAAGATGTAAGAGAGGTAAGGAGACAAATATATTAAGTGATGGTTAAGTTGTGGTGGTGGTGATCTTGCCATCAAGGTTCACGAGTTCATAGCTCCATATGAGAGTGTTTATCCCTTATTTAAAAAATAAATTAAATTGTGTGTGTGTGTGTGTGTGTGATTAATTTGTGTTCTATTTTAAAGTAATTTTTAATAATTAAATCTAAATATTAAATGATTTAACAATCAAACAATTACTAATAATTGTGCACTTCATTATGTAAAATATTAATTATTGTTTAGCTTAGTTGTAGCACAAACCAAGAGGACCCCTCTCGAACCGTCTATGTGTTGATGTTCAAAATCAATCGGCCTACTTCAAAGAGGATATGTCTTTCATGTAATTAGTATTGTTACTATAAAATAATTGTATTTATTAAAAAATTATTATTATTTTCTTATATATTATAATAAATTAATTACTAAAATAAGTAACAATATAAATATTTTAAACATATATTATATTATTTAAATTCTATTTATTATTTTGGAATAAAATTAAGTTTATGTATTTTAATGCATAATTGTGACTTTCAAATAATTGAAATTAAATGTGGTATCTCACTATAATAAAATTATTCATTTTTCTATTATTAAAAAAAATCTATCTATACTAAAAATAAGTGCCCAATTTCAACTCTCAATATTTGATATAAATTAATAAATATTTATATATAAATTAATAAATATTTATATATAAATTAATAAATATTTATATATAAATTAATAAATATTTATATATAAAATAAATATTTATATATAAATTAATAAATATTTATATATAAAATAAATATTTAATCTCAATTCAACTATTCAATTTAACTACTAAATATTTATATACACGCCTTAACTTAAAGATTGAAATAACTATGCTAAAACTAAACTTAATATTTGAAAAAAGAAGCAAGCAAAATAAAACTACAACAATACCGCAATAGTTGGTTCTACTTCCTTTGCATTATAATGCAATGTAAAATCCTTGATATTGGTTCTCCTTTTATAAATTTAATTTAAAAGAATTCAATGTGACTCGATAGGCAAGATTAAATATTATGCCTAACATAGCTTGGAATCTCGTCAGTCCTCTAATAGTCTGTGAGGAGGACCCACCTCCAAAAAGATCATGTTATGAATCTCCGCTTATGAGCTCTGGTCACTTAGCATAATCGTACACGTAATATGGCGAAAGGGGAAAAATTAAAATGTTGCAACGAAAAGATGCATTTAGTTGGCTTATGGCAAGAAAAGAATAGGTGGTAATTCACTAAAATTTGATTTTAATTTTGAAAAGTTGGGGGTCATACTAAATGGGTAACAAAATGCATATATAATAGGTGGTTGCATAGTCATGATAAATCCTTAATTTAGCTGAATAAATCAATATATGTGTTCATGTAGATAAGGTGAAAATAAATGTATGGGGTTGTATGTATTGGGGGTAAGTAAAGTCTAGGAGAATGAGCTCAACTTTGCACAAGATAGCACCATTTGTTGATATGTACATGTATTGAGACATTTTATCAAAATGTGAAAAATAAATTGGAAACAACATGTGTATGCAGATTTCTCTATTATATTTGCCCCCGCCTTGAAATGTGTGTAAATTCTAGAATATGTATCTTAGAATATGTAGCACTCATAAGCATACATGTAAAATAAACAATTAGATAGAAAAAGTTATCACAAGAATTTGTATAATTTGTATAAATTAATGGACCATAAGTTCACATTTTCATATGTGCTATCCAAAACAACCTACAAAATAGAATAGAATATAACATGACTAGATTTCATAGTGCAAACAAGAAAAACAACAATCTAAATTTCACTATCAATAGTCAAAAAAGAAAATGAAGGAAATAGAGTATGTATTCGTGAATTCAAATTCAAGTATTATTAGAACATTAGGTTGGGAGTAGCAACAGATATTTAGACAAACTTTTAGCTTATAAAATTATGAGTGCCATCACCATCTATTAATATCACTAGCTTTTATCTTTTCATGTAGCCAATAACATTTAAAGCGTTTAAGGGAAGAGAATTAAAGCAAGAGATGAATAGAGAGATGTGCTTCACGTGTGGGTTGTTCCTCAAGTAAATCCAATTCTTCTTTCACATCTAAAAATTCTTCAAGTTCAAAAGCTATTATAGTAGATTCAATCATATACAAGTATTGTTCATGATACTTATGTGACCTTTTTCTCATAACTAATTACGATTTAATATAGCCATTTATTCAAAGTTAGTCATTCCATGCTCTTCTCGTATGTGTTTCTCTCAAGGTATATATTATTACTAACACTTTGATATTATTCTATAGTGTAATACGTATGATTGTAAGTGCATTATCATCTTACATTATTCTAAAGTGTAATAAGAATGATTGTAAGTGAAGTTAATAAAGGTTTTAAAAAATTATTATATTTATGGCTTGGAATTTATAATTAGATTAAAAGTGATAATTTTGAAAATGTTTTTTAATTTATCTTTATGATATATTTTTATGAGTATTTGTATTATTTAAAAGAGTAATGTATATTTATAGGTGAGGTTAAGTGGATGTCTTAAGCATATATTTTTCAATTTGAGCTTGGAATATATTATAATTGAATTATTCTATATTCTTATTATTATTATTTTTAATTATGTAGTTCCAAGATACATGTTATGAATAGCATTTGTGCTATTTGAAAGCATAATGAATACGTTTGTAGGTGAATCCAAATAAAACATTTAGTCGTATAATGAGATGCACATGTAGAAGTTTTGTATTCTTATATGAGGAAAAAAGAATTGTATCTAAGGTAGAGATGGTTAATATGGAAAGGCATGCACATGTAAGTTTTGTAGCTTTATGAAGGTCACAATCTTTGGTTTTCTCTTTAAAACTGTCCATTAATTTATTTATATAAAGTATATTAATTTTGTAATTATTCTAGACATGTTACTAATCTATGATTATTCTCAAACATTTTTCAAATTTAGAAAATAGTTGTGAGATTTAACCATTTAGATGTGATTGCAAAAAATTCTACAAACTTAATCTAGGTTAATTCATTGAGATGCATACATAATAACATAAATTAACCTATATTCATAGATGACTGCACGAAATAATAATGTTGAAATATGGAAACAAAAATTGATAAATTGGAGGCATTCAGTTGTTTCTTCAAAGGAAAAATATTATTCTATCATATTCAAATTGAATTGTGGGTACATTGTGATAAAAAAATAGAATAAGTTAGACCATACCTTACCTCATAATCTTGACAATTAGACTAGACTAATGGGGGTTTAGTTTGTGAATAAAGGCTTGATCCATGTCTACATAAATGATCTAACAATTTGGACATGCCTACATGTTTATTCAACTCACTCGTTTATATTTATTTTTCATTTTTTTTGCTATGTAAAATTGGTAACATTGATAAATACCTTTAGAGGATCATTGCCCCCCCCAATAAATAAATAAATAAATAATACAAAATAATGAAGACAAAAATATCAGTCACATCATTTCATGCAAATGTTCTAGACTAATGTGATGTAGAATTAAATTTGCTTTAGATACTTCGTTTAAAATATTTTGAGAATATTCCTTTTATTAATGCTAATGATATGTAATCTAATCTAATGATGATATTAAGTGTGATTGAGTCCTTGGAAATACGAGCACGTGGCAATAAATTACAAAAACATGTATTTAGTCAATTCATGGCAAGAAAAGAATAGGTGACTATTCACTAAAATTTGAATATAAATTTTAAAAAGTTAGGGGTTATATTGAAAGTGGGTAACAAAATATATTTGAATAGGTGGATGCTTAGCCATGATAACTACATAATTTAGTTGAATATATCAAAACATGTGTCCATGTAGATAAGGTGCAAAAAATGTATGAACATGTGTGTGTTTGTGGGTATAAAAGGGTAGGGTAATGAGTCCAAAATTGCACAAGATTGCAACATTTATGGTTATGTACATATATTGAGAAATTATTCCAAAGGGGGAAAAAAGAAATGGCATTCGTATGAAAATTTCACTATTTCGTTTACCCCAATTTAACGTGCATATGAATTCTAGAATGATCATATAGTATTTGGCTCTCATACACATGCATATAAAATAAATAGTTAGACAGAAGATGATATTATAGGAGTCCATATAAAGTTGTGAACTATTTAAGATATCGTTGGCATGTACATTCATCCTTTGATATGCTCTATTTGGAAAAAAAATAGAGGAAAATATTTCATGAGTAGCATTTGTAATGCAAGTAAGAACAACAATAATTTGAATCTCGCTATTAACAATCATAAAGAGAAATAAGGAAATATGGTTGAAAAATATTTAGTTATGGATTTATGAATTCAAATTCAAGTAAATTATTAGAACATTAGTTTGGGGATCTCCTTAAATATAGATATACATATATGTCATAAAACTAGTCATAATGTATAAGCGTAGCAATATACATGCACATATCAACATAGTTTTTGATTATTACAAAAATAGGTTTTGAAGGGACCTGAAACCATTTACAGATTAGAAATAAGATAGAGCATTATAATCCCAGAATAAACAAAACACTATTGGGAGACCAGAAGACCCCACATAAACTCAAGAAAAAGTAGTAGAAGGCCATCAGAACAAAAAATGTTGGACGACCAACAAACCACCCAATAACCAACTAACGACTAGCAAAGACAAAAAGAACAACCAGCACAACACAAAGAAAGAAAAGAACCACCAAGAAAGACTAGGCTAGGACCTTGAGGGATGCAGAAATTGCTTCTTCCAGAGAAGACATCTTCTGGAGAGAATCTTTCGGGTCCATGAGCTCCTTTGGGGAAGTAGCAACTTTCTTTTTGAGGCTCACTTTGGTTTGTTTACCAGGACCAACACTCTGAAAAATAGTCTCCTTAGTATCCTGATCCACATTGACAATAATCTTCTCTTGGAAAGAGTCTTCCAGCATAGCATACATAGCCTTGAGATTATCCGTTGACACCTTCATGCTATCATAGCTATGTTAGAGAATTTTCTTCAGAGTACTATTTGTCTTATCCACTTTGGAACTCAGATCCTTAAGCTTCTCTTCCAGCATAGCCTTGGTTTTTTCTTAGTGAAAATACAATCCAGCACCTTTCTTTTTTCCTCGGTAGTCCACATATTATCAACTGAGGGCATAACATTATCTTTTTTTTATCTTCAACACTCTATTGGACGATCTCTAATTTAGCAGAGAGGGCCTGAATTTTGATATTAAGGCTCTTAATCTCATGAAAAGTTTATTTATCCATGTGGAAGGAATAGACATACTTGGATTTAGATGTTTGAAGAACACCTATAGTGAATTCTTCTATCATTAAAGTCCTCAGGGATCAACTGGACATACACTTCTTTAATACCTTTCTCCTCCTCATCAAGCAGCTCCTCTTTAGATCTAGCATTAGTATTCATCGACTCAGAGGGGGAGATCTACATATCATGGTCCACAAAATCTTTAGTCCACTAGAACCAGAACTTTCCCAGAATCTTTCTTCTTCTTACTATTCTTCTCTCCCTTAGAATGAGAGTTCTCACTATCTTCCTTAAATACTTCCTTAGATTTCTCTATAGCAGGGCCAGTAGAAACAGTGCCCACAGCCACATCACGAGGGACAAAATCCTCAACAGGGTTAAGGCCATCACCATATTCCTTGTCATCCTCAGTGTCCATCCCCTTCCCTTTCGCATACCTCCTCGTGTTCTTCCTACCAACAAGAGAAGCCCTAGTACCTTGTTCTTCCTCGTCTATTTCCATGGCCTCACCTTCAACATTCCTAGTCTTCAACTTCTTAACAACAAGGGAATCTTTAATATGGGCCACATCATCATCGTATTCTTCCAATTCCATTCCCTTTTCCTCATCAAAATTTTCAGCCAAATATTTTGGCTCTCCTCTATCTTTTTTCAGAGAAGGCAGAGAATGCATCTTGGAGCTCTCCTCATTCAAACCTTCCATTTTTCTTTTTCCTTTCTCCTTCTTCATCTCAATAGTTTTCTGCATGGACTTGGGGGCTTTGTCCCTATAGTACTTGTAAACAAGATAGGTCAATCCCTCATGAAGCACATGCTTCCTAGGGGTTTTCCTATTCTCCTTAACATTGTAGTTAATAGAAAAAGAGAAAAGAGACCAGAATTTTGTGCCTAAAATGATTTAAAAGCACAAAGTGGTAGCTATGGAATCAATTTAAGCGTCCGTCAATAGAAAAATACTCCATTATAACAATAAGAACCTTCCTTCATATGGGTTTAATTTTTTCAGGATCAAAAAAATCATAATTACTCTTCACAAGGATTTTCCTTTCCTCTTCTATCTTAGGGAAATTTCTAATAGCCCTATCAAACACCTTTCTATCCTTAAATAAATTCATACCAATAAACTGAAGACTGGTGATTTCCACCATAGAATTTATAGTGAGATTGATTTTCTTACCACATAGAGAGACAATGTCATTCTCCCAACCTTTGGTAAAAAGATTTGTGATATCTTTGTCAAATTCGTGTAGCCTTTCCAAATAAGGGGTAACCCCTCCTTTTCTGAGTTTTCACCAAAAAATTTCCTCCTTCTTCCATTCGCAGGTAGCAAGCTCTTCCCTCTTAAGTTCTCCTTTCATATTGACAATGACACCCAAACACAAAACAAAGAGAAAATTATACTCATCGTGCCCAGGAAATGAGAGCCAAATGAAACAAATAACCCACAAAATGTGTGGGAAGTAAATCCTCTTAATTATTCTCCATCCCTATGGACGCTTATACAAACTATCTCTTCAATTAAGGAATCTATGTGTCATTTTAATCATAACTTAACATCGTGCCAATCTTACTATTAATCTTATCAAATCTAGTGAGGTTTAATATTTCCTCATTAAGGCCCTTTTCCCCTTTCCAAGTAATAATTTATTTGATTTGAGACTGTGATTTGCCAAACTTTCAGCCACCTTATTAATTTCCCAGTAAGCATGTGATAAATTTTATTTATCACAGGTTTGTATTATACTTTTAGCCTCCTCTATTATATGATCTATAGTCCATGAAGGTCTGTAGTCCCCTTTTATGCACTTAATAATATTGTTTGAATCACCTTCAAACCACACATTCTTACTATGGAGGTCTTTAGCCAGAGTCAGAGAATGGAGGACTCCCATATATTTAGAAACGTGATTCTATTGAGTCCCTGATAGAGAGGCTATGACACCAATTCAATTACGATTTTCATCGCTGACAACTCCTCCACAACCTGTAGGGCCAGGGTTACCTTTAGCTGCCCCATCAAAGTTTATTTTCAGCCAACCATGAGGTGGTGAAGTCCAAACAAGGCCTTCCCTTTTATACTCTTTTTTACTTTTTAAGTTGGCAATATTCCAGTTTTTAATTACTCTAAGCTCCTCTTCCGAAGAGATCATAGATGGGGAATTCTTCATGGAAAGAAGGAAATTCTCATTTAATCCTCTGAAAAACATTTCTGTGAAAACCAGAGGGGGAGATGATTTATCTCTGGAGATTCTATTGTTGCATTCCTTCTAGATATTCCAAATAATATGAGGCATTGAAAGAGACTAGAGGGTTTTTACAGCCTTATACGAGACCGGGGAACTCCATTGAAGAAAGAAATCCTGTAAAGATCCAGGAAAGGTCCAGCAAAGATTTCATCTCTGAAATACTCTTGACCAAACATCCCAAGAGAAGGAACAATGAAATAGGAGATGGGATTCAGATTCTTCTTCATTCAAGCATAGATAGCATCCATTACGAAGACAAAAACCCTCTTTTAAAAGATATTAATCTTAGGAATAAGGGATTTCACCCAAGAGAAGGCCTAGAAAGGAGGATGGTCTCTATTATTATGCAAAAGAGAAAGGGCAGAGGAAATAGAGTACCTGCCATTGGGGTTGCAAGCCCAGATAAGGGATTCAACAGTACCGGTTTTGATAAACCAAGCCTGGAGAGACGCATTAATAGAACCAAGGGCAGGATCAATGGTCGCCAGAATAGCCCAAGAGAGAATGTAGTCATGAAGAATGAAATGGAATCTACAGTGATGAGGAAGGAGAATTAAGAGAACCTAAATCAATCCTTAGAAGAAATATTTGATGAATGCAATAGACTTGTTGTTGATCTATAGAGAGCCAAGGATTTTGAGGAAGAACTTAGAGATGAACTTGTGATTGATAATGACTACAAGGAGAAGTTCATGATCACCTTAGAAAAACTTGATTCATTGTTTGAAATTCAAAGGAGCCCAAATAACAAGTGTGGTCTTTGATTTGAGGTAGGAGAAAGCTCCAATTCTATATTTTCTCAAGGAAGCCCTAGATCTAAGAAGAACAAGACACCATCAACAATACAACCTAATGCACAAAGGACTAGTGGTAAGTTCTTTATCTAAAATAAATTTGGACATAAAGCCTGCATTGCAGGAATAGGATGAATCATAATAATGCATCTTTTTATGGTCAATGATATAAGTGCAATAAACATTGTCATAAAGAAAATAAATGTAGAAGTGTTGTGAAGAACACTTCCAACAAAAGGAACATTTAGTGTTATGCATGCAATGAATTTGATCACATAGAAAAGCAATGTGGAATACGAAGGAACCAGGTGAGAAATAGAAATGAACAAAGAAATGTTATATGCTACAAATATAATAGATATGGACATATTGTAAGGGATTGTAGGACTAAAAATGTGAATCAGAGAGGCTCGGTTGACAGGAGCAGGAATAAGCCAAGAAAGGATAAAGGAAAATAAAAAGTACATGTTGAAGAGATTAGGAAGAAAATGAAGCAAACATGGGTGAAAAAGAATACTAAGGACCCTTCAAACGTGTTTGCATCAAGATCTGGTGCTAACAATTCCTCAGGGAATTGAGTTTAGGCCTTTGGCCTAGGGGGAGCTTATAAGAAAAATCTCATGAACCCTATGAAGGTGACGATGTCTAAATTTGATAGGCATGGAGTAGTTGAAATATATTGGAATAGAAGTTTTGAAATCCTTACCAGGAGGATTTGACAAGTTTTTAAGGTGCACAGTCAATCTTTGTAAACCAGGCAGTGAACTAGCTATTTGTAAACATTAAGGGATTGAAGCATTAATGATAACTAAAATTTAGGTATGCGAACTATAAAAGGAGAATTGTGACTTGCATTTGTCACTTTTCATTTGAGAGAACAAAGAAGAGAAGCTCTACTAGTTATTTTCATCGAGACTGGAGCGATAAAGAAGATTGTTCAGGACATTTTATGAAAATCCTATCTCTGTAAAAGGTATTCATTTGCGTGAATCTCAAAAAATTTAATCTTTCACAATGAATAATCCTATCATTATTGATATCGCCAAGAGGCCTTGACCCAAGTTCAAGAAACATATGTTTAAATCTATACAATTGGATCCAAAGGGTGCATTTTTTAATGTGTCGTATGAATTTTTACATGTTGAGGATGTTAGGGCATACATCCATGCTAATTTGGAGGATCTTGGTGTGAGAAAGGAAAATCTAGTTGTAAAGGAACACGATAATTAGATTAAAGCATTCTACAACTAAATAAACAAGCTACATACATGATTGAATTGAAAAAGAAAAACTTAAACAATAAGGAAACAAGGAAGTGCAAACCTCCTCAAACTGAATCTAAGCTCCCTTTTTGATGTGTTCATGCTTATGGATGTGTGCTCAAGATGTGCTCCAAGCTTCAAAGGTATGTTCTCTAAACTGGCATTATAAGTTTACTCTTCAAGATTGGAATATCTAAGCTAAAACTGACATTATGATATTACTTCAAAAGATGGATGAAATGTGAAGGAATGAGCCTTCTATTTATAGGAAATGGGGTTGAAAATGGGTGCTTCAGATGCAAAGCTGAAGAGAGGTCAGGATGCCACTAGAAGAGAGCACATGGATCAAGTGCTTCTTCAAGTGCATCAAATTGTGACACTTGTCATAATATTATTCGGTTGAAAGTAGGGGAGAATGTAACCATTTAGGGAAATGGACCAAGAAGCCTCTAGAAGATAAGGCTCATAAAGAGGGTGTAAGAGGCATTTATGAGGGTGTAAGAGATATTTATTCTTATGGATAAGCATGGCTTGAGATTATTGAATTTGACTTTGGGGGTTGAGTTCCTAATCAAGGATTAGGAATGTGACATGGTTAGGGATAAAATTAGGATTAGGGTTAGGAGATAAGAAGGGTTATTAGGGGGATAAGGAAGGGTTAGCATGTGTGAAGAGGTTGGGATTAGTTTGAACTCAGGGTTAGGTGGTTGGGAATGGTTAGGTTAGCATGTGTGAAAGGGTTGGGTTGAGTTTGAACTCAAGGTTAGGGGTTGGGATTGGTTAGGTTAGCATGTGTGAAGGGGTTGGGTTGAGTTTGAACTCAGGGTTAGGTGGTTGAGATAGGTTAGGTTA
>MU224174.1:47162-68885 GCA_018584345.1 Thuja plicata
TTGAATTACATAAATAACATATTCATTCAATAATAGGGGAATAGGGTTTTAATTAATTATTAAGCTATTGGTTGCTTTTAATAATTAATCAGGACTATAGCCAATTAATTGAATTAATTAGGGCTAGGGGATGACATAGATCAATTAGGTAATGCTTAATTACTTAACTGATAATGCTCTAAGAAGGCACTAAATGTGATTAGTTGTGTTAATTAGATTTAGGTGTCTACATTTTGCCCCTCTTGACATAGTATTAGAATAATTCTATTTCGAAGACATTTAAAATAATAGACGATGCGAAGATGTGGACGTAGGAAACGAAGTTTCCCCAGAGTAATGATTAGGATAGAGTTAGGATAGGATGACCAGGATGATGCCCCCTCGAGAGGGCAACAGGGAGAAAAGGCAAAGCCCTGGCGGCATCTCGAAAAGAGACGGCCAAGAGAGATAGGATAGAAGAAAAAGGAAGGGGGGATAAAAGAATGAGGGATGTGATAGTTAGGTTTGTATCAAGGATGAAGGATTAGGTATGGGATTAGGATTTGATTGGAATAAAAAGGAAATGCTATTTTGGGGAGCAGATGGGGGTGATTTTTTTCTTGAAGCTTGAGTGAGGGGTATTCCAGGATGGAATACATCCATGTAGTTGAGCACTTATTTTGATATAGCAACGCTAGAGACTATGCCAAGGTTACTAGGAACACGAGGCCTTGTCACCGGTGTTGCAGAGGACTGAAAAAACAAACATGCGAGGGTTTCCCCAGCATCACACATGGGTCCCAAAAAAACCCATGGTGTAAATGATGCTGGAAAATCCCACAAGCAAACAACATTTCCCAAGTGTAGCATGCAAACCCAAACGGATTACATAAATGCAAGGGTCATATCCGACTGACTCACAAGTAAACATCAAAAATATCAAGTTCCCTATCCTAGGTGCATCCATTCGCAGCGTACCATGATATAAAAAATTGTGGCAACTTTGAGGAGGAGAACAACTGAAAAGAATCCGGAATGATAATCAAGAACCAAAATCAAATTTCAAGATCAAAAATTCAATAACAAGACGCCTTTTGCCAGAGAGATCAACGATATGGGATAATGATCAGATTGAGATTAGGTCAAGAGGAAGGATACATCCTACAAGACCCTAGTGATGATGATGATCTAGATTTAGGTCAACGAGAGGAAGGATACATCCTCAAGGACCCATTTCCAGAAAGATGATTGGATTTAGGTCAACAAGAGGAAGAATACACCCTCAAGGACCCATTTCCATGGAGAGGTCATGTGTGTATCTGATTGGCCAAAAGATGTGATGATGATCAAATTTATGAAACAAGATTTTGTCATAAGGAACTTGTTGAAGCACAGGATTCGGAATGGAACTGGATCACTTTCTGCAAGGAGATCGATCAAGGACGCGAGATATGTACAAGCGGGACTAGATACAAGACTAGACTGACAAGGACACGATATTTACAAGACTGAAGCTCAAGGATTGGGATAGGACACCATATATAAAAATGGGACAGGCGATTATATATAGGAAGGATATGTACAAAATCTCAGGATGTAGGATAGGAGGACTAATGCTGACTGATGCGAGCGATAATGGAACATCTAGGAAATATAGGTAAGGATTAGGCAAAAGTGGAGTGGAATGAATGAGATGGAGGAGAATGAGAGTTTGATAGATAATGATATGGCCCACTATGTGTGACACCTGATTGCTAGGTTTTCACCACACATACTTGTCTAAGGTGCCTAATGGCCAAGTTTTCACCATTGGATGAGTGATTTCTCTTGATCTTCTTTCTTTTTTTTTTGCTATCATCAAGGTGTCTGTGTACCAGATTTTCACCAAGACAATGAGTTTTTCAAGACTTTTTACAATGTTTTTTTTATTTTTCAGATTAATTGGAACAACTAATCAACTGCTAGGCATAGAAGCACCTGAGATGAATGATATTGATTGGATAATTCAGGGGTTCTCCTTTAGGAGTAGATAACTGATATGCCCTAGAACTGAAGCATGCAGTGACAATATATTGGCTTTGCCAGGTAACTTCAAACTTACCCTTCTTTTCCTGATTAGCACCCACTTTTTGATTCTCTTTGAGCACAAAGTCCCCTACCTGGAGCTGGCGTGGGTGAATCTACTTATTATAGCTTCACTTTAATCTGTTCTGATATACGACAAAGTGGTCATATCCTTGTTGGCGCTTTTCATCAAGGAGATCAAGCTATGTGAGTCTTTCTACTATGTAGTCTTCATCTGTAATTAGGTCTTTGAGAGATACCCATAAGGATGGTAGTTTGACCTCAATTGGTAAGACAACCTTGACACCATAAACAAGGGAATATGGAGTGGTTCCTGTGGGAGTGTGGAAGGAAGTGCGATAGGCCCAAAGGGCAGGATTAATTTGGAGGTTCCAGTCATGACTAGTATCATTGACAACCTTCTTTAGGATTTTTACAAGTGTTCATTTGGTTGCCTCAGATTGGTCGTTACCCTATGGGAAATATGGGCTAGAGAAGTGATGATGGATGTGGAGGCGCTCACACAAATTGACCATATGCTAATTTTCAAATGGCGAACCGTGATCTGTGAAAATGGTGGATGGAATGCCAAAGTGGCAAATGGTGTGGTATAGGATAAACTTGGAGATTTGGATGCCTGTCGTAAGGGTAAGTGGGATTGCTTCAACCCACTTAGTAAAGTATTCAGTTGCCGTGATGATAAATTTGTGTCCCTCAGAGGACAATGGAGTGATCTTACCAACGAGGTCGAAACCTCAACATGAGAATGGCCAAGAACGCGCAATAGGATGTAGCTCTTGTGCTAGTGCACGGATCATATTTGCATGCTGCTAACATGGTAAGCAATTTTTTACAAATTCACAGGCATCATGTTCCATAGTAGGCCAATAATACCCAACTCTAAGAAGCTATTTAGCTAGGACAATGCCACTCGTGTGTGTACTGCAGATTCCAGCATGCACTTCTCGCAATGCCTGGGCAGCTTCAACTTCATCTAAACACCTACAGAGAACATTGTGATAACCACAAAAATATAAGGTGTCGGCTACAATGGTGTAGCAGGAAGCTCTTCGAATAAGGTTTTGGCGTTGGGTGTTTGTTAGATGGGGGAATATGATACCATTCGTTAGATAAGCATGGATGTCATGATACCATGGGGACTAAGGACCAACCAAGACACAGACCTGATTAATGTCATCGCTCTCATAAGCTAGCGCATGAAGTTGCTCAACCAAGAACTCGTACTGCATTGCATCATGTAGTATTTCTAAAAGAGACCCGATCGTAACCATTGCATCGACAGCTTTGTTTTGTAGATGTGGCACTTGGGTGATTTGCAGATTGATGAAATGCTCCTTTATTTTATCTACCATCTCTTTGTAAGGTAACAACTTATCATCTTTTGTTTGGAATTCATCTAACACTTGCTTTATGATTAGTTGAGAATGACCAAAGACTTGGATATCCGTGATGTTCCACTGGATGGCCATGCTGAGTCCTGCAATCAGTGCCTCATATTATGCTATGTTTTTAGTGTAAGGAAATCCCAGTTTTAATGATTTTGGGATGTAGTCACCTTGTGGGGTAACAAACAAGATTCCTGGCCCAGAACCATGAGATGTATATGAACCATCAAAGAATAACTTCCAGGCTGGTTGTTCTTCGATCATGCTTAGATGTTCATGGGGAAACTCCATGACTAATGGATATGCGTCGATCAATGGTGCCTCTGCTAACTGATCTATGATGACTTGACCTTTGATGGCTTTTCTGTCGATATATTGGATGTCAAACTCACTGAGAAGCATTACCCATTTAGCCATGCGGCCTATGAGAGTTGTTTTAGATAGCAGATACTTGAGTGGGTCTACTTTTGATATAAGCTTGACTATGTGACTGAGCATGTAGTGACCAATCTTTTGAGTGGCGAAGACCACTGCTAGGCATGCTTTTTCCATTGGTGTATAATTTAGCTCATAACCCACCAAAGTGCGGCTGATGTAGTAGATAGCATGCTCTTTTCCATTGTCATCTAACTAGGCCAGGAGTGCCCCTAGTGTTGTTGTTGTTGCAGATATATATAATATGAGAGGTTTTCTTGGTGTAGGCGACACTAGAATAGGTGAATTTGCCAGATATTCCTTGATTTTGTCAAAGCTTCTTTGGCATATAGGATCCCATTTGAAACTATGATCTTTCCTCAGCCAATGCGTGAAAGGTTGGCATTTGTCTTCAAGCTATGATATGAAGCATCACACTAACTGAAGCTTTCCTTGTAGACTACGCAATTGTTTGAGTGTCTTTGGCAAAGACATTTCCACAATTGCTTTAACTTTTTTAGGATCTATCTCGATGCCACGTCATGATACGATGAAGCCAAGGAGCTTTCCTGATGTAACTCCGAAGACACATTTCTTTGGATTTAGCTTGAGACCATAATGTCAAAGTTGATCAAACACTACCTCTAGATCATTTAGGTGATCCATTCTATTTTTTGATTTAGCCAATATATCATCCACGTAATCTTCAAGGATCTTATGGATCATGTCGTGGAAGATGACGGTCATGGCCCTTTGATATGTTGCTCCAGCGTTCTTGAGCCCAAATGGCATCATGTTGTAACAGAAGGTACCCCATGGGGTTGTTAATGTTGTCTTATGTTGATCTTATTTTGCTATATGGATTTGATTATATCCTAAAAATCCATCCATGAGAGACAACATCTCATGTCCGATAGTGAGGTCCACTATCATGTCGATATTAGGCAATGGAAAGTCATCTTTTGGACATGCTTTGTTGAGATCTCGAAATTCAGTGCAGATTCTGATGAAGTTATCTGGCTTAGAGACTGGGAACATATTTGAAATCCAGTCTGGGTAATCTATCGCTTTGATGATTCTAGCTGCTAAGAGCTTTTCAAGTTCTATTTTGACCATTAATGCAACTTTGGGATGCATTTTCTGGAGCTTTTGTTTGACAGGTTTAATGTTAGGATCCATGGATAAATGATGTACTACAAGTTTTGAATCTAAGCCAGGCATGTGAGACTAGGACCATGCAAAGATGTCTGGATATTCTCTTAAAAGAGTTTTGAAGGCCATTTCTTCTGCTTCTGTCAAGGATGATGCAATGTGAGTGAGGCAAGGCTAGTCCTCTGTACCCAAATTAACAAACTGGGTTTCCTCAATGAGAATAGATGACTGTTCTGACATGTAATCATGGATGATAGGGAGAGGAGAATCTCCATCTCCTGGCACCTCAGAAAGGTTTTCACCAGGAGATACACCTTTTATTTTTTCTTTTTTCTAATCTGATAGTTCCCCAGAAGGGTTTTCACTAAGAGATACATTTTTTTCTTTTCAATTTTGTGGCTAGAGTCCTCCTCTCCCCCAAAGTATGCTTCTAGGTTCAAGGTGTATACATGTGTGGAAGTCTACCCCCAATCTGGTTGTTGATCTGTATCTCCCATGAAGTTTCAAACTCGTCTATCGAGACGATGCTTGGTTGGTCCCAGTTAATGAGTTTGGGATGGAGGAGTGGAAGGTCAATGAAGTGGAGGGATAATTGGCAAAGGATGGAGTTACCGAGGAAAATTTCATCATCAATATCATCATAAGCTCTCACAATTTTCTCTTTCAGGATATTTTTGAATTCGCATATGTTACCCAGGGGAATGTGATAGGTTAGACTGGTTTCCTTAGTGCCCCAGTCATGTTCTGGCCAAGGAAAGATGTATCATGTTCAAATCCTAGACCAATGTGCTTTTGAAGTTTGGAGAGCACAATGGGGGCTCTCATGCCTTGTTCTTCAGAGCCTAGTCCACCTCCTAGATAGTGCCACTTTTTGGTGACCAATTTGTGAGAAGAGGGGTATTTATCTTTGAAGTGATTCAGGAGGCCACTATCAGGAGGTGTCGGATATTTGTAGAGCCATTGATTGATATCAGGTGTTATTTCTTGGCTATTTGGAATGTCATGAGAAAGAAAGGTGGTAGGACCCAATTGCATTAGTTCAGGTGGCTTTTTCTCAATGTAACTGGATGGATGCCCATGGGTATGTGGATCAGCTGGGAGGGCTCCAACAGTGAAGGCATCAGTTAGACTATATTCTCCACAACCTTGGTGGTCGATCTTGAAAGTGGATAGAGTGGATACAAGGATGGTTTTTGGATTTGGAAGGGTTGTGGAGGAACTGGAGATAGATGTGCCAAGGTCAGTCCCAGGACAATGATTTGAATCTGGATGGGAGGCTTCCAACGCATGGTAGTATGTGAAGGGCTTGGGATCTGCATGGATAGTGATCTCAACTTCATTGTGTGGAAACTTGATACACTGATGATAGGTGGAAGGGACGGCCTACATAGAGTGAATCCATGGGCATCCAAGGAGGATGTTGTATGGGAGGTCAAGATCGACCACATGGAAAATTATCTCTTGTACTGTCGGGCCCAGTTGAATGGGCAAGGAGATTGTACCTTATGATGTTCATTCTAGATTGTCATAGGCTTTGATTGTGATGACATCATTCATGATATCAACTTCAGTGTATCCCAGTTCCTTTAAAAAATTTAAAGTACATAGATTCAAAGCCGAACCATTATCTATCACGACTCTCTTAACAACAAAGTTTCAGACCATGACGGCGATGGGAAGAGGGAGGATATGATCAGGCTCAATAGATGGCATGTCAGTGGGTTTAAAAGAGATAGCATAAGATGTGGATAAGTGACCCACAAGGTTTTGAAACTGACTGGGATCTATGTTGTTGGGAACATGTGGCTCTTGCAAAGATTTCTTCAAGATCTCTTGATGGACTGGTGATGTGCACAAGAGATCCAAGATGGATATTTGGTCGGGTGTATTCCCTAGATGTTCCAATAAGTTATATTGTTCCCTAGAGGATGAGGCAGTACTCGCATCAACAATAGTTATACGTCCATAATGTGTGGTAACAACACAATTAGTATCAATGCCTTTCACATGAATGACATTGACAGATGGCTCGACTTGGGATATACAACTGATGATGCTACCATACTCAACATGAGTGGTAGTGTTATTACTGGTATGGGTGCTTTGTTTTACTTTGTCCTGATTGGATGTTGAAGCAATGTGTGTGTTGGTAGGTCCCATGTTATTGTCATGGTTTGGGAACGCATTTTGATAGATCTTCAGATTGCTATTGGGTGAGGTTTTGTTTGTAGAATCTACTTCAATATCCTTGCGATCAATTAGGTCTTGAAGTAGTGTTTTAACTTCATGCACTTGATCATGGCATGTCCTTTAAGATAGTGGTAGCCACAATATTCGTTGGCATTGAACCATTACGATTTTGGAGAAGAGTCATCAAAAGGTTGTGTCGGTGGAGGATATACTACCAGGTTTGCTGCTGCCATTCTTCAAAAAATAACATCGATAGGTTCACCCAAAGGGGTGAATGTGCGCTTAGGTGCATTTTGATCTCTTCTCGGTCTGCTCTGTCCTTGCTGGACTGATATTGCATTGGTCTGATGCTGGAAATGTTGGGGATTATGCTGATAATTGGGTTGGCTAGCTTGCTGTAGACATATGGTTTTTTGTGGCGTGGGTTGGTGGTGGGTTTCTTGGTGACATGCTAGGGGAGGTGGAACTTGTTGATACTGCGGTTGCTGATAGGTCAGTGTGGGGGAATTCTATTGATAGTGTGGTGGTTGTTGGTATGCCTACGCTGGAGAATTCTACAGATAGTGTTGTGGCTGTTGGTATGTGGGAGTGGATGCTTGAGGACCTGCCATAAAAATCTAGACATGTTTAGTGTTAGTGGCTCCATCAGTTATGACATTCTTGTTTTTGTTCCAATATCTGGAGCAATCATTGTTGCCTCTGTCAGGTTGTGATTCTTTATAGTGCTTTATGGCACCATCTTCTACAAGACCTCTTTTAAGATCCATGCATTTGATTCTGATGTCTTGATAGGTCTGTATACAATTCATGCACATAGGATAGGCAAGCTTGGGATGAAGGTTGTTAATAAAGATCTTGATGAGATATTGCTCAGGGGGTTGATAGGACAACCTTGTGATAAGTCCTTGCCAGTGTTGAAGGTAATCTGCCAAGCTTCCTCCTCCCTTCTATTTGTAATTACATAAATCAAGCAGGGAGAGTTAATTCTCAACATTGTGTGCGTATTGGGCCACAAAATTCTATGATAGTTCGACGAAAGTAGAGATTTTTCCATAAGGGATCTTGTAGAACCACTTAAGAGCAGTCCCTCCTAAGCTTTTGGGAAATAGCCTCATGAGGAAGTTATCGCTATAGGCCACTTCTTGGCATGCCATGTAGAATTATTTCATGTGGCTCACAAGATCACCCTTCCCCTGATATTTGTCAAACTTGGGCATTTCAAAGTGCTTGGGAAAGGGTATGGCATTGATAGATCTATCAAATAGGTAAGGACAAACATCCTCATATTTGAAGGTCTTTGCTTCAGTTCCAACACGTAGCTCTTTTAAAGCATTCTTCATTTCTTCCCATTCTGAATTGGCTGGTGGGGGATTGTTATTTGCTGGCATGTTGATCCCGCTCATGAGATAGGGGTCGAATGGAGCTGGTGAATACAGAGGGTTTTGCGGAGGGTATTGCGGTGTTTGGTCAATATAGATAGGTTGTTGGGGTGATGAGAACTGTAACTGAGGGGAATAGTGTGATGGAGGGGGTGGCAATGCATGTTGTTGTTGTTGTATCTATTGGAAGTAGGCCTGTATCTGCTGAGGTGTTGGATAAGTGAGCTGAGGTGACTGTGCACTTGCATTGGGTGGTGGTGCCATATTACCGAAGGATGGTAGATAGGTATTCTGAGGTGGAATGCCCCCAGTGGGTGGAATGAAGTAGTTGGGATTGATGGGTGCATTGGTTTGTTGTGGTGGAGGGACTGGTTGTGAGGTAGTGGAAGATAGCATAGCCAGGTAATTGGCATAGCTGGTTTGTGGCTGCTAGGTAGATAGGGTGGTAGAGTGCGTACTTGAAAAAGGATTTGTAATTTGTTGTAGAACCTATGCAATGAGTGGATTGGGATTCTGCACTGATGGTTGTGGTTGCTGGGTAGGTTGAATAGGAGGTGGTGCTACAGTGAAAGGGCTATACTGTGGTTGTACATGAGAAGCAAAGGGGTTTGTGCTTTTTGGCTAGGATTATTGGGGTTTTTGCTGCGGAAGAGGTTGCTATTGTTGGATTGGTTGTTGCTGCAGGATTGCGGGGATAGTAATTTATGTTGAGGCAAAGGGGTTGAATTGTGGTTGTTGTGTACAAGATCTAAATGGATTGGTGGTCTGCTGCTGTGCAGGTATGCCCAAGGCTTGTATGGTGGCTTGGTAGTTATTCCAAGTGGATGAGGAAGCACCTTGTGCTGGTTGACTGTTTTGAGGAAGTGGTGGTGGAGGAATTGGGTTGGATTGTGCTTGCGGAAGAACTCCTAGCATATGTTGTGAGTGTGTTGTTAGTGGAGTGGGGAAAGTGGGCCATTTTGGTACTAAGGGTTGGTTATAGGTGTTGGTAGGTGGCATGCCTATGGTGAAGTATGCTTGCTACTATGGGTATGCTGTGGAGGAAAAGGGAGGAACGTGCATGGAGATTTGAGTGCTTTGATGCTGCGAACTGGTTGCTACATTTTGAATGGGCTAAGTGGAGATGGGTGGAATATTGGTTTGCGGAGTGTTGATTGGTGGTGGTGGGAATTGTGCAACAAATGTTGGGATTTCTTGGGAAATCGGAGAGACTATGTTTTCAAGAGGCACATGCACTTGCATAAAGATGGGATGTATTGCTTGCGTTGTAGATGGTGGATTAGGAGGAAGGGCTCCCATGACTACAAATGAGGTAGATGGAGGTGTTGTGTGCACTATGGAAGGTGGGATGGAAGGTTGTATCATCTGTGAGATAAGAGATCCTACCTGCAAGGCTCATTGAAGGGGATCAACAACTTCATTTTGGATGGTATAAGGGCTTGCTCCTGAAATTCCCATAGGTTGTGTGATAAGTGTGGGTATAATCCAAGGTGGGAATTGGATTCCTTGTTGCTGAATATCAATGAGTACTTGATTGTTGTTGCGTCCACTCATGGATCTTACCATGTGAACATGCACTGGATGATTGATGAATGTTTTGATAGTACTCATGGTGGGAATCTCATTAGTGTCTACCCAAATGTGCTGGATAGGTAGGTTTTGTCATGGATCAAAGGAATCCATTGCATTAGAGTGATCTATTGTTGGGTCAGATGAACTAGCTGACTGATTAAGGGCCATGTCTTTCCTCTTCCTAGTGGCTCATGTTATGGGTGGCATGAAATGAATGTCCTAAAGAGTTGGATTCAAGATGCAAGATAAAATGCAAGGATTGTTCTAAAAAGGACTAAGGATGATGATGCTAAGATGATGATCTAGGATGACCCTATCTATGATGATGGGGATGCTTCTTGAAAGACTATGGATGACTTGGTAAAAAAAAAGATTGATTAAGGATTGCTTTCCTAATGTATGATCAAGGTGGATACGATTGTCAAAACCTAGGACAAACTTGTGGTCTTCGGTTTGACAGGATTCTCGATCAATGTGAACCAACCTTTTGCTCAAGGTGATGAGGTTTCACAGACAGAGGGGGTTATCTTAGAATAGTGTGTCATTCTAAAGATACCTAAGATGATGATCCTTAACTTAGGATGAAGGGTAAGCAACTCAAAAAGAGGCTAGGATACCAAGTGAAGGATGCACTTTCTAGGATGATAAGGATTGCTAAAATTTGATGGAAGGTTGCTAGGATGGATCTAGGATTTGCTAAGATTGGTTTAGGATTAACTAGGATAGTTTAGGATTGGTTTAGGATTGATAAGGGATGGTTTAGGATTGAATACAAATTTATGCTAGGATTATGCTTTGGATGATGTGTGATGTGTTTCTAGGGATGACAACTAGGGAAGTCCTAAATGTAGGCAAAGTGATCTAAGAAGAGGAAGAGTGACTGATTGTAGTGATGAAGCTGCTAGGCATACTGTGTGAAATCAAGTATGTGTTTTGCATGAAAAACTGGATGATAGGCTGGATTGGTGGAGCACTCAAAGTGAATGAAGCCGTTGTTGGTGCGGAATTTCTGTAGAAAACAAAGAATTGTGTAGTTCTACTAGACCCTCTCGTATTCCTCAAGTTTGTGGTTTTCTACTTTAATGATTTCAATGATATATTGATATTTCTTGGCCTCTTTGGTTATGGCCTTTTGTTCTCGGTAGATATGTGGCAAAGGAGTCTTCACTTTTTGATGCTTGGTGGAATGGGACATGAGTTCAATCTTATAATTTTGTAGGCAATGACTATGACAAGTGTGCCTTGGATCATTTTTGCTTTTGGAACAAGTGATGAACTTTTGGAATTTGTGAGAAAAAATCTTGCAAGAGGCAAAGAAACCTTGCAAGAAGCATGAAATGTCGATCTCCTTGGAAAAAGAACTTTCAAAACTTTTAGATTTGTGTATGTTCAAGAACTATTTTGCACAAGGTTTGTAACACTAAAAACATGTACAAGCACTTTCTACCTTAAGGATGCAGTGAGCTTGAAAACCTTTGTCTGCATACGTAGGCACACACACAAGAGATAATCAGAATACGACCACCATCAAGCATGCTATGGCTCCATGATGTCACATTAGCTGACTCCAAATGATTAGGGTGGCATGAATGTGCAAATTTCTTAGGGAAGTTACTATCTTCCTTGCCTAGCCAATTATCAAGCTTTCAGGGATGGATCAGGTAGGTTGCTAGATTGATTAGTTGATAGTATTTCCATGGTGTCCCCGCAATTGGTTTGTACAGCGTGACTCACTTAAGATCCTAGTTCAATCATGTCGATATGTTGGGGAGTTCACCCAGTCTGGACTACCATTGAACATGACCCACCTGAGCTTGAAAGGATATAGATGCTCTTTTGGTTAGCGCCTTATTTATATACCAACCGAAGGATTTTACCGGTTTGGGGTCATTCTCCATAAGGACTCATGCTTCTTCTGGTCAGGCCACTCTAAGTAGATCTGAATATTTATCAATAGTAGATCTACAAAAAAATTTTGAACGGTCACAATCACCTTTTCTTGCACCAATGACCACGAGAGCCAATGGGAGAGGATAGTGAAAATGTAGACACCTAAATCTGATTAACACAAATAATCACATTTAGTGCCTTCTTAGAGCATTATCAGTTAAGTAATTAAGCATTACCTAATTGACCTATGTCATCCCCTAGCCCTAATTAATTCAATTAATTGGCTATAGTCTTCATTAATTATTAAAAGCAACCAATAGCTTAATAATTAATTAAAACCCTATTCCCCTATTATTGAATGAATATGTTATTTATGTAATTCAATTCATTAATATTCCCCTTAACCCCTAACCTAACCTATCTCAACCACCTAACCCTGAGTTCAAACTCAACCCAACCCCTTCACACATGCTAACCTAACCAATCCCAACCCCTAACCTTGAGTTCAAACTCAACCTAACCCTTTCACACATGCTAACCTAACCAATCCCAACCACCTAACCCTAAGTTCAAACTAATCCCAACCTCTTCACACATGATAACCCTTCCTTATCCCCCTAATAACCCTTCTTATCTCCTAACCCTAATCCTAATTCTATCCCTAACCTTGTCGCATTCCTAATCCTTGATTAGGAACTCAACCCCCAAAGTCAAAGTCAATAATCTCAAGCCATGCTTATCCATAAGAACAAATATCTCTTACACCCTCTTTATGAGCCTTATCTTCTAGAGGCTTCTTGGTCCATTTCCCTAAATGGTCACATTCCTCCCTACTTTCAACCCAATAATATTGTGACAAGTGTCACAATTTGATGCACTTTAAGAAGCACAATCCATGTGCTCTCTTCTAGTGGCATCCTAACCTCTCTTTAGCTTTGCATCTGAACAACCCATTTTCAACCCCATTTCCTATAAATAGAAGGCTCATTCCTTCACATTTCATTAATCTTTTGAAGTAATATCATAATGTCAGTTTTAGCTTAGATATTCCAATCTTGAAGAGTAAACTTATAATGCCAGTTTAGAGAACGTACCTTTGAAGCTTGGAGCACATCTTGAGCACACATCCATAAGCATGAACACATCAAAAGGGGAGCTTAGATTCAGTTTGAGGAGGTTTGCACTTCCTTTTTTCCTTATTGTTTAAGTTTTTCTTTTTTGATTCAATCATGTATGTAGCTTGTTTATTTAGTTGTAGAATGCTTTAATCTGATTACCGTGTTCCTTTACAACTAGATTTTCCCTTCTTACATTCTGGCACGCTTGGTGGGACCCACTTCACAGGTTCTTTTTCATTGTTTTTCTTGCAAACTAACCCTCTAAGCTAATGTGTTTTTTTTTGTTTGAGTATGTTTTGCAAGCTCTTATTTTCTTTTGTACATTGAAAAGGGCAAGAAGACTATATTCCTTCTATATTATTTCTAATTTCACTCTATTACGCTTCCACGAATATCATTGATATGCAAACAAGAAGACTATATTCCTTCTATCTTCTTTCTACTTTCTCTCTATTACCTATTTGTTGAAATAGGGTGTATATCACTAGGACCATTATTTGTAAAAACATGGGGGGAAGGCACTGTAAACCTACAATAATACTCCCTTACTTCTAATTTTCATAGCTTACATTCTGGCATGCCCGATGGTCTACGGGTTAGCCATCTAGTTTAGTAAGAAAGCACATAATCTTTTAATTAAAAAAATTCCCATTTCACTTTTTGGTGTTTAAAAAGAACAGTGTATGCACTCACATCATTTCACACTTGGTTTTGGGTTTCAAAGTCAACAAAATTCAAAGTCAAAGTCAATAAAAGTCAAAGTCAACAAAAGTCAATGTAAAAAAAGTCAAATTCAACAAAAGTAAAAAATCAACAAAAGTCAACATTTTTTTTGGGCTTAAAATGAACATGCACAAAATCTTGAATGCTTTAAGGATATGAACAATCAAACATTTGATTTTGGGTTTAAAACTGAACAATCAAATCACACATCTTGTTTTTGCATCTTAAAATTGAACTAACTATCAAACACTTTGCTTTTTGGGTTTTAAAATTTGACAAAGAAATCACACATTTCCTCTTGGGTTTAAAATCGAACAATAAAACAAACTCAATCTCGAATGCATAAAGACAAATTGAACAAGGCAAACAATATCTCACTTTGGTGCTCATAAAAAGAACAAACTTGCGAGTTCATTTCAGTTTTAGATCAAACACACATTGGTTAACTTATCAGAAATCAATAGTGTGTCTTATGTGTTTGTTGCACTTGCACAAACTTTTGTAGAGTGCAACCTCACTTCACACACTATCCTCTCCCATTGGCTTTTGTGGTCGTTGGTGCAAGAGAAAGGTGATGGTGCAAGAGAAAGGTGATTGTGAACGCTTGATCTTTTTCTAAATCTTCTTAGAGGGGCCTGTCTAGAGGAAGCACGAGTCCTTCTGGAGAAATGACCCCAAATTGATAAATCCTTCGGCCGGTATAGAAATAAGGTGGACTTAAAGGTCTGTCTATATACCTTCAAGCTTGGGCAGGTCGTGTTCAATGGTAGTCCATACTCAGTGAATATCCTCAGCATACTGGCATGGTTGAACTAGGCTCTTAAGTGAGTCATGTCGTACAAAACGATTGCAGGGACACCACAAAAATACTAGCAACTTATAAATCTAGCAACCTATCTGATCCATCCCTGAAATCTTGATAATCAACTGGGCTAGGAAGATAGTAACTTCCCTAAGAAATTTGCACATTCGTGCCACCCTGAGCATTTGGAGTTGGATAATATGACATCATGGAGCCATTGTGTGCTTGATGGTGGTCGTATTCTGATTAGCTCTTGTATGTACACCTACGTATGCAGACAAAGGTTTTCAAGCTCACTGCATCCTTAAAGTATAAAGTGCTTGTATGTGTATTCAGTGTTACAAAACTTATGCAAAACAATTCTCAAACATGCACAAAACTGAAAGTTTTGAAAGTCCTTTTGCCAAGGAGATCGACATTTTATGCTTCTTGCAAGGTTGCTTTGCCTCTTGCAAGATTGTTTGCTCAAAATTCTCAAGATCATCATTTATTCTACAAAACAATCCAAGGCACACTTGGCGTAGTCACTGCCTCATCCTAAGTAGTATCAGATTGAGCTCATGTCCTATTCCATCAAACATAAGAAAGTGATGCCAATCCTCGATATCACCAAGTTGTTCACCCAAGCCTCCAAATATTTTCATCCTAGGTTCATAATTATGTCCTTACTCTCTTCCAACATCAGTTTCTTCTAGTGTCATCAGGTCCTTCTAGCAAAGCCATCTCTTCCAATCCTCCATCCTTTCCATTTTCTTCCGAGTCAATCCTTCTTCCAATCCTAATCTAAAGCTAAATCCTAATCTGAACTTCAATCTTCTATCTATCTTCATCCTTTCTTCCTATCCAACTCATCTGCATCATCATTTCACAACTCTTTTATGAGGAGTTTGGTCGTACCACCCCTTTTTTGACTTTATCCCATTTCGATGATGATGATATGGTTGATCATGACACATATATTGAAAGTCTTTGCAAGCTCACACCTACATCCTATCTTGATGATGAAGGTCTTGTTGATCATGATACATATATTGAAAGCCTTAGAAAGCTCTCACCTGCATCCTATTCTGATGATGATGATGATATGGTTGATCATGATGCATACTTTGAAAATCTTAACAAGCTTGGTCCAAGCATCTCCCAAAATCCAATTATTTCTCCACACTATCCCGTCATGCTGCCATGCACACCCACTAGCACTCCTTATCATACCTTTGACAAGGGAAATCCTTCTTATCCTCCATCCACATCTCCTTCTTATACATACATGCATCCATCTTATCCCATGGTCATATCCCACCCTCCGTCTTTCCATAAAAACACTACTAGATACATCCCTAATCCTAATCCCCCATCTCATTATCCTCCAACCCATGTTCAAATCCCTAATCCTAGTCCTCTATTTCCTCCAATCCATCACCAGACTTCCCATGTTATTGTTAATCTACCATCCACTCTATCTTACCCATCTACCCCATCTTATCTCACTCGACCATCTCCAATTCCTACCTACATTAACACATATTCCATACCTCAATCCATCCCTCCTCTCCCATTATTTAGTCAATTAAGTTCACAAACCATTTCCACACCTACCTATGTGAACTATATAGCCATACCATCTCCTACATCCAACTCTACACCATCATTCAACCATACAAGTTCACAAGACATTGCCGCATCTTCATCTGTGGACTATCCTAACTTCCCACCATCTACACCTACAAATTCTCCATCTCTGATACGTAAGTCTCCAAGGAGTTTCACAAGGAAGCCAACAGAAAATCCATCTCTTTCAGAGTCACGTTATATCACTCCCCCATGGGAAAACACTAGTGATGAAGTCCTTCCATCTCCCGCACCCATCATTACTCTTCCATCTCCTACACCTATCATTTCCCTTCCAAATCTCATACTTATTGATCCTCTTCCACCCCTCACACCCAACATGCCTCTTCCATCTCCCACACCCATCATTCCTCTTCCAGATCTCATACTTTTTTATCCTCTTCCATCTCCCATACCTATTATTTCCCTTCTAGATCTCATACTTTTTTATCCTCTTCCATCTCCTAGCACCATTGAAGTCCCCTCATCTGTTGAATTCATCCAATCTTCATCCCCATCTTCTCCTCCTGACACTCTCCACACCCCATCTCATGAACTTCATGCATCCACCCTTCTTCCCTCTCCAATGGAATCAACCATCCCTCCATCCACCCCATTTGAAGAATCCATCCATTCATCCAACCCATTTGCAGAATCCATCCATCCATCCAACTCATTTGAAGAATCCATCCATATATCCCCCATCACACCACCCACATCAATCCAATAATGTCAAGACCTTGTCCAAAAGCATGCTAAAGTATCCATTGACTTGAACAAAAATTATCTTGATCCATCAACTCCATCTCAAGATCCTATCCTTCCATCTCCTTCGACTTCAGATCCATTATCCTATCTGAATCAAGATCCAAGCATTCCCTCCACTCCATATCAAGATCCTAACATCCCCCTCCATCCCTTACCTGATCCATCCACTCCACTTCCTAATCCATTTCCCTTCACTCCCCCATCTCAAGATCCTATCCTTCCATCTACTCCAACTCTAGATCCATTATCCTATCTGAGTCAAGATCCAAGCATCCCATCTACTCCACTTCCTAATTCATCCACTCCTTCAAATCAAGATCCTCCCACTCTACCTCTTCCATCTAAAAATCCATTACTCCATCTGAGTCAAGATCCAAGCATCCCATCTCCTCCGCTCAATGATCCTTTATCACCCCCAATTCCAACTATCCCACCACCATTACTCTATCCCCTTGGTCTACTTACATTCATCTGTGGTGGTCCACTTAAAGCAACAGAAATAAATTTCATGTCCACCATTTATACTCCTCTTGATAATGGACTCACATCTTATTCCTTAAATGAAAAGTATCTTAACGTGGCTTGAATGCTAAAAAAATGGAATTATCAAGGTAAAGGCTCAGGCCTAAGTGAGAAAGGTATACTGGAGCCCATCTCTGTCACAGAACATCCACGATCTTGTGGTCTTGGTTGCACACCTCAGGATCCTTCATCCAAAAATATTAGTATAACTAAAGAAAATTTCAAGAGTGCTTTCAAACCCTCCATTGCATCTTCCTATCATCCCTCTAAAGCATATAACACCATCCCCGCTCCTCCATCCTTGCAACCCAAGACAACCTACCACATTCCTCCTTCATCCTCTTAATCCATTTTGGGCCCCTATCTCCCAAAATCTCATCCCACATCTCATCCCACTCCTTCCTTCATCCATCAATCCCATATAAAAAAATCCTACCACTTACATTCCTAATCATGATCAACAAAGGCACATAACCATGCGCCCCATCCACTATCCTACCTCCACCAGTCCATCCATATTTCCTCCATCTCATGAAAGTTCTCATATCTCTTCCAATGCTACTCACTATAATTTGGATTCCAATTCACCAATGCATAAAGCTACATATCCACAATCTAAAGATTGTCATGTCCACTTCAAGCAACATGCTCCATAAAAAGCAAATCCAATCAAATAATGCATTACATCCCATAGGCCACAAAATCCCACCAAAGCAAAAGCAAAAACTATGTGGATCCCAAAGCAAAAAGATGACATGCATCTAAAAGAAAAATCCATTGTGGCATATGAGGTTACTAATCCTCTATCTAAGAATTCCTCTCCTCCATCTTCAAAATCTATTTTGGGTCCTTATGTCCCACACCTTCCTACCATCTTTTTTCCTCCATCATATCCACAAGTACCATATGCTTCACATTCACTCTTCCCACATCCCTCGCAACATGTTCCAATGTTGATCTTGACAACATCCCCCTATCCCACTCACTTTCCATCATTTTATCTGCAACTATCATATCCCCTATCCCACCTATCTCCCCCCGCATAACTATCTCATACCTTCATTTTCCTAAGACACTCTCCCACATAAAGTTGTACCAACATATCGTGATCAGCACCAAAAGCAAAAGCAGAAAAAAGCAAAAAAGCAATGCAAAAAGCAAAAAACAAAAAAACAAAAAAAAAGAGAAATCAATTCATCCACTAGTGAAAACTTGGCAAACAAGCACCTTGGATAAGTACCATGATGAAAACCTTGTAAACAGGCATCATGCGTAGTTCCTCCATCCAGTTTCTCTTCACACTTGGGGGCAAGTTCCTTCTGGACACCATCCATCTACCATCCATATCCTGTCTTGTCATTTTCACTTCCTCTATCCTCCTCTGGATCTTGATGAGAAATATACAGGCCACCATATCTACATTCTTTTGGACATCTCTTGACATCCATCTCCCATCTCCCATCTTTATCCACATATCCTTTTATCCACCCATCCTTCCTTCCATCTATCCTTCTGCACTATCTTCCTCCCTTACCCACCCTTGTTCCTATCTTCCATTCACCTCCATCATCCTCTTATTATCCTCTCTTCCATCCTATCGTATCCCCTCTTAATGCTTCCTCACACACATGACCTATCCTAAGTGGGGCCATTTTGTTTCTTGGTAACATATTCCTTGGAGACGTTCTCGTATCCATCTGTCATTTCCCAATCCTCCTCTCCTATCAACAATCCTTCATCTATCCATCCATTCCTCTACTAAACTCCTTCCATCCAGCGCTTCCCTCTTCACATTCCCCAACATCTCCTCTATCTTCCAATTCCTCTTTTCATATATCCCATCACTTGTTTCTTCCCTTGTCATTGGTATCTAGCTCTAGGCTATCCCCATGCACCCGATGCCATTCATTCCTATCCTAATGTTATTTTCTTCCTACCACTGCATGCAACTCCTATCTGTATCCTCCAGCTATCCAAGAGCACAAGAAAACATCAAGCATTCAATCCACTCATATCTTTAGCCTTGTTTCAAGTCTTGATCACAATCCACTCATCATCATTGGGATGCGTTCTTCCCAATCCTTATCTTTTCTTTGGGATTGCATCATTCCCACATCTAGAGCACCCCATCCGCTATTCCTCTATCTTAGCCTTTTGGCTCAACTGGGGCAACATCATGCATATATGCCTCATCTCATCCTTTCTCTCTAAGATTCCCGTGCTTTTAGTCTGTACATATCTTGTTTGTGTGAGTCCAGTCTTGAGTCTAGTCTCGCTTGTACATATCTTGCATCTTTGGTCGGTCTCCTCATAGAAAGTGATCCATTTCTATTCCAAATCCCGTGCTTCAGCAAGTTCCTTATGACAAAATCTTGGTTCAACAGTTTGATCTCAACACATCTTTGGCTAATTAGTTTAAACAATCATCATCACCATGGAAATGGGTCCTTGAGGATGTATCCTTTGTCTCGTTGACCTAAATCCAAACATCACCAATGAAATGGGTCCTTGAGGATGTATCCTTCTTCATGTTGACCTAAATCAAATCAACATTCCACATCATTTAATCTCTCTAGAAAAAGGCGTCTTGTTATTGAATTTTTTATCTTGAAATTTGATTTTGGTTCTTGGTTATCATTCCTAATTCTCTCGGTTGTTCTCCTCCTCAAAGTTTCCATGATTCTTTATATCATGGTATGTTGCGAATGGATGGACCTGGGATACAAAACTTGATCTTTTTGTTTTCTTCTTGTGAGTCAGTTAGATATGACCCTTGCATGTATGTAATCTGTTTGGGTTCACATGCTGCACTTGGGAAATGTCATTTGCTTGTGGGCTTTTCTAGCATCATTTCGACCATGGCTCTTCTGGGACTCAAGTGTGATGCTGGGGAAACCCTTACGTGTTTTTTGTGTCAGTCCTATGCATGTGGTACAAATTTGACTTGGTTCTTCATACCCTAGTGCATAGTATCATATGCTATATCAAAATAAGTGCTCAAATACATGCTAGTATTCCCTCTCAGAATACCCTTTGCTCAAGCTTCAAGATAATCTCCCCCATCCAAATCCCCCCAGCAAAATCCAAATCCTCAGCAATCCTATCATCCAAATCCTACTATCCCAGCAATAATCCTAATCCTACTATCCCTGTATTGTGTGAAAGATTTGTGTGCTCATCTATGGAGATAAATAGACTTAGTGTGAATCTAAAAACACCTAGGATCATCCCTCCTTAGTTCAACTATTGTTTTCCATTGTTAAAATCGAAAGTTCAAACTAGACTATCTTGATCGTTATCTTAGTTTCAAATCTCATCATCATCAATGGGTCCTTGTAGGATTTATCCTTCCTCTTGTCCAACCTAATCAATCATTATTAGTGGATTTCTTAAGCCCAAGCATATCCTATCTTCATCACCGATCAAGAGACATCAAACTTTTTCCTAGAAATTACCCTTGTAAATACAAGAAACTTGAACTCTCTTCGAGATGTTATTCCTTTTTGTTTTCTTTATATCACTCACTTTGGTTACATCCTGGATAGCATCCTTTCTTTTACACCCCAGCTAAAATCCCATCCCCATTCATAATCCGAATCCCATACCTAATCCTTCATCCTTGATGCAAACCTGACTATCCCATCCCTCATTCTTCTATCCCCCCTTCCTTTTTCTTCTATCCTATCTCTCTTGGCCGTCTCTTTTTGAGATGCCGCCAGGGCTTTGCCTTTTCTCCCTATCGCCCTCTCAAGGGGGCATCATCCTGGTCATCCTATCCTAACTATATCCTAATCATTACTCTGGGGAAACTTCATTTCCTACGTCCACATCTTCGCGTTGTCTATTATTTTAAACATCTTCAAAATAGCGTTATTCTAACACTATGTCAAAGAGGGGCAAAATGTAGACACCTAAATCTGATTAACACATCTAATCATATTTAGTGCCTTTTAGGACATATCAGTTAAGTAATTAAGCATTACCTAAGTGACCTATGTCATCCCCTAGCCCTAATTAATTCAATTAATTGGCTATAGTCCCGATTAATTATTAAAAGCAACCAATAGCTTAATAATTAATTAAAACCCTATTCCCCTATTATTGAATGAATATGTTATTTATGTAATTCAATTCAT
>MU224174.1:91386-127074 GCA_018584345.1 Thuja plicata
AAACATTAATTAAATAAATGAATTAAATATTCATTTATCTTCAAAGAGATAACTCCAATCAGATCACATGGGTTACTCCACCCATCTCTCCAGTTCACATGGGTAACTCCACCCACCTCTTCAGTTCCAAAAGGTAACTCACAATTAGCTTTTTAGTCAACCAAACTCTATCTCCTCTTTACCAGTTGAAGAGGTGGAGTTTACTGATGGCTTCTTGAGTTCTCTTTGATCTCAACCATTCATCTCCCTATCTCTAGGATTGATCTCAACCATTCATATCATCCCCAATTCCTATATAATAAACCCTTCATAACCATTTGAAGGATCCAGGATTTCAAGCTCTCATGTGCCATTACTCCGTCAATTTGGTTCTAGCATTCAAGCCATCTTACGATCACACACCCATTTCAAGTATCAAATTCTCGATGCTTCTCAAGTCATAGACGCTGCCCACACCAATACTGAGCATCAAAAATAGCGTTTCGGAAGTAGTAGAGAGAGACAATAGAAGCTTCAAGCACTTTGGGGTTTGCATTCATTTGTTTTCCTTTCTTTTCTTGTACATTCTATTGGTTAAATTTTACATTATTTGTTATTGGTAGCTTTGTGTATTTGATTTCTATCATTTCAAACCAGTGCTACTAACCCTTGCCTTTGGAAATCTTGGGAACCATGAATCACGAAAGATGAGGTGTACAATTGTAATTAAGTAGTGAGCTTTAGGCAGTGTGCCTGAATGCAAGTTCATTCTTCATCATTGTAAGACAATATTCTATAGAGTATTATCTTATGGGTACCATCCCCACTATGGTTTTTTCCCTAACAAGGTTTCCACAATAAAAATTCATGTTTTATGGTGTGATTTTTATTTTCTTTATGTTCCTGCATGTTACATTTTAGTTTATGCGGTTATCTTTTTGTGGATCATATCTGAATCATTTCATTGAAGTTGAAATTTGTAGAACACTAATTCACCCCCACCCCCCAGTGTTCCCTCCATACAATAGTGCCATAAACCTTATTTTTCAGAGATCCTATGGATTGTGGTAGGTTTAGTTCCTTTATTTGATACCTCTTTTTGTTTGAAAGAGGATGAATTGACTATTTTTCTTCTGGATTGCAAACTTTTCCTCTATAAGTCATCTGAAGCATAGAGCATCTTGATAAAAATTTATTTAAACATGAAAACATTTTCTCAAATATATTCTTCGAGATCATTGATAATGAATTATACAAAATATTAATCTTCCCAAGACAAATAGAACAAAAAGGAATTGAAGAAACAATAAGAGAAAATGGGATTGTTCATCGAAGAGATCATAATTTCGCTATCCCAGTTAAAGGGCGCTTTGTTTAAAGGAAAATTCTATGTTGTAGGCACTTAGATGGTGATGAGTTCAAATCTTCTACAATAAAAAAAAAAAAAAACACTATCCTAATAGAGGATTACTTTATTCAATGCTCTAATTTTGATGTTTAAGAAAGAACAAGATTCCTTATAAAAATTAAAAAGAGGATATGATGTAATTGATGAATGAATTAAATGATTCATAAATTATGTTGACAATGTCATCGAGTAGTGATGTCATTTTATGAGTAGACCAAGTAGATTGAGAAGATAATTCATTCATTTTTAGAGGGAATATAGGTTGAAGAAGATTGATCATGAGAATACTCTCCATAAAATAGAATGAATAAATAAAATGAGCTTAGAAGAATTAAAAATTCAAGACAAAAGCTATATTTATTTGGAAATGTATAAGAATAATTACATTTAGGATTACACTTAAAATTGAATACAAGTTGAATGTATGAAAAAAAGGAAAGTGTACCAATTAATATATGTACTATTAAAGATTGTTTGGCTTGTTTCATAATTTCTCAACATAGACATTTATGAGAGAAGATGCTAGATTCAACAAAGGTCATCAAAGAATATTTTAAGAAAAATATGGCAGAAGAGCTTGATCGGATTATAGAATTTAATAATGTTGTTTATGACCAATGCATAGAAATAAAGGACCATTTCAAACATGCTAAAATAAATGTGATATGGAAAAATAGGTAGAATATTCATATAAATGTTTTAACTATTATAAATTTATATTGAATTGCTAGATGAACTAGAATAAACTAGTATGAATAAGTGTCTAATAGCACTTGGAATGCAAATGGGAAAAAAAACTAAATAAATATTCAAATTTTTGGATGAAAATATTTTTACTATTTTAAAAATGAGAATTAGTTTGATTTAAAATTTGAGTAATTATTTGATCTGATATGTGTTGATAAAAAAAACTTTTAGATGCAAATGGTTCCCACTAAAACTATAAAGTAGTCCTTTGATTTTCAAAGAAAAGATAGAGTGCCTAGGTCACTGAGGGTTTTGCATGAGGTTGACTTGGTTCTTTTCTATAGATTTATCTTTTTAAAAAATCAGCTACTATTAATAAATAAGAATTCATTTTTCTATATGGTGAACTGAAATAGAGGAATTACATTGAAAGTTTTAAAGTAGATAGCTACCAGATGTAATTGGACATTTGTTTTCATGCTTTATAAATGGAGACACTCAACATGGAAGAAATGGTCCTCTTTCTTTTATATTATTATTATTTAAAAAAAATTAATATAGCTTAAGGTTATTTGAAGTTACAACTGTTGGCGAGAGACACTGATATGGATGGTTTGTTTGTTGTCCTTGATGGAAACTATATGTGATTCTTATGGCCACTTGTCATATTTTGGAGCTACCAAAGGATAGAATGAAGATTTGGATAAGTATGGAAAAACTATCACAAAATACAAAGATTGGTATATGGTTTAGTACATATAGGTACAATGGATTTTTGGTCAGTAAACCTAGGAGGAGTTTCAGTAAGGTATATTCTACCTTCTTCTACATTTGAAATAATTAATATTATCAGATGTTTGAGTTATGGCATTCTAAGTATCGATAATATAGAGAACAGTGAAGAATAGTGATAGTATGTTGATGGATAAATCAATGATCCAAATAGATCGATGATTTGATTAGTTTGAGAGTTGTATGATAGAGCCAACATGTATGATGATAGCTATGATTTTTTTCAAGGTTAGGATCGCATTTTGAGCCTGGATCTGGCTGGCACTTCACACATTATTCATATTTTTCTTAAGGTTGACCAATGGAGACATTATCTTTGCAAATGGATATATAATCTCAATTGTTTGTGATGATTTTAAGTAGTGATGGTTGGATATGATATTTATACATGTTGTGTTTGTGGAGGATCAGTAATCAAAGGTTCGATTGGTAGTTGGGAAAATTTATTTTGCAATTATATGGAACTGTGCATGCATAGGTGATGCTACTTCTTAGTTCAATTCTTTTGGATCAATTATTTATTATGGAAGTAAGCCTTTAAGGGTTGTAGACCTCTTTTATTATTTGAGTAGTGAGCTCTAGGTTGTAAGCCTAAATGCATATGCATTCCCCTTATGTACTTAAACCTTTAACAAGCTTATTATTTGTGAAAAAGTAATTAATTGTGGTTTCATCCCAACAGTGGTTTTTCCCTTAATTGGGTTTCCACGCTTTGAAACAATCATGGTGTTATAATGTTTTGTCTATGCTTCTATTGTTTAATTTCAATTATATTTGGTTTATGGTTATGCAATCATTTCAATAAGATAATTAAGCTTGGAATACTGATTCACCCACCTCTCAGTGTCCCTCAATCCTAACAAATGGTGTTAGATCCTTATACCTCAGAGGAAGTCTAACAACTTGAGAAGGATCCTGATGGCAAATTTAACAATTTCTAGTAGTGCTCAAAGAAATCTCTTAGTTGCACTTGAAGATCTTGACAAATCAAATGCTCATATCCTAGAATTGGAAAAGAGACTCAAGGATGCTGAAAGCTTTATTGATAATTTGAAGGAACAATTGAAAAAATCTAGGGATAAAAAGAAATATCGCATTGAACAGTTAAAGAAAAAAAGAAGCACTAATGAGTCAGAAGCCTTAAAAGAGAAATTAGATGAATGTGAACAGATCACAAAAGATAGAGATAATCTGAAGCATGAAATGGAAGCTATGGTAATGAAGATGACTAAAGAGATTGAAAGAAAGAAAATTCTCAAGCAATCTTTTAAGGACAAATCTGAGGAGTATGATAAGCTAAATTATGGGGTTGGACAATTGTATATTGATCTTGAAGATTCCAAACATAATGAATAGAAACCTGAAAAGGTAAATGAGATACGTAGGAGTGAGCTTGCTGCAACTAATGAATTAAAATAAAAATTCAAATCTGGCTCAATGAAGTTGGATGAGAAGTTGGAAAGCCTAAGGGTGAAAGGAGAAACACAAGGAATTGGATTTGAGAAGGGAGAAAGTTTTGGATCTAGTCAAAATAGTACCTTATTAGACAAATAGATGGAAGAACCTATGAGGCAACCTGATGGGAAAAATTCAATGAGAGATAATTCTCATGCAATAATTTTGGTCATGGGGTGAATCAATGTAGGAGTAGACCTAATGCCACATCCTTTTCTGGCTATTGTTACACTCACTACAACTATGGACACAAATCAAGTAAATGCAGATCAAAGGTGAACAATCCTGTCAACCGATGAAAAATAACCTGCTAGAAATGCAATAACTTTGGACACATGATGAAGTAGTGCAAATTGAGAACAAATATAGTGAGCACAAGGTATGGAAATGTGATATGTTTTAATGGCAAAATTTCTAGTCACATTGCCAAGAATTGTAGATACAATAATAAAAGAGGTTCAGTAGAAATAAACAATATACAGAATGATAAAGGGATGAATTTAATTGATGTTGGTGAAGTTAAGAAAGAAATGAACAAAACATGGGTAAGAAAAGAACAAATTGATGCTACTGGAAAGATCGCACCAACATCTAGTGTAGAAATTTCATCAACGAACTAGTTAGGTCGATGACCTAAAGGGGAGTTTTCATGAAAAATCTTCTATGTGACCCCTAAATCAAATAATGCAATGAATGCAATCATCATATTTAGATGCAGAATTAGATTAAGGACATATTTTTATCATTCATGAGAGTTTTCACTAATGTTCCAAAGGTTTCATAATGGATTTTCTATCCTCTATTCTGAGATAGTTTAAAGCTAGGACACAATGCATTAATTGTTATTCAATTTTTGGTTATGCAAAGTTACAAAAAGGCATTTTATGGCAGAACATTTTAAGGTGATCTCAAAACAATTAGAAGTGATTCACGACAATTTCATAGTTTAACCCTAATTCATCAAGAAAGGTATTTAATTTAGTGTAATTTGTTATTCGGAGCTAGAATCATGGACATGCCTCTTGTTGTTGATATTACCGAGCGTCCAAGACCAATTTTTAAGAAACATCCTTAAAAATTGATAGAAGATGACCCAGATGGTGCATTTTCATCAGTTCTCTGTGGTGTATTGCATGTAGAAGATATTAGGGATAATACTCATTGCAATTTGGAAGAATTTGGTGATATTACAATTGCACAACAATACAAGGAACTATCTGTGGATTTGGTACTCAAGGATGAGTGCAAAGTACTAGTAGAGAAGAGATTCACTCAATTTATGGATTTCCTAAAAAAATTTGAGCCAATTTGGGTTTGATACATTCTGAGCCGAGTACATGATTAGTTCATGTGGCTTGAAAAACCATATAAGATCACCAAGGAGGTTCTCAAGGTGGTTATTAGTTTCTATGTTAATGGTGAGGTACCTTCCTTGAAATCTATCAAAATGTCAAGTTCGCATCTATGGTCTTGGATACAAGGTATTTCACTCCAGCGGGGAGAATTCTATCTCTAGAACTATTATCTATGTTTCTTACAAGATGGTGAATGAGAATGTAGAGTATGATATCTGGAAATCATTGAGAGAACAACTTCTAGATAATTTCACATATATCAAGAATGACAAGAAGAAAAATTTCAAGTATGGATCCTTATTGGTATGCATTTTCTTATATTTCATAAATTTATTTCCTGGAGTTGGTAATGTTAAGTGGGAGGAATAAAAAAAAAAATTCTATTCAGATTAGGGATTTTTATTATATGCTTGGAGATCAGTCTAGGAGAAGTTCTCTATGGGGATACTTTAAAAATTTGCAAGAATCTATGCAATTGAGATAAGGAATCCCTCTAGAAATTGTTAGAAAATATAAGAACAATATATACTTCAAGTTTGAAATGGATGCATGCTTAATGGAAGTAGTGGAACCTAGGAACTCATGGGTTATACCTCTGGGATATGAGGTGGATGATTCACTTCTTGAAGCTTATGCTAAAGATATATTAAAAAAACATGTGGATAAGATTGAGAAGAGGTTCAATACTTATAAAGAAAAGATCCTTAAAGTTCATGAAGAGTTTAATAGACCTACAAGGGAAAGAAAAATCAGAAATGAAGTTGAGATGATGGGTTTTACCAAAGAAAAGATAGCAAGAGATAGGAATAAGTTTGAAGAGAAAGAGAAAGAGAAGGAAGGTAGAAGAAGAAGGTCCTATAGATGTTGATGTTGATGTCTCTCTTGTATATATACCTTTTTCATCATCATCCAGAGGTAGACAGACAACAAGTTCATTTTCTACTGTAGAGAAGGAGCCTACTGTGTCAAATAAATCAACTACACCTATGACAAGTTAGTGTAAGTCAGTCAAATAAAGAGAGTAATAGGAAATCCCAAAAGAGATTACAAAGGAGAAAAGGATGATGACAAAGATGAAGCTATTGATTCATATGACATAGTGAATAAATTGAGGATAGAAGAAGCTAAGGAAACAAGAATTGTTAGAGATCCTACATCAGAAGAAGAACCTACAAAGAAGAAGCCTAAGTTTGAGTTCGGTAATCCACACTATTCTACAAATGATTCAATTAAGAATATGAAATTTCATGGGATTTTGGTTCAAGTAAAAAGATATTACAATAGATATGAAGAGGAAGACAAGAAACTAATTGAGGAAGCACTTATTTTCTACTTGAATAAGTATAATAGAGCCTTGATTTAATTAATAGGAGAGATTCCAAATGACTCTTAAGCATTTTGGAAGGAAGACGACTCACAACACAAGAAAAGGATAAGGAAATAAGACAGAGAGAGTCTTATTTCAACTTTTCCCAGTGATTGCTACAAATGAAATTGATAGAATACTTGAGTTGGCAAAGAAATTATTCTGAAGAAAGACAAGAATTAACAAACTTATGATCAGAAACATTGATGAGATAATAGAAGAGACTAAGAATGTAATTATAAAGCTTCTAATAGATAACAAGATTTATGTTGCTATGAAGGAAAGTGAGAAGGAAACACATTTTGAACTCTTAGATATTATGGGTACATCCTATTAAATGATATATTGTAATGCCCCTCCCTGAAACCCTTGGAAAATAAGGCTAAAACATGTGATAAATTTTTTTTTGGTAAGATATATTGCAATAGCATTAAAGAACCCAGGTGCAACAAGCATAAACATAATATCAGAAGCATGGTATACTTTCACATGTCCTTTAACACAAGAAAAATCCTTACTACACTTCCAAATATTCTCAAGCCACAACCACCTTATTCAATCCTAGAAGTTGTTCTTTTTAAGCCCCAAGCACAAATTCCTACAATGGTTAAGCATACAAGTAAATTTACCTTTTAAATCACATCCCAACACAATAGAATAATTTAAAAAAATATAAAGATAAATGAGAAGGCTCCCATGACACTTAGGGACCCTTGGGTAATCTAATCTAGAAGCTCATGATTCAAGATCTCAACTCAAAACTGGAAACAAATCAATACCAAGTGGAGACAATGATTGGTCTACGCAGATATTGATTTTCTTAGATGACGATTGGAAAAATTGGTGAAGTCCAAAAAATACCTAGTGCAGTGAAGTCAAATATGATGAACCTCAGACACAAATGTCGATCTGCACAGATGATGGTTCATCAAAAAGATTCTTCTGGTGAAGTCTAAGGCCAAAAGGTCTCAGACTAGAGGATCAAAGATGAATCTGGTTAAGTGTAGACAATGATTGGGGAGTTTGACCCAAGAATGCATGAAAATAAGAAATACATAAATAAAACTATGTTGACTCCAACGTATGACTGAAAGGCATCTATCTCTACACCAAGGAGTACCAGATACACACATATCGAGGCCATGATCACTCGATTGCATTACTAAACATAAATAAAAGCGTAAAAGCAACTAGGATAATACTCAACAACATCAAGTATCAATATAATGCATATCCTAATGCCATGAAGATAACAGAACATCAATCTACTCTAAGATCACATATGTACACGCGCATATAAAGATCAAACACATATACATTGATGAAACTTCTCTAAGTACATAACTAAGGGAACATATAAGTATGTACAACACAAGTCAGCTAAAGTATACCATGAAGCACTCAATACTCAAACACTCTAAGTGTGGAGGAAGTATGACTCTGTACGCTGATCCCTAGCAATGGTATAGTAATGCAACACCACCCTACCACATGGAACCCTTAGGCCCACCCCACCATTCTCATGGAGATAAGAGTTCGCAAAAAAACATAAGGCAAACTCTCAAGAAAAAGTTGGCTCTCTCTCTCACACACACACACCAATCATATGCATATGCAAAAAACATAGAGATCACTCAAAATGTGGACCAATACAATATACTAGAACAAAATGAAATCATACACGGGGAACACTCAACATGAGATCCAACATCCAAAAAGAATACAACAACACTCAAGGATCATATGGTCACTACTCAATACTCAAATGGCTTGGTGCAAGGACTCATGAGTGGGAGTGTCATCACATGGAACATGGTGGACCATGTAGCATCAAGAAATCATTCTATTATCAAGGAAGCTCTACTAGGTCATATCAATGTCTGTAGACAACAAGCCAAATTTGTACCATATCAACATCCACAGACGACAAGGTACTATGTCATATCAATGTCATCAAAGGACGACAAGGAAAAGACATACCATATCAAAACTCTGAAACAAAAGCAAGACATTCACAATAAATTGTTAGAATAGTCCCAAAGGACAACTGAGAGGGTGGGGGGTGAATTAGTTATCAGCTACTTTAATTCTTTTCTTTACTTAGATATCAATCAACATAAAGTAAATGCACATTCAGATAACACAATAGAGAACACAACAATTTTGGTTACAGGGAAACCAAATAGGTAAAAACCCCGGTGGGAATTAGCACCCACAAAGAACTGTACTTGAGTATAATTATCCCTATTAAGAGATCTTGCAACACTGTTAGGAGTTGTTCTTTACAATGCAATAAGTACAGAGACCTGGTTAAAGGTTGGACCCTATTAGGAGTCTTTTACAAGTAACCCTGTTAGGGGTGAGGACTCACTTTCCAAAAGCTCACTGCTAAAATGATGAAGGTTGCAACCTTCAGTAGAATAGATATACACTATATCTGATAGCTGAACTGTTTGAATAGACCTCTTTTCTTGATCAGTTCCACTATGTTGTATACTTATACTTCTTCGAATAGATCTTTTCTTGATGAATGAAATGTCTCTACTTTCCCAAAACAACATACATTCTGTTCTATACTTTTTATGTCTTTATTCTTCTCATTCACACTTGGTGTTCATCAAATGAACTACTATAAGTATCTTCTCCAAAGGATGTGATCTTCATCAGCTCTAGGAGTCCCTTCAATACTTCTTTAGTTGGCCACATCATCCAGACAACCTGATTAGAAACACACAACTCATACTGAATAGATGTGATGCTTCACAAAGTCGGCTCCACTAAATTAACTCCAACTTCATGATTCTGATAGAAAATGTTTGGCACCTTTAGATAATTATCTTTAACTCATAAATAAACATGAATACAAACATGCATATCCCAAAGATAGGTGCAACTCAAGAAATAATATAATTACGTAAGCTCTTCACAGATAGTCTTCAATCTCTATAATTGTCATAACTAATTAACATAACTCAACTAAAAGTATCTAGAACATGTATACACCATGGAAATGAACATGCACAGCTCCAACACATCTGTACTAATAATTTCATATAGAACACTATTTTATATTATATGTTGTCATCAATGACAAACATACAATCAATTATTTGCATAGAATAAAATATCCAACAATCTCCCCCTTTGACATTGATGGCAACATATGATATCATCAACTCAAAGTGTCTTCCTTCTTTTTAAAATCTTTTCAATATCCTCATCAAAAGTTCCTCTTCACTCCTACTGCTTTGTATACTCCCCCAGAGTATATGCTCCCCCTTACTAATACTCCCCCTTTGACATCAATGACAAAGGGTGTTAAACACCATTAAGCATAGGTGCTACTCCAGAAGTAGAGTAGTCAACCATTCATCAGTCACCAAGGACTAATGTTCTTGCTGCAAGTTCTAATCAAACTCAGGAAAGGGAATTACTCCCAACTTCTCCTTGAGATACTCAAAATGATCTTTTGATAATGGCTTTGTAAAAATATCTGCTAATTGTTCTTTGGTGCTCACATAATCCAAATTTACTTCTTTGTCTGTAACTTTTTCTCTTAGATAATGGTATTTGATCTCAATGTTTTTTGTCTTTGCATGCATCACAGGGTTCTTTGACATATTGATAGTACTAGTGTTGTCATATTGAATAACAATAGGATAATCAATCTGAATACCAAATTATTTAATCATCTGTTTGATCCAAACCATTGTTGAACAATTCAATGTTGCTGCAACATACTCAGCTTCTGCTGTTAAATGAGAGATGCAATTCTAATTTTTACTTGTCCAAGTGACCAATCTGTCTCCAAGAAATACTGCTCCTCCCGATGTACTCTTTCTGTCATCAACACAACCTGCCCAATTTGCATATGTGTACACATGCATTTGTATATTATCTGAGTTAGGATACCATAAACCATAGTCAATAGTCCCTTTTAATTATCTCAATATTATTTTTATTTCCATTAGATGATTTTGCATGGGTTCAACTACAAATCTTCCAACAATGCCAACTACATTAGAAATATCAGGTCTAGATTGAGTAAGATATATGATTTTTCTGATCATAGACTTGTATAGGGTCTTGCTAACTGCTGTGGAATCATCATCTTTAGAAATCTTGCTTTCTGTTATCATGGGGGTACTTACTGGTTTGCAATATTCCATCTTGAAAGTCTTCAATATCTCCTTCACATACTTAGATTGATTTATGAATATGCCTTTGTCTGTTTGTTTTACATTCAATCCAAGAAAATATTTGATAAGTCCAATCATGCTCATTTTAAATTCACTTTTCATTTCTTTGGTGAATTCTACACTAAGTTTGTCATTACCTCCAAAGATAATATCATCAACAAAAATAGCAATGAGTAGTAATCCTTCATCTATCTCTCTTTTGAATAAATTACAGTTTGCTGCTCCTTTTCTGAATCCTATCTTTGTTAAGTAGCCATCAAGTCTCTCATACCATGCTCTTGAGGCCTGTTTAAGTCCATAAAGTGCTTTCTTTAATCTTCATACCATGTCTATTTTATCTGAAAGTTTGAATCCTTTAGGCTACTCTATGTAGACTTCTACCTTCAAGTCACCATTCAGAAAAGTTGACTTGACATCCATTTGGCATACCTTAAAGTTCTTGAATGTTGCATAGGCCAAAAATAACTTGATAGCTTCAAGTCTGTTCACAAGGGAAAATATATCAGTGTAGTCTATTCGTTCTCTCTGCGCATATCCTTTACATACTAATCTTTCTTTGTTCCTTACTACTATGCCTTCTTCATTCATTTTGTTCGTGAATATCCACTTTGTTCCAATCACATTCTTGTCATGAGGTCTAGGTACCAGTTCCCATGTTTCATTCTTGATTGTTTGATCTAATTCTTCTTGCATGGCACTTTGCCAATCTGAATCTTTTCACACATCTTCAACACTTAAGGGTTTAATCTGTGAAAGTAAGCATACCTCTTCATCAGTGGTTGAACCTTTTTCTCTAGATCTTGTCAAGAATTTTTCACTCTAATGTCCAATGATATCATCCTTAGATTGGTATTTGGATGTGTATCTTGAGTTCTTAGGAGTGATACTTTCATTTGTAATCTGTGATTCTTGTTCACTTGGTTCAGGATTGTTACATGAAACATCAATACAGTCAAACATTTCTTCAATAACTATTTCCTTATTGATGGGTCTGGGCTCATCTTCAATCATGGGAGAATAGTCATAATATCTTTCTTGAATCATAAAATTCTCATCAATCTTCACATGAGTACTTTCACTGATCTTCTTTAATCTTAGATTAAAACATCTATAGGCTTTACTTTTAGTAGAGTAACCAAGAAAAATACCTTCGTCACTTCTAGCATCAAACTTGCCAATTCTATCATCTCTCTTGATGTAGCACTTTCTTCCAAAGATTTTAAAGTATTTTACAGTAGGTACATTACCAAACCAAAGTTCATAGGCTATCTTGTCTATGCCTGGCCTTAATTGTATTCTATTGATAGTATAGACTGCTGTATTGACCGCATCTCTCCAATAAGTATGAGCAACCTTTCCTTCCATCATGATAGTACACGTTGTGTGAAGTATTATTATGTTCCTTATTTCTACAATCCCATTTTTCTGAGGGGTTCTAGGTGCACTTAACTGTCTCTTGATTCCATGTTCTTCACAGTAATCATAAAACTAGTCAGAGGTGAATCCTCCTCCTCTATCAGATCTCAGACATTTTATCTTTAGTCCAGATTCATTCTCAACCTTAGCTTTGAACACTTTGAAATTCTCAAAATCTTCATATTTGTATTTTAAGAATGCAACCCACATCATCCTTGAGAAATCATCAACAAACAAAATGAAATACCTTTCTCCATAGTAAGATCTTGTTTGAGTAGGTCCACATAGGTCTGTATGTATCAAATCTAATTTGTTTTCTGCAGAGTCTTATTTTCTCCTGAATGAGGTCCTCACATGCTTCCCCATCACACATTCCTTGCACATGGTGTCAACTGGTCTTGCAATACTTGGAAGGTCTCTTACTGCCTTTACATTAATTACCTTGACTATATTGTCAAAATTGATATGACAAAGTCTTTTGTGCCATAGCCAACTGTCATCCACTTTTGCAACAAAACAACTTACTTCTGAATTGAGCTAAAAAACATTACCTTTGGTCTTTGAGCCTGATACAATCATGTCTCCTTCTTTGTTTTTAATGATGCACTAGTTTTTTTGAATTCCAACTGATATCCTTTATTAAGCAACTGTCCAACACTTAGTAAGTTATGATGTAAACCATCAACATATAGAACATCATCTATTTTATTCTTTCCATCTAAGGTGATATAACCTCTGCCTATGATAGGTTTGGGAGTGTTATCTACAAATCTAACCATGCCACCTTTTTATTTGTCCAAATATAAAAATATGTCTTTGTCTCTATCATATGGTGTGAACATCCGCTGTCAATGATCCTGTCAGTTCTGATGTCAGCTTTTGAAACTAATGCTAACTCTTGTTCTTTTTCTTCATCTTCTTTGTCCATTTCTTCAAGCATCTTTTCAATGTCTTTAATAGAAAAAAAACCAATTTCATCTTATCTTGAATCATCATTAGTTACACCATCTTCAACATGATAACATTCCTTAGTGCACTTGGGTTTGTAATCTGATCTAAAATTCTTGACTCTTGTAGGACACTTGGATGCAAAGTGACCAGCTTTGTTGCATGAAAAATATTTGAATGGTAGTTGTCCTTCATATTTCCCTTTACCATTCCATTCTTTCTTGGCAATCATAGCAATGATTTCTTCTAGTTCTATATCCACTTCTTCATTATTACTAGAGATTCTTATGGATTTCTTGCTGTGGACTGAGGCTTTGAAAGTTGTCTCACTTTTGGGTTCTGTCTTCAATCTTGATATCTCAAATGCAAATATTTTGCTGATCAAAGTCTCTCTCTTGAAGTTTTTTGAAAATTGCATAGTCTCATCTAAGATATTGATCTTTCTCTCATAGTCTTCTGTTAGTGTGGTCATTAGTTTGTCCATTATATCATCCTCTGAAATTTCTCCACCATTGTTTTTGATACCTGAAACTGCTTCAATAATTCTTTGATTGTAGGCTCTGATGTTTTCTTCAGGTAACATCTCTAAGTTGTTGTACCTTTTCTTCCATGTCTTTCTGTGCGCATTCTTTTCTTGGATGTCTCCTTCAAACATATCTTCTAAGTATTTCCAAATAGAGTATGCTTTATCTGCCTTCTTGATTTCAAAAAATTCACTGTCGGATAGGGCACTGATTAGGGCTTCTTTGGCGATTGCATTATGAGTGAATACTTCCTTTTGTTTGACTGTAGAGTCTTCTTCTGCAAGGTCTTTCAAGGTGGGAACTTCAATTTCTTGAGTGGAAATCTCATAGATCTCAAATCCAACGCATTGAAGATGTGTTATGATTTTGTTCTTCCAGTCAAGATAGTGTTCTCCATTGAGCTTAGGACTCTCTTTTCTGAAGTATGCCATTTGATCTACCTTAAGCTATTAGGCTTTCTCTCCAAGGTACTTGGCTCTAATACCAATTGTTAGAATAGTCCCAAAGGATAACTGAGAGGGGGGGTGAATTAGTTATCAACTACTTTAATTATTCTCTTTGCTTAGATATCAATCAACATAAAGTAAATGCACATTTAGATAACACAATAGAGAACACAACAATTTTGGTTATGGGGAAACCAAATAGGTAAAAACCCTGGTGGGAATTAGCACCCACAAAGAACTGTACTTGAGTATAATTATCCCTGTTAAGGGATCTTGCAACCCTGTTAGGAGTTGTTCTTTACAATGAAATAAGTACAAAGACCTGGTTAAAGGTTAGACCCTATTAGGAGTCCTTTACAAGTAACCCTATTAGGGGTGAGGACTCACTATCTAAAAGCTCACTGCTAAAATGATGAAGGCCATAACCTTCAGTAGAACATATATACACTATATTTGATAGATGAATTGTTTGAATAGACCTGCTGTCTTGATTAGTTCCACTATGTTGTATACTTCTACTTCTTTTTCACATAGATCTTTTCTTGATGAATGAAATGTCTCTATTGTCCCAAAACAATGGACATACTATTATGTACTTTTTATGTCTTTATTCTTCTCATTCACACTTGGCATTCATCAAATGACATCTATAATTATCTTCTCCAAAGGATGTGATCTTCATCGACTCTAGGAGTCCCTTCAATACTTCTTTATTCAGCCACATCATCTACGCAACCTGATTAGAAACACGCAACTCATACTGAATAGACGCGACACTTCATAAAGTCGGCTCCACCAAATTAACTCCAACTTCATGATTTTGATAGAAAATGTTTGGCACCTTTAGATAATTGTCTTTAACTCATAAATAAACATGAATACAAACACACATATCCCAAAGATAGGCGCAACTCAAGAAATAATGTAATTACGTCAGCTCTTCACAGATAGTCTTCAATCTTTGTAACTGTCATAACTGATTAACATAACTCAAATGAAACTTCATATCTGACTCGACATAAATTCACATAGCATCTAGAATATGTATACACCATGGAAATGAACACACATAGCTCCAGAACATCTGTACTAATAATTTCATATAGAACACTACTGTATATTATATGTTGTCATCAATGACAAACATACAATCAATTATTTGCATAGAAGCAAATCTCCAATATAAATCTCATTGTTAACATTAGTAATTATGTTTTAACTTTGTTCATTATTTAGTTATCACTTATTAAGAACTCTACCAAGGGATACCTTGGGAACCCTTTGTGTCCCAGCCCACCTTAGAGAGCCACTCCCCTCCACTACTCAAACACCAACCATGCTCATATCATTTCAAAATGAGGCACAAACAAACAATGCAAAAAGGCATAATTCAAGAAAGACTCAAAAGTCATAAAGAAACATGGTAAACTCAATTGGTCTCAAACAAAGAGTATGGGTCACTCAGACCTCAACATAGGAGCATACCTCAACTAAATGCGATCTCAACACCTAAATCCACATGTCACATGCGAGCCCTGCTCAAGCATGGAAGATATCATAAAAAAAGATAGGAGAAACACAAAACAAGAAAGGAGGGTATCTAAACTCCCAAACGCTCAAGGTAAGAAAATCGAGTAAAATACAATAAAGGCTCAAATGACAAAACATTTAATTGACCACTTTACTAATAGATTTGAATTCAAATGGAATCCAAAATACTTCTCATGATGACGTGAGGAAAGTTCACAAACTGCAAAATACATCAAAACCCCAAATTCTGGCAAAATTCGGCAAGATACAAAAATCAGCATTTAGTGTTGAAATGACACTTTCAGATAAAAATATAAAAATAATAAGAATGTCCTACAACTATTCCAACTCCACAATCTTATTCATTGTATTATAAATACCAATTTTAATAATTAGATCATGCCAAATATGACGACAAACAAGTTCTAGATGGCAGGCAAAACAATGCACTTACGAAAATGCCCAAAAATCAAACTTGGAATTTAACTACAAAATTAAAACCCATTGGTCTAAATCCACCCAACATCACACTTTTCAAATAAAATTCCTATCGTGTGCTCGCACCAAAAAATGGGTAGCATAACAACATAAAAACTTGCATTTCAAAATGGAAAATACACATAGGCCCAACCGGGCAACAAAAAGCAATGAAAATGTGAGGGAACACTATTTTTCAGCCCACAAATTAAAAATTTACTTCATTAAAAAAGATGAATTCAATCAAAAGATATAGAAAAACCTACCTCACACCAAGAGGGAAAACTAAAAAATGATGGAAGAAAATAAATCCACCGCGAGAAAGTAAACGGCTCCACAAGAAGTTTAGCAACAACGACACAAATCCAACGAGCCGCTACCCACAAAAATCTGGCAAGCATATCACACCTAACAAGCAAATCTTCAAATTGCTCACAAGAGGGTTTGATCAATTTTTGTTCTCCCAAAATCCAAAAGTGAGAAAATGAGTTCTAATTTCTTATTATAAGTCACTTTTCACTTAAAACCAAAAATGCCAAAATAAAACCATTTAAATTAAAAAAAATCAAAACTCCACAAAAATTCCCCCTCGCCAACTCAACTTGGATTAATTATCAAATTACAATTAAATGGAATAGCTCTACGAAAAAATTGCCAAAAAATATAAAATACCAAATAATTATTAAAATCAGCATTATTAATTAAATCCTCTCATGTGACAACTGCGGGAAGTCTAATGCATAGACCCTCAACAAATCTTCCACAATATGCAATATGAATTTAGATTTATCAAACATGTATTGAAATTATAATATAAAAAGTACAGATACATCATCCATACAAGGATGATATTGGCTTAGTATGAAAGGTCAAAACTACTATCTCATGTGCCCACTGACAAGGATATATGCACACACTCAATTCTTGCAACTCAAAATGAATGTGCTCGGTACCTATTCACTGAAACATAAAACATCAAGTGCAGGTGCTCACAATATATATATATATATATATATATATATATATATATATATATATATATATATAACTGAAGCACATCAACATCAATAAAAATGCCTCAATCAATAATAGTGAAGGAAAGTGGGCCGTCATGTAGATCTTGCAAGCAAGTAACTATGAATTCATCTCACTTCATACCGACAACAAGGACAAAATGCATACCAGTGGTGTAGTGAGGCAGTACACATCCTATAATTACATTAACATTGCATTTAAATCTAAAACATTTAAATAAATCATTTCTAGCAATATGAGCATATATCAATGTAAATCTCCATAAAATACCCAACAGAATATAAGGCATAATGTCTAGGAATCAATTATAGTCATCCTAACATATTAATCCAATACTCTTGAATGAAAAATATCTCATATATCTTCATAAAGCACAATCATGCATATACGATCCAAATAGTAAATAACAACATGATCTAACATCATAGTATTTTACTTAATGCAACATATGTTTCTAGCTACATCAAATAGTATTTAACATCAAATATGCTTAATTCATTGTTCTTGCAATCCAAGGTATAAGGCTCTATTACTTCTTTTAAGAATAGGATTGGAGTGGCACTACATCCTCCTCCCCTAAAACTTGACTTACTGCTAGAAGTTGCAATGGATAATGTGGAAACATCCCACACATTAGTCCTAAAACATCTCTTGACCAATACCAATAATATAAATGTTCTTTGGATCCATGCAATGATATAGGATAACCCTCATGAATATGGTTAAGCACAATATATATCTATATACCAACATCAATTGAAATTCTTACTGACAATTGAGATTTTGAACTCAATACCATGGTAGCACGAGTGTAAAAATTTTCCTTCTTTATTAGTAGTAAAAATCCCATGCATCTCAATATAAACAACAATATAGATCAATCAATCATGAAGAGGTTAGCCATCAATGCCATAAAATTCATTTTCCTTTGCAAAGTTATCATTAATATACAATTTCAGCCTCAACATAGAAGCCTACTTTAGGTTTTCCTCTCAATTTCCATTTAGAATTTGTATATTATTTAAAAAAATAAACCAAATACATTATTTCCTACCATTTTTCATCTAGAAAGTATGCTAAGTCACACAATAGCACTTAATTACTATCAATTTGTCATCTTCCTAAGCATAATTACATTACCTCCATGGATGAACCCATTGTCATCTTTATAATGGACACCTATGAGGAAACCTAATGGGAAAAAATTCAATGCCATAAAATTCAATGCTATAAATCCACGTGGATTAATGTAAAGACAGATTTTGAACCATGTCCACCCCTTTGTTCAGAACTACCACTCCAACATCACTGTTTGCCACCATCTTCTCCATTTTCTACTCAAGGTCGTAAGCTTATGAATAGAAAAATCCATTTTCTCATTACCACCATGTAGAGAGACCCCAATTCTCTCTTCAAGATTCTTCCTGGCCTGAGACTCCTTATCCAACTGGTCCTAAATATTGTCCAGTTTGGAATATATGTTGTTCAATTCAATACGCACCCAATTGTCTACGGTATAGGAAATATTGGCTTTGATATTATCCTTCTAGAGAAAAAACAAGGAATCCATATTTCCCTCACGAGGGCTAAGACTTTGATGAGTCGTCTCCTCCTTCCTTCCAGAATCATAAATATTATGCATAGCCACATTTTTTGGGTCTGAGAGGGGAGCGAACAAACTAGAACTAGAATAGTCCATAATATATCCTTACATTTGTTGCTTTTCTATTTGTTACCCTTGTCAACTTCCTCCTTCAAAGTCTTGCTATCATCCACTTGCATCTCCTTTCTCTTGTTTTGATTTCTCCCCATCTTTTTCTCTCCCTTCTTCAGAGAATTCCCAACTTCCCAAGCAGTAGAATCCACCACATCATTTAAGGGGCTACCCTTAATAGACTTAACAATAGAGTTTTCTTCATCCTCCATTTCCATACCTTTCTCTTCATAAAAACTAGGCTTAGCCACACTCATCCCTTTCTTTTCATACTCTCCATCTTTTTCGTCCTTCGTCTCCATACCCTTTTCCCTATTAAATTGATTCAGAAGGTTAACAAGATTTTTCTTTATTCCTTTAGAGCCCCAAGGGATTTTCCTTTCAATCTCCTCTGAACCAAAACTTGTCACTTTCCTCTTTCCCATTGACTCCTTAATGGTCGGCTTAGGGGTCCAAGTTTTATAGTAATCAGAGATGAGAAAGATAAGTCCTCCATGTGGGATAGGCTTATTAGATTTCTTCTTATGTTCTACTAGGCTATGATTCAAAAACTATAGAATGAAAAATAAGAAAGAAACCCTATCCTTGTGTCAAAAGTGGTTTAAAAACACAAAGTGGTAGCTATGTACCCTTTTGTATCTCTCATCGAGGTGAAGTAGGCCATGACACAGGTCAACACTTTCCTTAAAAGGGCTCAATTTTCTCGATATTGTAATAATCCCCCATCTTGGTTAAAAACTTTTCCTCCTCCTCAATCATAGGGAATTTACGCACTCTGACATCAAAGATCTTTATCTCCTTAAAGAAATCCCTTCCAAAACTAGAAAGACCCGTAATTTCATAAATAAAATTAACATTAAGCTCAATATTAACCCCATGAAGAATGACAAAAGATCCATCCCAGATTTTAGCAAACGCTTTCGTTACCTCACTATCAAAACCATGAAGGTGTTCAATGTAGGTGGTGACTCTACCTTTCCTGAGATGAGTCCAGACCTCCTTCTCCCCTTTCCAATCCTTACATGAGTCAAGATCCTATCTCTTAGGGTCTCCCCCCATTTTTCTTTGAAACAAATATAGACTCGAGCACTTGCACAAACTACAGTTGATAGTGAAAGCCCAAATAGAAAACTAGAAAACATGCCAAGGAGGATTTAAAAAGATATTTTTTTACTTTCCCCAAATCTCCATAATTCCTTTCCTAAAATTGAGGTTCTTGAATGTCATTTCCATAATTAGCGATTATGCTTCCCACATTACTATGCATTAAATCATAACTAATGATTCTAAATCATTATCTTGCTTAAGGACTTCATTCCAAGAAATAATTTCATTACTTTTAACAACAATGTTAGCAATAAAATCTATGACTTTATTAGTTTTGTGGTACATGTGGGGTATTTGCACCTGATTAAACATGCCCAGGATATCCTCAGCCTCCCTAATGATGATCTCTATAGACCACGAGGCCTTATTCCTACCATGTAAGCATTTGATGATGTTGTTAGAATCACCCTCCACCCAAATATTTTGGCATTTCAATTTCTTAGAAATTTTAATGACCTAGAGAGCACCCATCACTTTGAAAACATGGCTAGTCTGCACACCCAAAGGCATAGCCACTACCCCTATACAATTTCCATGCATATCTCTAACCACCCACAACCAACTTACCATGGGTTTCCTTTAGTAGCACCATCAAAATTGGCCTTAAACCAACCCTCTAGAGGAGATAACCAGACCAATCCCTCCCTCATATTTTCCTTCGTACCTTTGGAGTTAAAGTTACAAAACAAAAAGGAGTTGGAATCATAGTTGTATCCTTCAAATTCATCTTCTCCTTTGAAAAAGATAAAATTTTCCTTGATAGCCCTAATAATATTATTAGCAATCACTATTGGAGGAGCCTCTCTATCCCTAAAGATCCTATTGTTGCGCTCCTTCCAAAGATTCCAACAGACATGAGGAGGAACCAACGACCAAACCATCTTAGAACCCTTATTAGGAGCCAGACAGATCCATTGTGCAAGAAAGTCCTTAATATTTATTGGGAAAACCCAAGAGATATTCCAAACTTGGAGGATGTATCCCCAAATTTCAAGGGAAAAAGTGCACTGGAACAATAGGTGGAAAAGAGACTCTACATCATTCTTGAAAAGAGAGAATCTATTAGTAATAAAACAAATCCTTCTGCATAGATTATTAGTAGTTAGAATTTTGTTTTGGCCAAGAATCCAAAAAAATATCTCACCTTTAGGGATAAGATTTTTATTCCATCAATAGGCCCAAAAAGGGATTTCCCCATCACAATCATTAATAGAAGATAATCCAGAAGAGATGGTGAATTTCCCACTAGGATTAAGAGCCTAGATCAAAGAACTAGAATGATCTCCCTTCACTAAGATGGAATTGAGAGAAAGCTAAATTTGAGAAATATTTGAGTCTATACTACTCAAGTTGATCCAGGATCCATTCTTACAGTAATCAACAACTAGATTTCTATAAATTAGTTTGCACCTCTGAATGATACTCATATCAACTTGAAGCAACACTAAAGGTTTTTCCATCAACTAGCAGTCCTCCCAGAAGTGGATTTTATTAACATTTCTCAGTTTCCATCTATTCCATTTCACAACCACTTCCTTAACTCCCTGAACACAATTCTAGATATAGGACCCATTTATGATATTGGGAGCTTGGAAAAAATCCTCAAGAGATGGGGCATTGAAACAATACTTTCATTTTGAAATGATATTCCATTCCCTCTCCTCATACATTCTCCAAATTTTCTTAGCCAACAAGGATTTATTTAACATACAGATAGGCCTGATACCTAGACCACCCTATTTTTTGGATTTGAACAGTTAATCCCAAGCAATCAGAGGTATTCTCTTCATTTATTCAGTTACTGACTAGATAAATTTATTTTAAATTATTTCCATAACTTTCGCATATTTTGCTAGAATTTTGAACAGACTTAAGGTGTAGACAGGGAGACGATGGAGACAAATTTTAAGTAATTGTACTTTTACCGCCCAACTCAGCAAATCACCTTTCCATCCAACCATCTTGCTATTGTATTTTTGAGTCGGGGATATCCAAAAGTAATCCAGGGGTTTGGACCCATAGGGTAGGCCCAAATAAGTCCTAGGAAGAGAAAAAATAACACATTCAAGAATTTTAGGATTCCTCAATTGTCTTTCTTCTAGAGTGTTGATAAAAAATAAAGAGATTTTCTCCCAACTAATCAATTTCCCCGAGGCACTAGAATAAGTTTTCAAGGCCAATTTAATATTTTTTCTTCTTTAATAGTGGCTATGCCAATAAGAATAGTGTCATCCATGAATTGTTCATGAGAGAAAGTTTGGGGATGAGATGAAGGCTTTAACCCTTGGATAACTCTATTTCTATTGAGTTTAAGAAAGTATCTCCCAAGACATTTAGCCATAATATAAAAGAGGATAGGAGATAAAGGATCCTCATTCCTTAGCCCCCTTGAAGGTTTGAAGAAGTTAGAAGAGGCTTCATTAACCATCACAGCCACATAGGAGGCTGAGATAAGCCGATGAGTCAATTGGACAACTTTATTTCTAAATCCAAAAGCATGGAGGACCTTGAGAATGAAACCCCAATCAACTCTATCATAAGCCCTAGATAAGTCCACTTTCATGAGGAATCCCTGTGTTGGTGCTATTTCCTACTTAATTTGTGCCCTGTAATTTTCTTAGGGTCTCCTGTCATTGATAATGTCTAGGGCTTTGAAATCAAGATTCAGAGTGTTCTTATGCCTCTGCAAAGTTCCTAAAACCATTAACCTAATTGAAAATGGTAAAAAATGACTAAAAAACCCTAATTGCCTTGGCTAATTCTATTTTCACATTACTTTTTCATTCACTTAAGTCGTATTAAGTCATGTGTCCATGTTGAGTGGGTTGCTTTTTGCCAAAAGATTATATCATCCTAACCGCTTTAATAATTCCTAAGTCTCGCCATGAAAAGTCCCATTTACATCATCACCTCATGTATCAAGCAAGTTAGAAAAGATCGGACGGCCCGCTTAATCGCTTAAAGGAAAGGTGCTTGACATCTAGCGGTTAAGCGATTAAGAAGAGGCAACGCATGTCCTTGGTGGGGCCGAACATGCTAAGAAAGTCCTCAGTTAAAAGATGAGCAACTATGAAAAGATCGGACGGCGCGCTTAATCACTTAATCAGAACATGCTCGACATCTAGCAGTTAAGCGATTAAGTGGAGGCGACGTGTGTCCTTGGTGGGGCTGGCCAACCATAAAGGTGTTCTATTAAATAGTGCACAAGTTTGAAAAGATTGAATGGCTTGCTTAATCTCTTAAAGGAAAAGTGCACAGAATCTAACGAGTAAGTGACTAAGCGGAGGTGACACCTATCCAAGGAAGAGTGTGGGTCTAGTCATAGATGAGTATAAAAGGTGTTAAATCTCAAAAAGATCTGACAGTCGGCTTAATTGCTTATACTCAAGATGATTGACATCTAATGAGTAAGCGATTAAGCGGTGATGACATCTGGCAGTTGGTGGACCCAGGCATTCAAAGTTGACAAGAATTTAAACTTCAGTTAAGTTGTTACACATCTGACAGCTCGCTTAATCGCTTAAAGGAAAAGTGCTCAACATCTAATGAGTAAGTGATTAAGTGGTGGCGACACATGTCCTTAGTTGACAGTTGTTTCCAGGAAAATAAGATAGCTGTCAGATGTGAAGGATGATGTCTAGAATCAACGGTTCAAATTCAAAGTTGATAAAACAAGTTGCAGAGAGCCGTTAAGCTGCGAAATTGAAGCTTGTGGATTAATTGCAGAACATGTGACATCTCTAGTTGAATTCAATTTGAAAGACTGATTTGACTGAGGCCATAAAATTGATTAAGCCAACTGCAGCCCCAATAATTCACCAAAATAATTTGAGCAAAGATGGAATTGCGAAGAAAACCAGCTTCAAGCAACTTCTGTGCAGAACGGGTAAGCTTACTGATTCACTAGCATTCAAATTGAGGTGAAATTTGCAGCTCAGAAAAACTGTAGTGCTTTGTTTTAGTAATCTGAGTTTGTTATTATGGGAAAAAACCTTAGAATGGCCCCTAGAGTCAAAATCTCTGGAGAGGTTGATTACCAGAAAAGAAATATTAGGGAAGACTTGTTGCAACAATTATCACTGTCCTCAGGGGATGCTACAAAAATTAAAAGGGTAGTTCCATTACATCCTTGCTTTAAAATTGGAGAAGGGTTGTATGATTTTGGTAGATAGGAAAAGGATGCCAATACCAGTTTTGATGGCCTCACCTTGTTCAGAATAGCCTATGGTCAGAGGAATGCCCCTACCCCAGATTGTAATATTTGGGAATTAGATGTGGGCAAATTGATAGCACCCAGTGTGTTCATGGATACTGATTTATTCACCTTGATCACGAACACTTATGATAAAGTGGCTAGGGTTGTTAGGGACACCCGGGGAAACATACTATTAACTATATTAGTAGATGAAATCAGAAGGATTTTCAAGCTGACTGATACCTCCCAAAATATGGATGATATTGATCTTGAGTACTTCAAGGAAGTATACAAGAACCAAAGATATTTTTATAGAGGTGAAGTAGTAAAGGGGTATGTTAACACAATAGGGAACTTAGTAGTGGTAGGGCCTAGAACCCCAGAACCCTTCAAGTTGGACCTCTTCAGTGGCAAGGCCAGAAAGATGTATAGTTCTATGTGCAATGTTTTAGGGATAGACGAAGAGATGGAAATGCCTGTCCATATAATGTTAATGGTTGTTCAGATTCTGCATCCCCACTTGTTAGTAGTTTTTGATTATGCATCTTACATTGCTTAGGAAATGCATGATGGTTTGTTAGGGATCCAAGATGGCAACGTACAGAAACCAATGGGTTGGTATTCCCTCATGATGCATATGTTCTTATTCAACAGTGTAGACTTCTTTGAAGAAGAAATGGAATTGGAAAAATTCCAAGATGGTAAAGAATCGCTTGTCTAGATGTGGAGTGCAGATTTATTATGGGACAGGAAGAATGCTAGCTTTGTGTATTTTGACAAAGTTTTTGCAACTAGACTTAAATCATTGCTGAGCAACCGAAATGCTAGAGTCCATAATGAAATGATGAGGCTTTTAAGGCCTATGGAATATGCCCTAGAGTTAAAAATTGCTCACAATTGGGGAGATTTAATCTTATACCCTTTTCCCACAGTAATTAGGGTTTATGGTTTCAGAGGTACCCCTTATGTGTTACCCTACAGAGTCCCACTCAAGATTGGAATGGAAAAAATTATAAGGCAATTAGGTGGGTTACAGGGAGAAGCCTTGAACGGAAAGATGAAAGGAAGTATCTTTCCTACCCTCACCAGAGCCCATCACTTTATCATAACCAAAGGTGGGTGGACATAGTTTGATAAATATTTTGAGCCCTATCACTTAGCCACCTCTGTGTCTAGATGTGCAGATAATGAGGATTTTATCATGGGTATGTTCAGAAAGAGGACTAATTGTATAATGTTAAAGCATCAATTCAATTATCCAGAGGATATCATCATGAACATTTTTGACCTAGATGTTCAAGAAATCAGGAAGGAAAAATAGATGGCATACAAGAAGTCTTTGGACTTTGTTCAGAATTTTGACAAGACTTATGATCCTCTAAAGGATTTTTTCCCATGGTCTTACAAAATTGATTCCCTGATGAATCTTTTTGAGGGAATAATACAAAATCTAAATGAGAAGAGGAAGAGAGTAGTTGAGAATGATCCAGACAAAGCTCTTGCAGTCCTGAATAGATTTCCACAGAGCAGAATAGTCCCACCAGGGAATTATGTAGTGTATAAGAGAAGAGGATATACCACTATTGCTCCCAAAGTTGACAAACCACTTCAACATAAGGGAAAGATACCAGAAGGTACTGATGTTCAAGAAGTGCCCTCTCCTAAGCGACAAAGGGTGGAAACAAAAGAACAAGGAAGTGAATTGTATTCTCCTTCCCAATCCCCCATGCAATATGATGATTAGACCATTGCTGAACAACTGGTCAAAATGAGAAATGCTGGTGAAGTGGTCATTACTACTGAAGAGATGCAAGAAGGGATGCCAGAGGCACCTAGACATACAGTAACTGACCTTACAGTAGCAGAGTTTTCTGGTAAGGAATTAGATCCTGTGACCAAACAAGCCAGTGATTAATTCTTGTTTGATGACAATTTCATCAAAACTAGGGCTTTCATTCAATTCCTATGGAGGTGCCATATTGATGAGTACCATAATAAGTGCCAAAAGATGCCAGAGGCTCAACCCAACTCTACCAAGGAGGATATAGAGAAAGAAGTTAAGAAAGAAATGATATCAAAATTTGATAAAATTACTCCTAAAGAGGGTAGACAAATGGTTAAAAGGCAAGGAGTACTCATTTTTCCACAGTGGGATCTAGCTGATGCAATAGTATTTGATGCTATGATAAAACAAGCTAAACCTATGAGTACTATTGGGACATCAATTGGTGCCCAGTTTAGTGAGGATCACGTAGCTTTGGCAATCTGGTCACTGAAGAAAAAAGACAAAAGGAGAATAAGAGAAGATGATGAGACTGAAGACACAGGCAGTCTAATTGTGAAGAGGGTTGTTGACACTTCAGGAATTGAAGAGGCTAACCTTGTTGTATAAGTATCCAATTTAAGCATGAAAGTATTAGAGAAAGAAAAGGAGGCCTATGTTAGCTTAAATGAGAAATATGAGATTGTACTCAAGGCTTATAATGAAGAGAAGGTCAAATCCTTGATGAAAGACAACAGAATAGCAAAGCTTGAGGGTAAACAAAAGATCCAACTTGTGCCCCAAGGACTAATTACTCAGGAACCTCATCAACCCTCTTCCTCTAGTCCATTCATAACATATCCCCCATCCCCTGCACCTCTAAGTCCTACTACTCAAGAGGCCATTGATGCTAAAAGAGCAGAATTGGAAGCTGAGAAGAATAGGTTGATTGATGAAAGAACAAGGTTAGAAGAAGAGGGTAAAAGGGATCTTGAGGATTCCCTAGCATACAAAGAGGTTGATGAGTTGGTAAAGAAAAAATGTTCTGATCAAATATTCTCCAACCTCAAAAGGTGTGCTAGTGAGGTCAACCTCTCTAACCTCTACTTGTTGGGAAAGAAGATTGCAAGCATCACCAAAAGATATGAGGATGAAAAGGGACAATGGGATCTGATAGTGAGTAAATGGAAAGGGAAGGAAGCCCATGTTAAATCATTTTAATCCCTTTCAAAAGAGCAGAATAATATTGATATCACCCTAACAGGCACCCATAAATGTCTCAAACTAATGGTTAATTTAGACATCAAGAAGAGCATGGCCATAAAGAGGGTCACAATTTTGAGAGGAGAGTTCTCTAGGGAAAGGTATGACATGTTTCCTAACATGTTCAAAGAAGATGGGAACATAAAGAATGAAGCCTTATGGCTGAGACAATTGAATGAAGCACTGACCAATAGGACAAAAAGTATTGTCACATTGGCAAATACTGGATGGTTTGTGCTAACTATAGATATTTTGAATAAAGCCAAGGCATTCTTTGAAAAATGGGAGGCAGAAGTTGAGAAGGCTAATGGTCACTGGGAAGAGTTTAGCAATCAGAAAGATGAGGTCCTCAGCTTCAGTTGGCCAAGCGATGAGGTGTTCACCACATGGGTTAGCAAGTATGGAATAGTCACCCCAGTAGCATGATACCATAAACAGAAAGGGGACAACTAACACCAGAAGAGTTGAGTAGTTTGAACAAATCAAATATAAAGGCTTATGCATCAGCAAGACAACAAGGTCTAGATGACAAAGATTTAGCCAGCTCAAAGCAACTTCAAGCATCCAGGCAGTCACAGGACAAAAGATTACTTGGCTCGTAGCAGAATTTGTTATTCCCTTCCACCTAAAGTTTTGTATCTTCTTGAAATTGTATTTTGTCATTTATTCCAGTCATCCATAGCTTGTTGCATCCTTATTTTCCAAAAGGATTCCAAGATGACTGGGGCTGACTATAAGTATCAGTTTCTAGTATTGTAATAAGGACGGTAAAAAATAAGACTACAAGGCAGATTACTGAATTGTGTCTGACTATTGGTTTAGAGTCTTTGTGAATGTACTGGTATTCAAATCTACATTAATAAAATACAATGGAATATCCATTTTGATATCTATGATTTCTTCTTGCATTTACTATTAATTCTTGTATGTTCAATTTGTAAGGCACTTTGAGTATACTGGTTATAAGGTAGTTATGTTCTTGTTTGTGAGTTGCTTTCAAGGAAAGTTTTAAATCTTGTAGATGATTGCAGAGGATTAGGGTTTATGCAGGGATTTGATACAGGGGTGTGAGGATGAGAGGATAGTTTGTAAGGAATTCTATCTGGGGTTCATTTGTATGTCCATTGATTATTTTTAATATATGTATGCTATGTTTTGACTCTATCACCCATGATTAGGCACTGGTCGTAAATGCTGACAAGTGGTTGTTATCATCAAATTCAAATTCATTCAATCTTTATACTCATATTATTTCAAGTGTATGTCTAGTTAATTGTATTTAGTAAAATTCATCTTTGTGATTCCTTGAAGAGTGAATCAATAGGTTAGCCTTCCTAGGCCTAAATGGCATAAAAAGAAGAAGGATCTCCAATCCTTAATCCATTGTTAAAACTGCTGAAAGCTAATACTCTGTCGAAGGTGTACCCACCTGGGTGTATGGAGCCAAAAGTGTAGAAGGATTTTCTATCCTTGTTAATTAGCCCTTTTCCTTGTGAGAATCTAACTTGGGTATAAGAGAGTCTGGCAATTATTGTCATTATAATCAATTCTTTAAGAAAAAGAGCTAACACCATGATTAGAAGAGATAATAAAAGAGTGGATATTTTCATGCAGAGAGATGATAGAGTCCAAGATTTTCCTACCAGGAACAAACCCATTTTGCTGGGTAGAAATAAGACATGGGAGAAACTTCAAAATTATAGAGGTAAACACTTTTGAGATAATTTTGTACAAAGAGTTTCTAAGACTTATAGGTCTAAAAGCATCCACAAAGTCATTCCCAATCTTTTTAGGGATCAACACAAGCAAAGTGGCACTAATATCCTTCAGGATTCTCTGGGCACCAAATAATTCTTTAACAACATCAAACACATCCTTACCCATAATGTGTCACAACTTTTGAAAAGTAAACATGGGAAAATTGTCCGAGCCCGACGCTTTGTCCCCTTCAAAAGAGAACACATCTCTAACCTCCTCAAATGAAGGGATGACTTTAAGGAAAAAATTATGAGCTTCAGAAATAATTGAAGGAAGAGTAGAGATGATCTCTTCCTAAAGCTTAGGGTTTAAGGAGGAATCCGTAGAGAGAAAGGAAGAGAAGAAACCTACCATCTCACTCCTAATATCTTCTTCCTTCGTGAGTCTCCCCCTATTAGAATTAAGAGAAGAGATATGATTGGCTGATTTATCTTAAAGAGTATCCAAATGGAAAAACTTAGTATTTTTATCTCCCTCCTTTAACTAGATAGATGTGGACCTTTGTCTCCAAAAAAATTCCTCCTTTGCAATACACCATGATACTTGACTAGAGCCTCATTCTCTTTTTCCAATAGGGGTTGAGAGTAATTGCCCTCCTAGATTTTGTCCTAAATCTCCTTTAGGTCAAGCTGAATATTAGATTTGGAATTAAAGATGTCCCCAAACATTTCCTTATTCCACTTCTTAACAGAGTCCTTCACATTCCTTAATTCTTTGGCCACCATAAACATAGATGTACTACCCACCAAGATGTCCCACCATTATTTAAAGCTTTCCTTAAAAAAGGGGTGAAGAATCCATTTTTTCAAATCTAAAAGGAAAATTTCTCTTTTCGTAAATCAGATCAACAACAAGCATGATAGGAAAATGATCAGATCCAATTTTAGAAAAAGAGGAGAGGGAGAATAGGTACCTCTGCAGCTAGTTAACAAAGATCAAGGCTCATTCTGATCTAACATGAATCAGTTCCTCTCCCACCCTTCTATTAGACCAAGTAAAGTTAATCCCTTGGAGATCAATATCCATGAGAGCTTGCTGGTTGATAAAGTCCATAAGGTCTATTCTTCCATGCATCTTACTTTGCAGGCCTCCAAACTTCTCACAATCCCTCAGAGGGGTATTGAAATCACCCATAACCAACTATCTTAGATCAAGTATTGCAACCTTGCTAGAAGCAACCTTATTCCAAAATTTTTTCCTACTTGATATATTTTTAGGAGAATAGATGTTGGAAGTCACTCAGGTAAAATCATCTCTTATGTGATGGAATTTAACAACAACAACATTACCTTTATCTAGAAAAAAGTTACCTCTGATATACTTTTTTTTTTAAGCAAAAGTGGGCTAGCCACTGAATATATTTATTAATATAAACTAGTTCAAGAGCTCATCCGGGAAAGAACCAGCAAGAAAACCCAGAATCCTTGCTTAATTGCAATATAGCAAAGATATGTTGACAATACAAAATATTCAAATAATTACATTCAAAGACAAAATCACCACCTAAATATGTCGAGCAATGTTTACAATGTGCACCTTCCAAGTTTTTGGTCAATTCAGACTTATTATGGAATCAAAAATAGCATATTACAAAATTAAAACCTACTCGGGTATTCTGTTAGTTCTTCACCCATTTTTCTAGTCGGTTAACCCTACTAGTTAGTTCTGCTGATCGATTCTGCTGGTCGGTTCTGTTGGTCGGTTCTACTGGTCGATTAACCCTGCTAGTCAGTTCTGCTAGTCGGTTATGCTCGTTAGTTCTTCTGGACAATTAACACTGCTGGTTAGTTTTGCTGGTCGATTGTGCTCATCGGTTAACACTAGCACCGATATCCCAAACTATGGTACCCATACCGTAGACCACCCAGTTGGTTCTGGAGTAGAGGAAGTGGCTTCTCGTTCACTCTCCTGTACTTTGAGGTTTTTTCTTCTATACCCAAGGTGGGTGCTACCATCGATTCCCATTCCATTCGGTGGGCATCTTGTGCAGTGGGAAATTTCTATAATACCCATGTATCTTTTCATTGTGGCAATGATATTGATCCCCGTCTCTGCTCTGAAACCCACAAATTGTTGCTTGGATTATCTTCCTGCCACACATGAGGTTGACAGGAGATAATGTGCCTTGGCATCACTGGGGAATTTGGTAACCCCAACAGGTCTGTCAGTGCGAGTACTGTAGCCATTTTTTCCCATCCAGTAGCGAGCCGAGGATATGGCCATTCTCTTGGAGTGCATTTCTCATAATCTGTGCATTTTGCAATTCTACTGCCCTCTTGGCTCCATTAAATGCAACTAAAAATCCATTATTATGTAGTAATTGATGAGTAGAAAACAAACCTCCAATCAACGCTCAGCCATTCCAGAGATCATAATTTTTCATAGCATGCTTGAGTTTGTTTGCAACCCAAAAGTGCTTATGAACCACTTTGAAGGCCAAAATTTTTAACAACCATGGAGATTGAAGGAGATCCATTGCATTCGACAAAAATATAGAAACTAGCTATGAAGGGTACATAAATTGCTTGGTTTTTGGTGCAAAGTTTTCATGTCCCGTTACCTGCATGATTGCGCATTGAATGGCAGTGGAATGCACCACAAACATTTCTTCCATCACGGGATCATTGATGTGCATTGGAAGCACATCTTCATTAATATTGGGCGACAACCAAATTCTAAAGTTTTTTGGCAGTAATTCCAAATGGAAGGTAGCACAAGATTCACAACTAGCACAAATCTCTGCCATACTCTCCAAATTCCAATTCCTACAACATAGATTGTTTTGTGAAGGGTCTAAATAGGGTGTGCAATATACTCTAGTGGCGTCATCAAGGCCCATACTTGAGTGGATTTTGATATCATTTAAACTTGATTTGACAAGTATTGCACTTGGCTATTGGGATTTACTCCATCTGTGAATAGCCATGTGAAACTGGTAATCTATATCCCACCTTGGGTTGTATACACATGCAAGGGAGATGACCATAATAAGGTTGGGTTTCATTTTTTGAACTGGCATTCGTTGCATCGTTGTTTCTTTAAATAGAAATAAATAGATGTACTTCCATTGTCAGCTTGGCATCTACCCGAAGCCTTTTAAAAATCTCTATCCATATTGGAATCCAATTCCCACATGGGAGATTATAAATCAACTGGTATTGAGCTCTCACACCTTGTCACATGACAAAATTTTATTAGTTAACTTACCTCACCTTCGTACCTTTCCCCACTTCCATTACCACATGTCCTCGAGTGTGTATGTGATGCCATAAATTGGTGATTGAAAACAATATCTTGGTGCCTGTATATTATGCAGCTATGGGTATACCTTTTGTGCATCATTAGTTTCATTGCTTGATTTTTTAGACTCTAGAAACCTGCTTAATTCACACATCTCTACTGGGATCACACTTGGCATTTTAAGTATAATATCCATACCATCGCAACCTAGATTGGATAGATAGTCTGCAACCCGATTTCCTTCCCGCAATGTATGAGAGAGGAATGTGTTGGGAAAACAATCTAGTAATTGCCAAATTTTCTTCAAAATGTATTCTAATTTCCAGTTATGGATAATTCTTTTGATGCAGGCATTAATTATAACCATGGAATCACCTTCAATATGTATGTCTATTAGTCCACATTGTTTTTCCAGAATTAACCCTGCAATCATTGCTTGTGCTTCTACTATATTATTCAACCCTATCGGCAATGGGGAGGTAATATATGTGACTAAGTTGCCCTCTAAATCCCTGATACATGCACCCAGGTCTGATATTCCCGGGTTGCCACATGATGCACTATCGAAGTTTATTTTCATTGCCTGATGATCGGGAGGATGCCATTTGATATTTGATCTATCAACTTGACTTGGAAACTTTTTATTGTCTCCCCATCCCAATGATATGTTGAGGTTCCCCCAAGTTCTCATGATTTTTCTATCCCATGAAGACACAATTGGATTGTATCCGCACCTAAAGATGCTAGCATTCACAACTTCTGTAATTGATTTTTCTAACCCTTGTAGTACTATTTCTAGCTTTGACTGCTCACTTTGAAATATCCTTTTATTTCATTCCCACTAGATCAATAATACAATAAGAGATAGTGTACACTTCTAGATATTTTCAAATAGTGAGCCTTGATGCAATTCGGGCCAAGACTGAAATATGTCCCACAATTTATTGCGTAGAGGCGTGTAGAAACATAATTTTTTAAGAACAAATGTCCAACATTCATATGCAAAGGGACATTGCAATAGCAAATGATCAACCATCTAAATTTAATCATCACACAATTTACACTTGAAGGCTTGTGCAATGCGGAATTTTTGTAATCGGTCGCTGGTGAGAATCCTGTTTCTTAGTGCTAGCCATGCAAAACACCTTGCCTTAGGCAGAACAACCTGGTTCCAACAAAATTTATATGCTCGTGCCTGAGCCTTATCATTAGCTAAGTTTTGAATAATTCTATAGTCTTCTCAGATTGAATACTTTCCATTTTTTGTAGGGGCCCATAGCAACCTATCTACTTTATGTGACAAGTAGATCTGCATATCTGCAAATAAATTTCTTAGTATTTCGGCATCTTGTCTTGCAAGGTTCAGCTCATCTAGGTACTTCCAAATGACTTTGTCTGAATAGTTTTTGACAGCCAAAACATAGTTGATGAGGTAGATGCCCCATCTATTTTTTGTAATGTTTATGATGTCATGTGGAATTTCCTGAGATAACAAGGCAGGCTGGCCACTCCAAGAGTCTCTCCAAAATTTAACACTTAAACTGCTGTTTACCTCCCATGTGACATAATTGTGAACCAATTCCCTAGTTGACATCATGAAGTCCTAGACTGAAGATCCATTGGGTGGATCTATCATAGAAAGAACTCTTGAAGGGTTTTGGTTATCCAAGTATTTTTTTTGCATGATTTGACACCATTTACTAGTTGGTTTAGTGTACATTTGCCACACAAGTTTTCCCCCAAAAGCTCTATTTCTATTACATATTTTATTTTCCTGGCTTCTTTCACATGGGATTTAACAAACAGTAATGTATCATCTACAAATAACAAATGTGTAACTGATATTCCTATATTTCCAATCTAAGCACCAGTCCAAGACCCCAATGATTGTTGTTTCTTGATTTTTCTACTCAATGCTTCTGCCATTATAATGAATAGAATGGGAGACAGAGGGTCTCCCTATCTAACACCTCGAGTAGAAGAGAAGAAGCCCGCTACTGTTCCATTAATGATAACTGAAAACCAAGCCCCTACAATGCATGCCTTTATCCATTTACACCACTACTTCAAGAACCCAAACCAATCAAGCAATTGAAAGAGAAAGTTCCAACAAACTTTGTCATAAGCATTTATCATGTCTAGCTTAATGACAAAGTTGGAGGACTGATTTTCATTAATCAAATGGAGGACTTCATGGGCAACCAGGGTTCCTTCCATAGTTTCCCTTCCTGAGACAAATCCTCCCTGTACTTGAGATATAATTGATGGAATGAGATGTTGGAGTCTCAAGTAGATGACTTTGGTTATAATATTGTAAGTTGTATTGCAAAGAGAGATGGGGCAGAAATTTGCAAATGTTTTTGGATTTTTTTACCTTTTGGATGATAGTAATTTTTGTAGTGTTAAAGTATTTTAGCATAGCGTAGCCAATATTTGGAAAAACAATATTGTGTATCCATATGGACCCAGATATTTATCTAGAGGTAGAAAGAAAAACACATGCCTGAGTTCCTGAATAGTAAAGGGGTCCATTAGGATGTCATTATCTTGCTATGTGATTAATACCGGAATAGCTTCTAGTATTTCATCCAGTTTTTCTTGCAATGGGGAGGGATCTTGTGTGGGGGAGAGGAGATTCTTGTAAAATTTGACCCCTTCTTGTTGAATATCCTAAGCATTTGTTAGGACCTTACCCGTGGTATATTCTGAGAGGGTGAACATTGTGTTGGCTACTCACTTCTGCTTGGCTGAAGCATGGAAAAAATTTGTGTTCTTATCCCCTTCTCAAAGCCATAACTCGCATGATTTTTGTCTCCAGTATTCTTCCTCCCTACTACATAGCTCTTCCCATTCTTTCTGTAGTTCTTTCTTCTTGAGGTATGTGTCATTATTCATACCTTGCTGGTGTATGCACCCTAAAATGGTCGCCTAGACTTTGGGCCCCATTTATTATTTTATCAATTTATCAAATTCCTGAATCAATGCTTTGGAATATTTTCAATTCAAATCAATTTCCTTGATCAAATTGTAAT